>CM035426.1:119749417-120159417 GCA_020310875.1 Ceratopteris richardii
GCAACATCAGCCACATGATACATTATTCCAAGATAATATGTCCCTCACAAGTGCTGCCAGCAGAGAGGTTGAACCCTCACTCCCGCCTCAAGAGGCGAGAGGCTCAACCACGAGGACAGCGGCCTGAGACTTCGAACTTGCAAGTTGGAACCCTACCATGGACAGAACTCTTTATTTTCGGCCGTTCAAAAAGAAAAAGCGCCAATGGATGTTTGTTGTTCACTCGCAACTTGCAATCCGAGGAGAAGGAAAGGCGGGAACTGTTAATTTTCTTGGTCCTATCTTGTCGAGTTTTGGTGTGGTGGAGGACAGGCCTACAGAGGAGACAGCTTCTTTCTGGTGTCGAGATGCTGCAAACACTCGAAATCCATATGCCGATTCCAAAGTACGGATCAGCTGCGGCAAGTACATGGCGTTACGCGTCCAAGGCATGAAATGCCTGAGCCGCGCATAGGTCGGAAGCTCGTATGAGGGACGATGAACAAGCAGATGCTTGTATTCTCTGTAGTTGCGTATATTTGCATAACAAGCAGATGCCTGTATATGTTTACTTGTAGATATGTTTTTAAAGTGTGCTTAGTGAAAATCTTCATGCTCATACCATATATCAGTTGCCAGCACGGAAGATGGTGGTCTGCATGAGATGTCTTTCTTAGGTCGCTGTTTTGAATCCAACACGTCAGATTGGATGATATTTTATATTTCAACTATCACGCATTGACTCTTTTTCGCTTCATTAGTTGAATTTTCAGCGAAGGAGCTTCGCGGCTCCAGCAACAGTTCTGGTTGTAGATTTACAGGATGTGTGTAACTCATCTTTCCTAGCTATCTTCAGCAAAAGAAGCTTGTAATAGCCGTTTGCGATTAATTTTTGTTTATTTGCTCTATAAGTTAGATTCTTCAACGGAAGCTCTTTACTGGATCCCGCAGCAAGCGTTGCATATGACTTTTTAGAATATTAGTACCTTCTCAATCAAGAAACTTGCATTGAATGATATTTGTGTCTTTCTATCTGATACTGTACTCGGGAAATCACGTCCCGACCTTAGCTCAGTTGGTGGAGCTAAGGCCTCACTGGCTTCAGCATCAAGCTTTGCATGTTTCTTTAAAAATTGTAAGTAACTTACCTGTCTTTCAAGTTTCGTTTATCTTCAGTAAAAGAAGCCCATGCTAAACATTTGCAATCCACTACTTCAAAACACTTGCAATGAACAATCTTCAGCGAAAGATTGTCTTTCAAATGTCTTCAGCAAATGAAGTCTATTTTTCGAAAGGAGAAACCTTCGGTAAGCATTTTGTTTTAGAAAAGAGAAAACTTTGATAAGCATTTGCAATCAATTATCTTCCGGAAAAGAAGCCTGTGTGTGATAAGCGGTTTCAATTAGAACTTTTGTGTTTCATAAGTACATTCTTCATCAAGATCCCCTTCACTGGCAATGTGGCACGTGTATTGTGTAAGTTTCCATTATTTCCACGAAGAGGCTTTTAGTGATTGTCGATAATTATATTCTAGTATCGATACAGTTATTTTTTCACAAAGGATAACGTCGAGGCCTCTCTGTTAGCAGAGCGGAGAATCATAGTGTGCATCATTTGGTTAGTGTCCGACGAGTCAGATAATACAATTTTTTTTTGCCATCTTCTGCAATTAATCGATTCTTCAGCGAAAGCCCTTCACTGGCCCTGGAAAGGCTGCATGTGGCTCACTGACTGTGTACCTTTCATCTTAATACGATCTCCATGAAGGGGCCCGTAGTGATTGTTGACAATTGTCTATTGCTTTCTACATCGTTACAAGAACGGAGTGGTATAGTGTTATTTGTATAGATTTTGAAAATTTTTGAATGATTAACGTCCGACCTTAGCTCAGTTGGTAGAGCGGAGGACTGTAGTGATTGGACTGTTATCCTTAGGTCGCTGGTTCGAATCCGGCAGGTCGGATATTAATTATGTCTGGGCTTTCATGTATGCCTCTATTTGAAATAGAAGTAGTAAGTAAAATTAGGAGAGGCTCTTTTGAAGTCTGGACATCATGTCAAGGCGTCTCCCCTCCTCGGAAGCAGGAACATTTTAATGTGGACTTGAGCAACAATTCGAGCAGGCTGATCCGCAGGGACAGATGTATATAATCATGTTTTAGGGGCAGGAAATGGACATCATGTCAAGGCGTCTCCCTGAGTCCCCTCGTCGGAAGCAGGAATATTTTACTTGAGCAACAATTCGAGCAAGCTGATCCGCAGGGACAGATGTATATCATCATGTTTTAGGAGCAGGAAATGATCAACGTGGAAAGGCAAATTGCTAACAAAATAAGGGTTACTGGTTGAGAGAGTATAATAAAACAGATGTATCATCATGTTTTAGAGGTAGGAAACGATCAACGTGGAAATGCGAATTGTGGAAAGGCAAATTGCTAACAAAATAAGGGTTATTGGTTGAGAGTATAATAAAACAGATGTATCATCATGTTTTAGGGGTAGGAAACGATCAATGTGGAAAGGCGAATTGCTAACAAAATTAGGCTTACTGTTCGAGAGTATATTTTATCGATGCATACATGTAAAGCATTTGGAACAACATCGCATCAGGAAATGCCGTTTCTAAAGCCTACCATGATAGATCTGCATGGCAAGGATACATGTATCATCATGTTTTGGGGTAAGGAAAGGATCAACATGGATAGGCAAATTGCTAACAAAATTAGGCTTACTGGTTGAGAGAGTATATTTTATCGATGCATACATCTAAAGCATTCGGAACAACATCGCACGGGGAAATGCCGTTTCTAAAGCTTGCCATGAGAAATCTGCATGGCAACAACCACTAGTTGCAAGGTAGGACTTCTAAGCGACTACTGCAAAGTAGTTGCTTCTTCCATATTAGGATGCCGCTACAATATGGACATGTTTAGTCTCTAAGGAAGACAATACTGTATGGTAGGATTGATTTGTAGTTTTCCTCTCTTTCTCCAACAACGAGCCTCGGCTCGCTTCTTCATACAGAGGAAATATACATGTTTAGTCTCAAAGGAAGACCCTACTGTATGGTAGGATTGATTTGTAGCAAGGCAGTTCAGTGCGTTCGGTGCGTTCAATTCGGTGGGCAATAAGGTGTGAGGATCGAATGGTATCCCAAGGTAAGGTGTGTTGTTAAAAATACACATACACCCAAAAGATGTATTATATACATATATTATGACATTTATACCACAAACAAAGAAAGCACGTATTATAGTCCACTATTACCTAATAAACTCTCTCAATGTATGTGTGGACATTGGTTATTGATTAATACTCTGTGTGTGTGTGTGGAATCTCTCGCTCTGTCACAAGATTCAAGAATCAAGTAGAAATCAAAGGCTAAGGCTCATGACTAGTCAAAGGCAAGGATTGATCATTGAAGGTTCGAGCCTCAAGGCTATGCTCATCTGCTCATGGGTTCAAGTTGAGTAAGGTCACAAAGCGGAGGAAGAAGATTTATTTATCGCAGCAGACAACTGTTCTTTTAGTAATAATTTCTTAAATTATGTAACGATGAATTTATGGCACCAGATGGCACTGGAAGCATCGCACTGCATGAACTCAAAAAACTTTAGGTGTGTAGCACTGGATCTGCCCTGATTTGTAGTTTTCCTCTCTTTCTCCGACAACGAGCCTCGACTTCCTTCTTCATACAGAGGAAATACAAATTATTTGATATAAAGGCATACCTCACATCACATCAGGAGAGTGCATCAGAAAGCTTGTCAGGGCGTATTTACTCTCATGTGAATACAACTGTTGCTTGTAATCAACAAGTGTTGTATATATGACTTCTAAGTTCTAAGCACTTCTGCATAGTAGTCACTTTCTCAATGGCAGGCATGAAGCAGTTATTTTATGGTAGTATTTAAGGGCCAAACCAGCTGGGTGGAACATTTGTCTCTTGAGACGGGGTAGGGGTCCAAGTTCCAAGCCTTGCTAGCAATGGTTAACATGTCATAGACTTTAGACCTGTTTCAAACTCAGGTGACTTGTCTTCTTTGAGTGGTCAATGTTATATGGGCCTCGGGTTTTAAGTATCAAGTCTTAACCCTTGCTTTGTGGGATTTTGGAGCAAGGCCTAAAATAGACAAGCATACCTAAATTTTTTTATGATAGATGTTTTTGTGCATTGTCTTTCATATGAACATTTTTCTTAGTACTTGCACTTATCAAATGACAGGTAATTTTTACACCAAATGAGCTTTGATTTATATGATACATCTATGATAAAGTCTCTTTTTGCTATTCTATTTTCACTTTAACCACGAGCTCAAACTCACAATGAATTTGGAAATAAATAGAGAGTCGTCTTCAACTTTTTGCCTAATCATTCTTACTATCTTCCATATACATCTAATTTTTAAACAATCATATTTTGCTCTAATTTTCCATGTTATATAACACCACTAGAGCAAAAAAATTTGGCAACATCTTTCTAAGTAAATGAAGGCCAAAGAAATAATCATAACATGAAAAAAGATATTTTAAGGCTCTAGCATATATTCCATTCACAAAGTCTTGAGGATTTATAAGTTTATGACATACATTCCATTAATCATGATTTTGTACTTTGAAACCTATAAAAAACATTTTTAAATTCTTTATTTACAACAAAAATATCATGAAATTTGTAAGTAGTATGCAACATATACACATACAAAGAACAACCATATATCAACATGGTTAAACCAAATGGTTATATAAATATAAACTTGGTCAATAAACAAAGCTTAGGAGAGACATCTCACTTTATGTGATTCAAAAGCCATGAGTACGCAAGAAAAGTGAAAGAGAATCTAAAATATGAGTTTAGAAGAAGAGCTATGATTTCAAAGTAAATCATTCAACATGTATAATAGTGAGCCCTCTAGCATATAGAAAATAGAAAATTTAGCATAACACGAATTGCAACTATATAGCCATATAATACTTAGTGATACCATTCTAAGGGCCTTGCTTTTTTATTCTTTGAGCTCACCCGAATTTCAAATGCATCATCAGAGTCAATTATAGGAATCCATCATGCATCAATAGATACTAGCATCAATGCATCTAAAGTATCCAATGCGAAACTTGATCATAAAATACTTTTGATATAATTATGATAAGAAAAATTTTACTCAAATGCTCGATTGCCATAAATGCATCATTCTTGGGAATAAATTTAAGTAACTTTTTGCTCCACAAGAAACTTTCCAAACATCATGCATGCCCTTATTTGTTGCTAAAAGAGATACCACTCCAATAGTATCCTCTCTCATATTCATACATTTGCATAACTTAACTACAAAACTATCAATATGAATGTTCCATATTTCTTCTAACCATTCTTGAGTTTTCTTCAAGCAGTCGCATCTATTGGATATGAAGATGGGTTGAATATCTTGAATGCATTAGTATAGATATATCCTCAGATCATTGAGTCAATGCATTCAAAATATTATGCATACAAGTCTTTCCCACAGAAATACATTCTTGAATATATCTAGTTTTTTGCATGGTACTATCAAATGGAATATTTAAGTAAAAAAAGAGCATCATTTTCATTTTCTTTCTCAGAATCATCGAACAAGTTTATACAGCAAAACATGATTATGTGGTTTTTCTTTGCATCAATATAATTCAATGAATTTTTTTTAGCCAATTAAAAAAATGCTATAAGATGCTTTGATCCATTTCCAATGTAATAATATCATTACTCAAATATTTGTGTATTTTGTTTAAAAGTCAAGGCAATCAAAGCACTAATCAATGTCGTATCAAATTAATTTCTCTGAAACTCTAGATTGAGTTTATTTAGCTTTATCAAAACATCGACAAGTAAATATATTATAAATTGAATAATAAATAAGGTAGCATGATAATACCAATTCTTTTCATGATGTTTCCATTGCTCAAGAATAATAGACATTCAAAAATGCTATAAGATGCTTTGATCCATTTCCAAAATTAATCATATTATTACTCAAATCTCTGTGTGTAAATTTCTCAAAAGTCAAGTCAACCAAATCACCAATCAATGTTACATTAAATTTATTCATTGAACTTATTTAGCTTTATCAAAACATCAAGTAAAGGTATCATAAATTGAATAATAAATAACGTAGCACGATTGTACCACTTCTTTTCATAATATTTCCATTACTGAAGAGCAACATGTGTAGTATTCGCTAATCTTTCCTTCACTTTCTCTCATGAAAGCCATTGGATTGAATGAATTTGCAATGATTTTCCATCCATTATAGCAAAGTCATGCATTACTTTCCACATCCCAACATGTCTCTTTGAGGAGATACCCAACCATGAGTATACTTTACTAGAACCTTAATCCACAAAATCAAATACATATGGATATGGTGCAAAACCATCTTTTACTACAATGGCTTGTTTTTGAAATAGTGTATACCTATAATGCGAAGCATTGATGATTGGAATTGTGCAACCATACTAGTTTTATGGTCAATCATGATTGATGCCTCATCAATTGTAATTGCAATGAGCTTTTCAATATCGAATCCACTTTCAATCAACAAAATAATCATTGCATTATAAATTGCCTATGCTTCTCTAGTTGTAATAATTGCATAAAGCAACAACTTGCGATACCCTTTCCTCCATCAATCACGTACAAAACATATATAATAATATAATTTTCTATCATATAATCTGTGATTTCCTCAGTTAGCAATGAATAAAAAGAAGCTTGTATATATGCCAAAATCTTTTTTCTCAAGTAGTCTTTTACGGCAAATAACATTTCCTTGCTTGATACTAGATTTACATATGATCCATACTCATCAAATGTGGGTATAATAGGTGTGCCTAACTCTCATTGAAACTTGCATTGACTTGGATACTTCTCTAATGGAAGATCCTCACATGCATAAAAATAAAGTACATAAAAATCCACATTTTCTCCATATGGATAATGCTTTGTATTTCGTGCTCAAGAGCTCCCTTGACTTCTATACTAATTCTTTGTTTAACAATACATGCATGCACTGTAGCTTTATGATCACTTGTAGATGCATGATCGTGCAATGAAGACAATACAAAACTCAATGAACTCCCTTGGATACAATCATTCACTTTTTTGGCATCCTCACAATTTGAAATTTTATAACCTCTTCATTTGTGATGGACTTACCATGGTTACATAAGTTTCCATGGATTGTGCCATGGTGCACTTTGGACTTGAGATGCATGATCACTTGTAATATTCATGCTTGCATCTATATTACAATCCACAACTACACTTGTATGTACATGAAAATTTGATGCTTATACTTATTATGAAGAAGAAACTTTCATATTTTGCAAAACATCATTGTCATTGACTTATAGCTATAGATAAGAAAGCATCCATTTTGGATTGCACATTTCTCTTTTTGGTAACAGAATTGTTTTTATTCATTTTCCTTAAGCTCTTGTACCAATAATTAAAGATTCTCTACAAAGTCTCTACAAAGGTATAGTGACTAAAAGGTTTTAGCTATAAAATACTAGAGATCATGATATCAATATGAATAACCCTTATATTACATCGACATAATAAAAGGTAACAATCATCATAATCAATTTCTTTTGATAGATTATACAAATCAATAAACAAATTGGTACAATAATCTATATAAAAAGGGTTTAATATGCAATAATGCATGTATTCATAATGGATGTGACAAAATCCAAAGATTATATGCAAATAGAAAATATCTTGATGAATTAAAAAATATATAAAAAGAAAACATCTCAATGATTAAGCTTTTTGGATATGATCATTATTTGAAATGATTTGAAGGTACACAAAAAATAGGAATTTGAAGAATGAAGATTTTAACTTCTAACCTTATATCAACAAAGCTGACTAGTCACTTTCAAGTGTAATCTTTCAAAGGTTCTCTTGAGTAGAAGTACATTATCCCTCTTCGTCGTAATTGTATTCCAATTGCCTTGTGGAACTGTGCAATAAATTGACAAACGATTGTCAATGAAAAATTCACGTAGCCAACTATAGGAAGACATGAAACTTGTATGCAAGAAGCTCTCGAATCTCAATGTTTTTCAATCGAAGTTCCAAACTTCCAACTTGATGTAAATGACATCATAAAGAAATCAAATCTATTGTATTGCAGCAACATAGAAGACAAATGAAGACTGTGTTCTTAATCCTATAGTACTAAGATAAAAAAAAAACCCTAAGGCTTTTTAAATTTTGTGAATTTTATATTAAACCACTGATAATGCACTTGTGACCTATTGTTGGAGTGTTGACCCTCTACCATGCTACGAGATGGTATTTTGCAAAGCATTGCCGACATTGGCTAGTGTTGATTTGCAAATACAATGACTCTAGAGGCAAAATTGAAGCAATGCTGGGTTGGATGATGCAATGGTGACAACATTTTTTCTAGGTGCCTCAAGTTTTGGAAGAGAAGACACCATTTCAGATTTCTGTACGCATAACAAACTAGCAAAATTCAGATTGAACTGCACATGCTGAATCATTGAGAGATTTTGCATAGTCTATGAGCTTATACAACCCATGGCATTAAAGCAATAATAACATCGCCATTTGATTGATCATGAACTCTACTTCTGTCATCAACAAATATGAAAACCAAGTCGATCTTGTCTAATGCTGAAACTAACAATATATTTTTCTTAATCCTTGGAACAAACAAAGCATCTGAAAATGTAAGAGAACTACCACAACAGTAGCCTGAATGATCTTACCAACTCCCATGACTGGATAAGAGGAGTTGTTGGTGCATGTGATAGTATTCCCTATAGGGCCAGGCTTAAGTGAACTGAAGAAACTGTTTGGAGGCCAAAACGAGCTCACCAATTTTGTACGATTATGAGATTCTGACTAGAGGGGTGTTGATGATGCCCTATATGAAGCGACAATGTGCTTTGATACCAATTGTTGGAGTTTGAGGTCTGTGGAAGCACACGAACAACACAAGGAAGAAGAAGAAACTTGGAGAACCATTCACAATATTGAATGTAATACCAAGTGAATATACAAAGATAAGTAACCCGTTAAGGTTATATGTGTATATAAAAGCTAGGAAAAAGAACCTCTGAAAGACGGAAAAAAGTGACCCGACAGTCCTAAGTGTGTTCACACACATCACTACCAAAATATATCAACAATTGCTTTAGTCTGATCACCCCTGAGAGATGGCCATTGATATTGACCCTAGTCATGGTGTTTTGTAAAAGAATTGAGATCATATTGATGAATTTAGGTATGCAACACAAATATTTCAAGGATTCAAGAATGAAGTCCCACTCAAGGTGATTGATCATAAGCTTTTCCGAAACCAATATTGATGAAGATGATATTTTGCAACGACTCTTTGGCAAATTCAATGCCTTCCCACCCATCGTTGATGGCCTTGACAACGGATCTACCCTTTATGAATCCTTTTTTACCCTTCCTAATCCAAAAGCAAAGGTGACTTGTAATACAATTAGCTAGAACCTTTGTTATAATATTGCATCCTGTTTGGAACATAATGATCAATGCTATTTTTTGCTCTTGTTTCTGCCTTTTTATGAATCAGCTTAATCGCACCTTTGTTGAGAAAGTTAAGCAATGCACCAAATTGTAGGGCCTATTGCTAGCCCAAACAAAGTGGGTTAACCAAAATGCTCTTAAATGCATTGAAGAACTCATTAGTGAGGCTATCCAACTGTAAGGAGTCAATAACTCCAATAATCTTAGCAACAATGATGGGGGATTCAAGTAGATGAAGTACATTTTGTGGGATTCTTTTGGTTTTTATTTTTGAGATGGCGACCATGTTCTCACGTCTCTAGGAAGAGAGCAAACTAGACATCCCCAAGAGTTGCACGAAGTGATTGGCTATAAATTCCATATTTTCTTCACTAGAAGTGCATTCCATGCTATTATTGTTTATCATGTATGAGATCTCTTCCTTTTTCTGCTTCTTCTTTAGAAGTTTACACATTTCTTTAGTTACTTTATTTGCTTCCCTTGCCTACCATTCTTTAAAAAAGATCCATATATGCTTTCTTTGAATTTCTTCTTTGTATTTGAGTTTATTTCTAAATTTTAGGAGTCCTATCTGGGGGAGAGCATTACCTTTGTTCACTTCCACCTCAACTCGTTGAAGCTTGCGATAAAGATTTTCCCTTCTCGTGCACCAAATATTTTGAATATCCGTTTTTGAGCCTTGATAATGAGACATTGGGACTGTTTGACTTCCATCTTCCAACACTTGGCTGAGGAATCATGAGTATTGAATGCCTCGTTCCAAGTTGGGGAGATTTTGTAATGAAGTGAGGGAAATGAGATAGTTGAAGGATCAACATGGAACCAAGGAGATTTTCTATATCTCACATGTGGCTTGAAGGTGAGAACCATAGGATAATGATTTGAAACCACTTAATCCTCGCATTGGGAGCAAGAAGGAGCACCTAGATTGTTAATGAGATTATATGAAATGTCACTTCTACCTAGTCTCACCTTTCATAAATCAGCACCCAATTGGAGGTTCGGCCAAGAGAAGCCATGAATGTCTTTGACTTCTACTAGATCATGATGGAGCTTGAATTGATCTCATAAATATTTCTCATGCCTATCGATAGTCCACCCCTTTTGGTTCCATCTATCAAATCAAGCTTCCACCATAGTGAAATCCTTGCAAAGGTTGAACCCAAAGGGGAGGGAGACCAACAACTATCGCCACCCATCAATGGTTTTGATTGTCACCATATCCACAAATGAATTGTGCCAAACCTTCGTGATACCTAAAGCCACACCACTGCTTCCTCACTACTTATTTGTGAGGCTCATGTGGACACAAATGTAAATGAAGTAGAACTTATTGCTTGTGCTTAGAAGTTTGAGAGACATAAAAAACACAAAAAAGGAGCACACATCTAGTAAGACACATGGAGAAGATGGTTGGCTAGAATATCTCTCTCTATTGATGATGAAAAGAACTAAAGTAAAATCTGAATAATATCCCTAAGTACAAAGTAACACCAGATACCTAAGCTCAAAGTGCCTTTGAGATATCTAAACACATGTTTTCACTGCTTGCCATTGCTTAGTACGAGGGCTATGCATGAAGAGACTCAACTAGGAAAGTGCATACTTTATATCCAGACTTGTGTTGCATGCATATCTAAGAAATCCCATAGCTTGATGATAAAGAGGTGTAAAATGCATCATTGGAGTCCTCAACTAAGAACTTAAATCTAGTCTCCACTAGTGTGGAGATTGGCTTGCAATCCTTAAAGTCAAAATGTTGAAGTAATTTCTCAACATACTTTGCTTGATGCATAACAATTCCCCCCTCAAGGGACATAAACTAGATGCCAAAATAGTAGTTGAAAAGACCAAGATAACTGACATCAAAAGTATGCTCAAAACAACCACAAGGATGTCAAGTTTTGCATCACATGACCTACTCAAGAGTATTTCATCAACATAAAGAACAAGCACTATATAAGGTCAGCCCCATCTTTATGTACATAGAGTGTGCTTTTAATGGTACTACATGTGAAGCCAATAAAATCAAGTGCTTTTGGATTTTTTCATATCATGCATGTGGAGCTTGCTTGAGACCAGACAAGGCTTTATGAAAGCGAAAAACCATATGTTCTTGCCCTTTCATGGCAAATCCAAGAGGTTGCTTCCCATAAAAATCTTCATGCAAATCACCATTCAAAAAACCTATTTTTATGTCCAACTGATGTACTTTCCAACCTCATTGGGTAGTCAATGTAACCATAGTATAGATGGTAGTCATGCATGAAGTAGGTGCAAATGTTTCCTCATAGACCATGAAATGGATAAACTCACATGGATTAGAAATGAGCTTTCCAAGAGCATGAAGTAGGCTCTACAAGATTATAGCCAAGTACAATGTAGGGGAGAGGCTCTCCTTATATATATTTGGAGGAGGGTCTCCAAAGTACATCATATGTGGGATAAGTTGCCTTGACGAAGAATGAATACACTGGTAGAATCGAATGGGAAGGTAGCCAAATACAATGTACAACTAAAATAATATGAAATGGATTTTCTCATGGATACAAAATGAGATGCACTCATGCAAACACAAATGGAAATGAAGTAGAAGAACTCATGTTGTCAACACGGTTGTGGATGGAAAACAAGTGTCATGGTCTGTAAAACAATAACCCATTTATAGAAACACAGTGTGAGATTATTATTGATTTCTTGTTTGATCCAATCTCCTTTGGTGTAATTCCATAGTTTCTTCTATTTATTGAAGCCCTTCGACCAAAATGTTTTGGTTGTTTGGACATTATAGTGATTGAATAGGTAGGTATTGGTGAAGAGTTGTGAAAGAGGAGTGGCCCTTCCATGAGTAGATAACATACATCATGAGTTCAATGTTAAAGATGATGCTCGAAAGAGGAGGGTTGAAGAGGTATAACAAAACTTAAAACTTTGAAAATAACCAAGACTAAACCCAAACTATGGAGGCAGGCCACTCTTTGGAAAGATCTATGAAAGATCTTCCCATAGCAAGAAAAAACTCTAGATTTGGATGTGATTTGCGCAAGATATGGCCAAAAACGTGAAAATAGGTAGTGATTTTTTTTGGGTTAATTAGCTATGTTGAGAAGTCCTTGGCTACGGCCTCACGGAAAAAAAAAAGTTGAAGTCGTGTGAGAGCGCGTGCACAGAGGTAAGATTTATCCCATATGCAAAAGAAAATACTCGAAAACTATATATATGCGCAGAGACCTTCAACTCTCTTGTCTGTTCTCGAAGACGGCTGACAAGAGTGAAAAGTCACATAAAGAAAAATATATGCGCTGAAGAATGGGTCCCATCCATATGGTCAAAAATTTCTAGGTAGACGTGCAGTGCACAACAATGCGGGTAATAAAGATTCCAGAGAACGGGCGATGGTAGCAAAATCCGGGTAGGCACACTTCCGTGGCCAAGACCTAGTGCACGTTTAATACAAGATTAAAACATACAACTACCTCTTCTCTCTGGGCGGATGTGTTGCTCTGGATAGGCCAAATTCGAGAAATCTAGACATGCACAAATAACTTGGCACGCACGACCTAATCTAGACATTGATGCTGGTGTCCACAAATAAAACGGGTCACATGCTAGGGTACAAACGAATCACGTGGGCACGATGATGCTCTCTGCATAGACAGATTTGAGGCAGGAACGCATGGGAAAGAACTCTTGGGAACGAAGAGTCGAAGACAGGATTTGAAGATCCAAAACTCACGCGAACTCAAAGAGATGATGAAGATCGACAAATCTCACACCACATGCTCTCATAGACGGGTTTATCAGAGCATGTGTATTTATAGGTAATTCATATTATGTCCTGAATAAAAGATACATGAGGGCCACACTTTAAATAATATTCTTTTGCTTTATTTACAAAAATATCTAAAAATACTATCTTCTAAAAGTATTCTTCTAAATATCTCCAAAAATATTTGAATAAGTCCATGCGCGTTCACACCCTCATGGATCTTCAGCTGCTAAATCAAAACACAAAACATATTAAAAACCTTAAGACATTAAAATCCCTATTACATTAAGTATAATAGGAGATAAGTAAGAGACTTCATTTACACACTCTCCCACTCAAAGAGGATCACACACACAGATTGAGGCAAGGAAAAACGACCTTCTTCTTCTTCTTCTTCTTCTATTACATAAAAGGAATATACAAGAATGATCTAATACAACGATACAACTAGTGCAATATATAAAGAATAGTAAATAGGGAAAGACCCAATGTTGCGAATGAGTGGACTGGCAAGAAACAAGTGTGCCATCACTCTCGGTAGATGAATCTAGTAAAGGTCACTAAGGTATCACTAACATATATCGACTTGACGACCATACCTATAAGGGAAATGAAAAACTGATATGTGTCATCCTTGATAATCACATCTTGAGCTTGATATCTCGATGCTCTCCCTCAAGCTCAACATCATGTCCTCTAATCCAACCATCTTTTGAAACTTCTTGAGCTTCTCTACTCCAAGTGCTTTAGTGAAAATATCAGCAAGCTACTCAGTTGTGCTCACATAAACAAGATTAATATCACCTGCTAATACCTTCTCTCTAATGAAGTGATAATGTACCTTGTTATGATTTGTTCTAGCATCAAAAATAGGATTTTGTGCTAACTGAATGCTACTCTTTTCTGAACTGCTTGAATCTCCATCAATGTCTTCAAAACCTATAGATGTTCTACTAACTGTAGAAAGTTTTTCTTTACCTTTCTTCAATGTACTTGATGAATTTGCTGGATTGAAATTTCCACGAAATCTTCCATTCCATGGATTTGAGTTGGAAATATTTCTTGGTGATGCATGGGGTCCACTCAAAACTTAAGATTCTACACTTGATTTTTCAGCAATTCCTTTGTAATTTGAGTCAAGATTAAGTCCTTCTTTGGCATTTGCATAGAAGCTTGAGATTTCATCAAACACCACATCTCTGCTTACAGTCACATGTCATGTGAGTGGGTTATAACATTTATATCCCTTTTGCTCAAGGAAGTACCCAATGAAGATACATTTTTTTTGCTTTTGGATCAAGCTTCATCCTCAACTCATCTGGAACATGTACATATGCAATACAGACAAACACTTTCATGTGTGATAAGTTTGGCTTTTTTACCTATAAACTTCTCTTGTAACTTGATGTATAATAGTAGTTGTAGTTCTGTTCATGATGTATATAGTAGTGTGCACAACTTTTGCCCAATACCAATGAGGTATATTCTTCTCAGCCATCAAGGCTCTTGTTATTTTTGCAATATGTCTATTTTCGCACTCAACAATGCCATGTTGTTGTGGTGTGTACCTGCATGAAAATTATCGTCGAATTCCATGAATTTTTAGAAAGCTACTGAACTCATTTGGCATGAGTTCACCTCCTCCATTAGATATTAATGTTTGAATATACTTCCATGCCTGCTTTTCCACCATAGCCTTAAAATTTTGGAAGCGAGTGGATATGTCACTCTTCTCTTTCATGAAATATAACCATACTTTCCGTGTATGGTCATCAATGAAAGTAACATAAAACCTGCAACTACCCATAAATTTGGTCTTTGCTAGGCCCCAAACATTTGTATGTACTATTTCTAACACATTCTTACTAACATGCTTGTCATGCATAAATGGTGCTCTTGATTCTTTACTAAATTGACATGTTGCACATACCTTTTGCATCTCTCCAACCTTGAAATTTGGTAGTCCATTGAAAGTCTCCTTTGATTGCATCAATTTCAACCTTTGCAAATTTGCATGTCTAATCCATTTGTGCCAAATCTCTATATCAACAATAACTCCTACACCTTTTGCAAACATGGTTGCATTATTTTAGGAATTTTCACATTTAAGATGAAAATCCTGCCCACTTTTTTCCTTTGCCAATCAATCATCCATCGTGTTTGTACTCTTCTACATATAACCCATCATTATTGAACTTGACTTGTAATCCCTGGTCAACCACTTGTCCAATAGAAACCAGATTATTTGTTATATTTGGAGCATGCAACACATTAGCAAGATGTTTTAACTTCCCATCCGCCATAGACAATGCTATGTTTCCTATATGCTTGATAGGATGTGATATATCATCGGCTATTTCAACATATCCAAAAACTAGTAATTTTTGCAAACTACTAAACCATTCCGCATGACTGATCATGTGATTTGAAGCACTTGAATCAACATACTAGACATTACTATTCAATTTTGAAACATCAACAGACATCGTATTCATCATGTGATGTTGGACCATGAACAACTTCTCAGAATCGTCTACACTTGTGGATGCATAGTTGTTTTGTTGCCTTCTGTTATTTTGATTCTTCAACCTACAATCACGTTCAAAGTGTCCAGGATTACCACAATTCCAACATCCTTTACTGTCATTACCTGAATTATTTCTTTGGAAATTTATGCGGCCTCTTTGGCTTCTCTTGTCGCAAAATTGTCCTCTACCTCTTGCATGATTTTGATGTTGACCTTGGTCTTGGTTATTGTTTCCTCTTCCACTTCTGAAACCTTTACCTCTACCTCTTCCTCTGCCATAGTAGAATACCTACTTAGAACTAGGTTTCCATTGGGATTTTGAGTCCTCACCAAGATTCTTTTCTTCAATAATTAGCGGACATCAAATCAGAAAAAAACAGAATATTTTCCTTGGTCTGAATAGAAGTTCTGAACTGCTTATATGCAGCTCCTAAACCAGAAAGGCATACCTCCACTTTATCATCATCATCTACATTCAAGCCAGTAGATGCGAGTGACTCACATATGCTTTTGATTTTTAGGTTGTAGTCACTTACTGACATGCCCTTTTTCTCCAGAATATGCAACTCATTCTTGAGTTGCAATTTTTGTGCCTTTGTATTGGTCTCATACAATGTGAACAAATTGTTCAAAGACTCTTTTGGAGTCTTGGCATCTTGTATGTGCCCAATCATGCTATCTTGTGTGCTAACAAATAGCCAATAAACTACCTTTCATGCTCCTTGATTCCATTCTTCATATGCTCTTAACTAGTCCGTAGCTCGATTCCTCTTTGGTAACTGCGGAGTGTTTTCTTTCTCTCCTTTGATGTACTTCCAATAGCCTTTTCCCGTCAAGAAATTTATCATTCTGAATTTCCAAGCATGGAAGTTGTTCTTGTCTAGATTATCACTCATAAACTATTCCAACACTTGCCATTTTTATAGCAATTTGCAACACTACAAAAACACTAGAAGTAGTACCTTACTTGAATACTATCACACTGTGATGTGACAGTTCAATCTCAAAAAAACATAGTTTTGTGTGACAATAGTACATAGAATCGTTTGAGATTATGGATTTGGAATATTTGAGTGTTGTGGAATAGAATGCAAGTTACAATTTTGCAAAATGACCTGATTTTTCCATGGGTCCCACCTTGCGAGCTCCAAATGAAGGTCAAGATGGCTCTAAAACAAAAATCCAAGCAAAAAAAATGACCCTAAAGGGTTAATCTTGAAAATATTTTGATACCTTCTCCCTTCATACAAAATCTTGTGTCATTTGCAAATCGTGTGTCGCAAAGGTCTTCTTTTTAGTGTTGCAAACGTCTCCTTTTTGTAGCTATATCGGGTGACGACTCCCACAAACACACACAGAGGTTACGCGTGTGGTTCACCTCCCAGTCACCCCCGAACTTGACTTGTTCTAATATGAGAATATCGATTCTCCCTCAATCTTCTACCTTTCAAACTTTCCCATGTGGTAATGCACCATGGTCTTCCAAGTGGCTCATAGGCCCATGATGTGATATTTCCTTCCCCTTAAGAGCATTTTCATCCTCGAAAATGTAAGTGAAATGTCCGTGATGGTAGAAGAAAGTGCTCGGACTTCCCTCAACCCCATGTACTCTATGTACATGGTCATCTATGTGTGTGTTGTTTCCCCATATCCTTCCCCTTAAGAAGCCTCATATGAGATCATCTTAAAGGTGGGAAACCATCTGGGTGGTGCCTAATATTTCCCATGTACACTTCACTACCAAAATATCACTCCCATGACATATAACATCATCAAAATGACCTAAGTGCACATGATGTATCCTTTCTGGAGAAATAATATGAAAAAAAAAGTGTATAGTGCCAAGCTTATAGGCTTGAGCATACCATAACGGAGACAGTAAACCATAAAATCTTGTAAATTATAGAACAAAGTCCCATATAAAGTGACTCCCAACCCATCTAGGACTAAATGATATATTTTCCCTCACACCACTCTAGGTCTTTCTAACCTTGAGTGTACTCACAAGTAAGATCTAAATCACCTTGTGAACTATGCAATTCCATCATCTAGCTCATATATAAGAATTTCTTGGTAGTAAACTGCATTCTCTACATTCCACTTACCAAGAATTCTTTGGTTTGTTGTCCATTAAGTTGGACAAAGTCCCATTGGAAGAGAATTTATTGGCACTAGTGCAAACTCTAGAATTTTCTCTTCCTTGTAGTTTACCATATGCATGTGAGATTTAGATAATCCCTAAGTACTTATCCTCCTAATTGATGTTCACACATCATCCGGATTATGTACCACCAACTAAGAGTTTAGTACCCCAATAGGTTAGATATATCCCTATACCCTAGAAACCCTAAAGAGAGAAGTCATAACTTTATTCTCGGTCTCACTAATGTCAAAAACTAGATCATCTCATCTAGTCAAGGACCATCACTAGAAATACCATAACTGCTTCTCTCTATAGTCTACAAGTGAGACTTAACCTAACCATCATGATTAACTAATCTCCTTCTTGTCTTTGATAGAATAGTGCCACTTCTATCTAGTCAATCCAATCTAGAGAAAATAAAACTCTCCCTCTTTCTCTCTCTAATCTCCTCTAAGGAAAAGAACTCTGGTAGTGGAATCTATTCCACTTTCCCTCTCCCCTTGAAAGAGATTCTGCTAAGCCCAATTGCTCTACTCATCCACAATTGATAACATGCACATAAGTTCTCCATGTTCTTTCCTTCCAAAATAGTGGAGAATCAAACTCCCATGTGAAGGAAAATTACACCGAAAAGTAGAGTAAATGAATTCCTTTTAAAATACCAACTAGGAAATGTTTTCTAAACACCTCTTCTCTCCAAAGGAAAACATAATCTATTCTTCTTCTATGAAGAAATGATGTTTTCATTTCCTTTTTCTCTTTTAAAGAACATGAGCTAAAGTGAGACCTCTAAGATAAAGTGAGGTCTTTCCTCAATCTCTGAACTAATTCCCACTTTGTCCTTTCCTTAAAAGAGAGATTTATTTATCTATTTGCTCCCCTCTTCCATAAACTAATACATAATCCTTCATTACATACATTCCTATGAAGATGGAGAACAATTCTTCCATATATAATGAAGGTGTATGTGGTGAACAGTGGCTAAAATAAATTCCTTGTAAGATTGAAAGCCCTTTAACAAAATGGTCAGCAATGATATGACATGATACCATAATACAAAAATGTGTATTCATACTGAAGAACTATCTCTGCTAACCATCCTTTGTGCCTAGATCTAGAGGATCCAATTAAACTAATGGAATTATTGTTCCTGAAAAGCACAAAATGAGTATGTGATATCAATGTTGATAAAATCACCCATCACATTCTCTATTGGAAGAATAAATCTTCCCTAAAATATGAAGGATAACTCCCAATCCTAAGGAGATTTCTATAAAGAGCTCTCTTCTGATCTAGTGAGATATGCCTCCATGAATGATGAGTTGTTTTCTCCCTAGCCATAGAAGTGCTCAAAGGGAAGTCATTTCCACTGTTTCATACCAGTGGATCCTTCTTCCAATTCATGGTGTCATACCTACACTACATCAAATATATATTTCATATATATGCAATGGAATATGCAGGTGGAGTCTAATTAATCATGTGTCCTCAACTCATGTAGGTGGACTCAAATACGTCCCATATCCTCGAACTAGTTTAGTTTGGTTCTCTAGATCCCAAACAGTATTGGGTAGCCCGATTATTCTTGGCTGAGGGATCTATGCTCTATATCATAGAGCTAGTGCCATGAATATGGCCTTGCTAACCATCACTCGAGTCACATAAGCACCATTCGATGCTCTCTCATGAAACCCATCTCTATGATCCCATCTAATTGGTTTCCTTAGTAGCATAGCAAAAAACTTTACCACTTTCTCAAGTGATGTCCATCAGTGAAACTAATCACTCTTTGGGTATTCCTCATGATACCCCATAGTCTCCTAATCATCTAGTGAGATTCTTTTGAAGACAAGTAGATCTTTAGTACATTGGACATTATCATAAAGGTATCTCCCATGCCTCTATGCAACTTCCTAAAACCTATAGGATTGCTTGTGCACATTCCTAATGGTGAAGATATAGCTCCTTCCCCTTAGCAATCCTATGGTATAAATCCATAAGGATTACGTGTAGGGATCCTATTCCTAATGAAATTGCCTTATCTATAATGCTTTGATCATCCTAAGTCCATCAAGTACATGCATACAAGCATGCTTACACTATAGTGATGTTTGCAGAGAAGGCATGTTACCATGCCATAACATTACCTAAAGGTAAGTGCGTATATAACACCATGAGGTGGGAAAAATTTTGATAGCATTTCCCTAGAAAAATGGAGTCCCAAAATATTTTGACCATAAACTCAAGTATAATGCCTTGCGTGCCAATGGCACATAGGCCATTTACTATAACATAGGGCTTGGCAAGCCCATGGCATGCATGCCATATACTCAAATATGAACTGTAGGACCTGTAAAAACATAAAATGCTAACAAACACATTTTGCTTGCATAGCCTTGTACTTCTTGCAATTATCTGTCCCACAAACCATCAAAAGTGTATACCTTGCAAGTTGATCCATACTTTTAGAATTGAAACAATTATCAAATTTGATGTATGCATTCCAATCCATGCATGTACATACATAACATGCCAAAACATAAAGTAAAATGCTTGAAAATATAAATCATACATCCCTGAATGGTTTAATGTCAAAACTGCATGCATCCAATTCCTTTTGACAAGCATTGAGACCTCTGCAATTTCTTCTTGGGGTCCTAAAATAAAATTTGAAGTGTCTAAGAGCATTGGATTACTTCCCAAAACCTCAAGCAGAGTCAAATGATTACCATAAATGATATAAATATGCCAAAAAATGCATGTGTAATCTATCTTTGGACATGCAAAAACTTTTTTATGACGTACAAATAATCATAAAATACAATTTACATAATGTGCAAGTGGCTCGAAATAAAATTTCTTCAATCACGTTCCTGATTTGCAAGATATGGCTCCCGGAAGGTAGTTGCCAAAAACTGTTCAGACTTTGTCAAAAAAATGCATGTGTAATCTATCTTTAGACCTGCGAAAATTTTTTGAGGACCTATAGATAATCATGAAATACAATATACATAATGTGCAAGTGGCTCAAAATGAAATTTCTTCAATCGTCTTCTCGGTTTGCAAGATATGGCTCCTAGAAGATAGTTACCAAAAAATATTTAGACTTTGTAGACCTACACAGAGCTAGAAAAATACACAATTTCCAAAATTTATTTTGATAAAATAAATTTAGATCTTTTTCTCTTAAAAACAAGCCATAGCACTTCCATTTTGGAGTTTTCTAGCCCAAGATATGGCCTCTCCAAGTGTGACATGCCAAACTAGTGGACTAGGAGAGGGGCTGGAAAAAAGTGTGAAAATATGATTTTTGAAGTGCCCAAAGGCATTCTTCCATTAAAAAATCCTATATTTCTCTCCATGATCTCAAAGAGTAATATATGAAGATGCTTGATGCTCCCAAAAAGAGGCCTATACCAAGATTCTATCTTTCTTGAAAAAGTTAGATGGGAGATATTAAGAAGCTTCTAATCCACTCTTAATATGGTTTTATATTGGATTTCCTAATGCTCCATGGTAATAAATACACCATAATTTATGTATGTGTGCACTAATCCATGGGAAGCCTCTAAAATTATCTCTTTCCTTGCTCCCAAAAGTGGAGTTTGGCTAAAACTAGCACTTGAATTTTTTTCAAAAAATGCAGAAAGGGGTGCTTTGAGGAAGTATTCTCCTCCTTGAATTATTTTTCTCATGAATCTAATGATTCCATAGGGAATTCCATATGACATGCTCTCAGTATATATAATGTTTCTATCCATCCATACCTAATGCACCTCTTTTTCCCTCCTCCAAAATGGGAATTTATTAAATCTAGGTGCTAGAATGTTTCTCAAACAATGATGGAAAGGGGTTTTGTGGGGCTTTAAACTCCCACCATACTAAACCAAATTTTGAATTTTTTGATTCTAAATGGAATTCCATGCAATATACTATATGTATGCATGATTTTTCCTACCAACCTATGGAAAAACCCTCTTCATTTCCCTTTCCATATGGATGAAAGAGGAGAGTCAAGGTCTTCTCCCTCTAACTGCTTGTGCCATACATGGACCCTCATGGGCGTGCATCAGTCAACCTACAAACGATTTTCATGGAGAACGTGGATACAACATTTCCTTCTATACAGATTGGTGTGAGTTCAAGTCCCACGACTTGTAGCGCACATGTGCCAAGGATCGTTGCTCTGATATCAGTGTCACGAACGTCTTCTTCTTAGCATCACGAATATCTTCTTTTTGTAGTCGTATCGGGTGAGGACTCCCACAAACACACACAAAGATTACACATGTGGTTCACCTCCCAACCACACCTGAACCAAGCTTGTTCTAACATGAGAATATCGATTCTCCCTCGATCTTCCATCTTTTAAACTTTCCCATGTGGTAATGCACCATGATCTGCCAAATGGCTCATAGGCCCATGATATGATAACCCATGATGTGGCATCACACTTTCTCCATGCCTTCTCGCATACTCTTCATTGTTGGCATTCTCCATGAGCTCTCTACGCCTACACTAGCTTTGATACCATGTCACAAGGAAGGATAAGGAAGAGAGTTGGCTCACACACTCTCACACTCAAAGAGGAGCACACACACAGATTGAACCAAGGAAGAATGTTCTTCTTCTTCTATCACATAAAAGGAATATATAAGAATGAGCTAATACAACAATACAACTAGGGCAATATATAAAGAACAATATAGAAGGAAAAACCCAATGTTCGGGAATGATGGCTGGCAAGAAAAAATTGTGCCATCACTCTCATTACATGAATCTAGTAAAGCTCACTAAAGTATCCATTACATATATTGGCATGACCATTATACATGTCAGAGAAATGAAAAAATGGTACACGTCATCCTCGATCATCACATGTTGAGCTTGATATCTCAACATTGCCTATGACTAGGAGTAAACATGATACCGTATTTGTGGTAGATCGACTTACCAAGATGGCATATTTCTTTCCTATGAAAATGATTAATACTACCTTGAAATTGTTGCAAGACTATTTGTAAAGAAGAATGCCTAAAATCATAATTTGTGATGAAAACTCTAGATTCATATCAAACTTTTGGAGAGCAACATTCAAATCAATTGGAACCCAACTTCATATGAGTAAAAGTTTTCATCCACAAAATGATGGGGAAATTGAGAGGGTTAATCAGGTACTTGAAGATATGTTGCATATGTATGTGAATGAAAAGCAAGATGATTGGAGGGAATATTTGCCATTAGTCAAGTTTTCATATAATAATGCATGGCATGCATATATAAAAATGACTCTGTTTGAGGCTATGTACAACCATAATTATTTGACTCCACCTTCCTTTTGTGGTTTCCAAGCTAAAGTAGAAGTATCTAAAGAAATGCTTGAGAAGATGAATGAAGAACTTGGAAAAATTAAGCAACACATAAAAGAAGCTTGGAAAACGCAAAAGAAATTCTATGATTTGAAGAGAAGACCACTTGAGTCTCAAACAGATGACATGGTATTTCTTAAAGTCAATCCTCACCAATCTAACTTGTTGCTAGGGAAGGATCATACACTTTCTCCACGATATGCAAGTCCTTTTAAAGTTTTGAAGAAGATTGGATCTTTTGCTTATTTATTGGAATTGCCTGAACATTTAAATGTGCATCCTGGATTTCATGTTAGCTTACTTAAAAGATATGTACCTAATGTTGCTCATGTTTTGCAAGACAACTATAAGCTGAAAGATGATAACTCTTTTGAGCTTCGACCTGAGATAGTATTAGATAGGAGGGAAATATTACTTAGAAATAGAGCTATAGTAGATATTTTGGTAAAATGGCACACATATCCAGTTGAAGATTCAACTTGGGTGAACTTAGAAGATTTTGTGACACATTAGCCTTCTTTGCAACTATGAGGACAAAGTTCTTAAAAGGGGGGAAGAATTGCAATAGGTCTTTTGATAGGTAAATAATTCATTTTGAACTTTCAAAATTACATTATGGATAATGTTTGGACTGAATAATTAGGTCTTTTTATGCATGTAGGAAAAATTTAGGGCTTATAGTTTTATATTCTCTCTCTAAACCTTATTTGCATCATATTTTTTGGTTGAAAACTGAACATGAAGATGAAAGAATCAAGAGAAATGTTGTATGAGGTAGAGCATGCATAAGAGAATAAAAGTGTTTCTCTGAAATTTTTGTGAATCATGTTTTAGGTACCTTTTTTCATGCTCCACATTTAGTTCACTATAAGAAAATGCCTTGATTTTATTATCTCTCTAGAATTTCTAATCTTTCAGGGATTAAACGTGATACTTGGAGGTGGATTTGGACCTAGGTCATCTCTAACACTATTGTACAAATCGAAGATTCGAAAATTTTTTCCTCTCACAAGCTTAAGCTGATTCCTCGCTATTTTTGAGTTATGGGGCTTAGAAAAGTGCGGTTTTTAGGTACTTAAAAAAAGTGGGCTTCTCTATTTGCATTCAAATCCATGATTTTGCTGCACACATATTGTCATGCGCACCTTCGGATGTCTTTGGATATATCTTTTCATTTCTTTTCTTCTATTTTTGGATAGGTATTGCTAAAAAAAACACTTGACTAATACAAACACATGCTTTTGCAAAAGTCTTGCATGCAACATGGGGAGAGCCAACTTTTTCTAAATTTGATGGAACAAACTCTTTGGTGGATGGTCGGCTTTTTTTTAAGGAAGATTTGTTGTGTCACACAGAAGGAGGCCGAAAATCAGAGAATTATCTTGTGATTGAGAGTGAGAGTCATGAGAGCGAGAGTGAGAGGGAGTGTGAGTGTGAGAGTGAGAGTGTGATTAAGAGTGCGAGCATGAATGAGATTGTGATAGCTCGGGAGTGGCCAAGACATTGAGGCTTTGTCAAGAAGATATTTTCCAAAGCTAATTCAAATCTATAATACCAAAACTTCTGTTTCTCTGAGTCATATCTTGTCTACTCTTCCTTGTCAGATTTCCTCTTATCTTGTGCAAGTCTTGTTTTTCTCTCCTCTACTATTCTTGAGTGATCAGAAGCTTGTGATTGGGGATGACTTGTGATTGAGGAAGCCCCACAAGAACCCATCCACATAAGGCACCTTATAGGCATGAACCATTGAATAAAAAAGAGGGAGAAATAAAAGTGAAGGATTTACTTGATAGATGACTTAAAGGCCTAATTTCCTCCATTTGAGTTCTTGTCATTTTAGTGAAAAAGAATGAAAGCTTTTTAGATTAGACATATCCTCAAATTGGAATATACAAAATTCATAATTTCATAAAGTCTTCTAAAATCATTAAGAGAAACTCCTTGCATGACTCCTATCATCGAAACCCACCATTCTTTTAAGAAGGTATCAAAGTTTTAGAACCTAAAGAAATATTAGATTATGATGTAATTACAACACAAACTGTCTTCGAAATCCTAGATATTTGGTGAAATGCAAAAATCAACATGTGGAAGAACATCAACGAATGTAAAGTGCATTATTTTTACTTGACTAATGCATGCACAAAAAACATTATATTATTCATTTGAAAACACCAATGTTCAAATTCCATGCATGTATTTTATTTATCACATCAAGCATGCTTAATCATTTATGGAATTTTAGACTAGTTGGATTGTATTTATTCTAGTGCTGCATCATAGTGAATCGTTACATGTGTAAACATGCGACTTTGATTGCATTATACCTGATAGATAGAGGAATTTAATGTTGTTTATGTTTTGTCTATCAGTTCAAGGATGATGAAGACATGGACATTGCATAGTTATTCTAGTTCACATGTATAAGAATCTTTATGTTTAAAGGATTGATTATGTATTCATAAATTCATGCACATTTTTCTATAGATAGGTCTATGAATCATCTTTATGGTGACTCTTGTAAAAAGCAACATACTATTTTTTTTATTTTTTATTTTTGTAAAAATCTATTTTCAGACATGTACTTTGGGACGAGTTCGATGAGACATGTGAGCGGAGATCATAAATAGTATTGCGTAAGGTCTTTGTGTTTATCTCTACATTTTGTTTCTTTTTTTCTTCTATAGTTTGGTTGGTGATTTTTATGTTGATTACATGCCTACACGTGAAATTGCTCGCGTTTGGTGTGTGTAAGTCTACACATGAGAGAGGTCCCCCAACATTTCTAACTTGCTCTAACATAAATTCTTTCCTATATTTAGAGCACCTTCTTGAGACCCTTGGATCTTTGTGTGATCATCCCTCTAACCTCACTCATTTAATGGACAATGAGACACACCTGCTTATTTTGTGATCGAGTTTCCTAAATTTTAGTTAATTAACAAAAATCCATTTTACCATCCTTATCTTCTCATTTTATTCTAAGGCATTTCTTCGACACATACTTCTATTGTAGCTCTAGGAATGATACATGAGATCGAATGGCTTGTTGAAGGGGGTAAATCGTCTTTGAAGCTTTCATTCGTGGATAAAATTAACTTAGAAACATGACGGTAACACTAAAACCATAACCTTTGACAAAATGAAAAGCTTAAATTCGAGGTTTAGAGGTTCACGCAAATTAGGTCCAAAGATAGAAGCTTGAACTCATACACATGAGCTTGAGTTAGATGAGACATTTCTTAGGTTGTTGGAGTAGGAAAAAAGGTCCCATTAAAAGGGAAAATATCTTTTCACAAGGAAGGATAGATAGCCACCCAAACGTATGCTTCTACAAACATCCCTCCTCAAAAGGATAATGCATGGAGCACCTTTCTATGACTATTGACACGATGCATAGAAACCATCAAAATGCACTTGACATATGGGTTAAAATCTTTGCAAAAAATGATGATCTCACTAATGGGAATTTATGGGAGATCACAAAGAAATATAAAAAAGAGATACAAGGCACTATTTTTATCATTTCCAAGTACGACCATGATGTGTAATGCGTTGCAAACTTGTCTCGAACTTTCATCTCTACTTCAAATGGATTAGAAAGAGCTCTACTTCAAATGGATTAGAAGGACAATAACTCAAATATGTGAGGAAAAAGAAGGTTAATTTGGAGGATTTATTATTACCCAATACCCCCAAAATTAGCATGATGAGTGTCCAAGATCAACTCAACGAGGTCACTTTTTTATCTCTTTTTCTCATGGCTTCTTCTCCTTCCTTGGAAAATAACTCTGTACAATAGACCATGTTGTAAGAAACTTTGAGGTGATAGAATGTACAATAAGCTTCATTAGAAAGAAACTTTGAGGTGATAGAATGTACGAGAAGAATTACCAGAAATAGGAAAAATTCGAGGATGCATTTTTTAAATGAGACCTTGCCCAACCATGGCTCTCGAAGATGATGACAGTGCCTTTAAAACGCTCCTCTATATTAGTATGTGATCGCCAGCTCCGCTTCGGCGGCGTATGGACCCGATCTCTTACGTGGGCGCCATGCAGAGTAGCACGTACCTCTGCTGCAAGAAGCTGTCCTGAGCTGCTCAGCAGCAGCAGAACCTCCCCACTTTGCGACGTCATCAGGGCATTGAGTAGGAATTTGTTGACCACCATGGCTGATCATGCAGCGGGACGAGAAGAACCAGACCAGAAGCAGGAGGCAGCGCCGTTTCCTCGACATTCTTCTCAAGTTGATATTCTGGTAGCCATTTTTGTCTGCATGGATCTCTTTCTCTGCGTGTGCGTGTGTGTGAGAGAGAGATGCTTCCTGTAGTTATGTCACTTTCAAATGACATAAGTATCGCATTATGTTTTTTTGTTCTTTCAGGAAAAAGGCGAGGTGTTTTTCTTCTACAGACCAAAAATTGAAACGGAAGATCCTTCAAGCGTGGACGATGTTCAAAGGATGTACATGGTTCTTAAACCAGAGAGGAGTAAAGAACGAGAGGAGATAAAGCAAAGCCATGAATCAGGCAAGGAAGCGGTCAAAGAGCACGGCAGTAATGATGAAAGTAAAGATAAGCCAGCTGACGCGGAAAAACAAATCAAAGACACGAAGGAGGAAGCATCAACTAACAAAGAGGATAAAAGTCAGAATTCACCGAAGAGAGCAGCACCAGATGTTGAAAAAGGAACACACGGAGGTGAAGGGGAAGAGGTGAGTGTGTCTTTCTCCTTTATATAGCATACAATTAAAGAGGTCTTAAGGAACTTGGCTCTCTCAAATATGAGACAACAAGCAAAAATGAAGTATATTGTGTATTGAGCTAGTTTTTACGCTGGCTTTTTCGTAGAGATTGAATTAAGATCATGAATTAAGATTTGAAGGGTTTCATGTCTGTGAGATTTTATTGAAAACCAAAACTAGAATTAAAAGCTAGGCCTAAATATCATCTTCGTACGGAAAATAGAAATTTGAGATTTTTTTGTTTGCTTTGGGAGATTTAAAGTGAACATAATATGTTGTGCCTTCTTGAACTTCTTTTTCTTCTATGTTGTCATAAATCTTTCCTTTGTCCTGAGATAAGCACCGTTGAGAGAAATGTCCATTTCTTTCATATTCTTGAAACATTCTTTGAGAGAGATGTACATTCGAGACTCTTGGAACATTCTTTGAACTCATTTTCTTCAAAGTATAAGGAGAACAAGATTTTGAGAAGGATTTTGTTACCATGAAGTCTTCTCTTCCTTATCTAGCTGTATTGTTGGAGTCGGTCATGTTCTGCAAGGAGTTCATTCTATTTTTAAGTGATGGAGTAGGCTGTTTGTTAGTGGGAACATCAGACTAAGTTGCTAGGGCCAATTGTAGAGCCGAATGGGCTCACGCCTCAACCTTAAAAGCTGGTTAGAGCCAAATGGGCTCACCCTCGACTCTTCGAACATATGACTACATGGGTGGCCGTCACTCAAGGGCTTGTATTCCATACAAGCACACCCACACTAAAATGGAGCACAAGTGACTTCGTCAATACCAAAGAGTGCAAGTGCCTTGTACGAGGAATGGCCCTCAAATGAGCAGAGGGGTCCTAATTATAAACTTATCTAAGAAGATGGATCAATTCACTGGAGTTGGACACTTCACACTTGGCTAGAAACTTGTCCTTTGGGTTTATGGACAATATCCCTCCCCTCCCCCCTCCCCCCCTCTCTTTATTTTCAATTGTTGTCCTCCACAATTTCCTTGGTTGAAAATTGGCTTCAGTGACTTGATTGAATCCTAAGCCATATATGCATTAGGCATGTGCTCCCACTCGATTAGATATTGCAGATAAGAATAGATACTGCAGATAAGAAGCCCTAAGAGGACTTTTGAACCCTTTGATCTAGAACCGTTAGGCTCAGAAACACATCAAGTACAATTGGCCAAACTTTACTCTTAAGGATGTCACAAAATCATTAGAGCTTAGACAACTTTTAAAGAGGCTCATGTGTAATACAAACATCATGATGCCGTGACATAACTCTAGCTTGCAGGATGCCCTTAGTTACCTTGGGATTGGGAAAGGACCATGATACCTAGAAGATTGCTCTCTGTGCCATCAAATTTGGATTGTCTTAGAAGAAGGACCATTCGGCTCAAAGGTGCACCCTCTTGCCACCTTGGAGGTTATGACTCATGAGGCTAATTGTGCAAGAAAACAACATGGTGCTTACTTTTCTTCTTTGAAGAGAACATGGTGCTAAGCCATCTTTGTGGTCTCTCTCTCCATCTATATCGTGTTTTGTATGTTCCTGTGGAAATGCTAGTACCAATCCTAAATGCACATTCATGAATCCAATGGCTCGTGTTTTGTATGTTCTTGTGGAGATGCTAGTACCAATACTAGATGCACATTCATGAATCCAATGGCTATCAATGTGAACCACTCATGAACATATATAAACGTACCAATCCTAGATGCACGTTCATGAATCCAAAGGCTATTCATGTGAACCACTCAACATCAATAGATCATCAATAACTGATATAGACTACTGTGACAAGCATATCACAAGTGGGGAAGTTTACTCATCCAATTAGATTGTATATGGGATATATATGATTGGTATGTAAATATACCAACTATAGGCACATTGTTATTTGGATACCAATGCAAATGCAACCAAAGTGGAGCCAAATTTTATTGAGGATGTTGCCCATGGAAATGCAACCAATGTGTAGCCGTAGTTGGTCCAACCACCTCCAATGCCATCCACCTTTGGGATCTGCATAAGCACCATTCAAAGCCTAATTATGGGAAGCTAAGGAAAAATTTTTTCCTATCAAGACCCAACCCTGAGTTACCATTAGAGAAGCATGGTGCCAAACAGACAAATCATATATTTGTGTTGCTCTCCTACCTACCACCTTTGGGCTGGCTGCTCCCACAACCCCCATTCCTTTCCTTGCTCCTAAGTTGGATGGAAGATGACAACTAGCTTGCAAGATACTCAAAGGCAAAGATGGAGGGTGTAGTCATCCATCGCCATATCTCCATGGAAATTGCAAATAACATGGGAAGCTTTCTTGAGCTTTCCAACTACGAGTTTGCATGTGCTCCCCTTGCCCCTCCCTCCTATTGGAAGTGTCACATGCAACCCCCATTCAAGAGAGAGAGAGAGAGAAGCATATCAAGCTTAGCCATATGAGTTCTGATGGTTTTCACGCTGCCTGCCTTTTCATATGAGTAGAGCTTCTTTGATACCATGTTAGATCCTCTAGGATCCTCCTTGTGAGACAAGTCAAGACACAAGCCATAGTGACAAACATAGAAGGGGGCAAATATCAGACTCATCCGTAGGTTGTCCGGAGTTTGAGAACAGAGAAACAAAAACACTATGGAAATGGTACATATATATGTTAGCAAATATGCAGGCCAAGGCAATGAAATAGTAACACATGAGAGCACATACACACAAACTCAAGAGAATACATAAGATGGAGACAAAAATTCATATGCTCCAATTAATGATAATACAAGTTGATGATATGATCCAAATCATATATACATTGGAATGTGATAACATGAAATATTCACAACCCATCAATACCAAAGAGAGCAAGTGAGGGTAAGGAATAGCATGAAGAGGCTTAGATAAGATCTCTAAAGCAACACCTCTCACAAGAGTAGAGAGACCACCAAGTGTAAGAGCATATAGTACTCCTAGAACGGTTTGTCTTTTCAACCACTTTAAGGTCTCACATGATGGAATGTTATGTATCATTAGAAAGCTCTCAATGAGGACTTTCAAATAAGATAATATAAAAATTTTGAACCAACTTTGAATTAAAATTTCCTAAATTTATTTTGGCAACGTTCGAGCTTTCTGAGCTATTCTAACATTGTTTCCCAACACCAATGCATATGCAAGGCAACAAAAATGCGCAGATGAGCAAACGATGGCTTGTGAGCATGCCAAGCCTCATATGGAGTGATAGAGTGCAATGCTTTGGTGGACACCAATTAAATACATATGCTGCATACATAACATCTTGAAGTCAGAAGGTTTGTGGTAAAGCATGACTTTTGACCATATACCTTACCATTTTCGCGAGATACTTGTTCTTTCTCTCCGCACCTCCATTTTGTTGAGGTATATACAACACCGGAAACTAATGCTTTATCCCATGCTCAACCAAAAATGTGTGTGGATTAGACAAAAACATATTGGAGAACAAGTATTTATGGAAAGTGATATGATGCTTGGAAGCACAATGTTCAATAACTAACTGTTAGATGAAGAGATGGAATTGAGCTCCTCTTCATCTAAGCCGGTGATTATGGCATTCACTTGTCACATTGGTATTCTTAGACTTGTTCTCATCTTCACTATGATTATTCATCTATTGCATTTCTTGAATCTCTCTTCATTTTTGCTAGTCTAAGTCTACATGGCAAGACTTCTTATAGTAGAAGCAATTGCCTTTCGTGAAGGTCTTCTTCTTATCTGTATAGGTCTTGGATTTCTTAAGAACTTTTGGTGGACTTGGAGGTACTGCCTTTTTGGGAGGTGGAGCTAGAAGTAGAGTTTGAGGCAAAATCTTAACTTACCCTTATCTTTGCTACCTTTTCCATACATAGGCTCTTATAGATCTAGATTGATTCTAGGTGGCTCTTTTTGTAACAACAAATTTTCTAGTTTCCTAAAAATCACCTTTGTGTTCGTTATAGAAAGTGTTGTAAGGAAGGACATTGTTATGTCCTTGAATCCAAAGGACATCTATGGTGGGCACCTATCCAGCCAACTGTGTAGTGTTCACCCAAGTGTGAACAAGGACACTTCCTCAAAAGAGACTATAAATAGGACCTATGGGCTCATTTGTTATTCATTCCTCTCATGAGGCTCTTTGACTCTTGACTCATGATGGTAAACCATGACCTTGAGGGGGTTTCCACCCGCTTGGCTACAGGCTCTTGGACTCTGGAATAGGGTTGATGTGGACCCTATGGCCCGGAGGTGAGTCTGATGTCCGTCTTTTTATGTTTGTGAATATGGCTTGTGTTGTGTTGTGTGTTGCAGGGAAGATCTTGGAGGGATCTAAAATAGGGCATGTAGGATCGAGGTAAAGAATTGAAACCAAAGTTTCATTGCAACACATTGCGAATGGTCCACATTTTCGCCACCACAACTTTGTCACTGCAACTTCGCAACGTTGCTATGTTCGGAATGCGTTGCGTTGCATTCATTTTTTTAAATCCAAAAAATACCAAAAAATATATTTCTCTTAGGAGGGATAAAAAATGATCTAGAACCTTATCCAAAATCTTCAATACATGCAATACAAAAAATGTGGAGAATGAGAAAGACCTAAAAAGCTTTAGAAGAGTAGAGATTCATTTATGTATGATTTTCTTTTTGGCCCTTATTATCTATGATATTTTTGAAATGATAGGCAACGTTGCTTTCCACTATGGTATTTACTATTGTAATAAGACTTGTGAGTTCATATTTATCATTTGCCACTTATGATTTATGCCATGACTTGTATGATTTCTCATATTGATTCTCTATGTTTTTATTATGATGTATCATCATTCATGTATGATATTACATTGTTAAATGTTATGTTATGAATCATGATAATCTCTCTCTCTCTCTCTCTCTCTCTATATATATATATATATATATATATATATATATATATATATATATATATATATATATATATATATATATATATATATATATATATATATATCTATCTATCTATCTATCTATTAGATCTTTTGAATGGACCAAAACAACTACATATCTGTGGATCAAGTTACTCCAATGAGGTATATGGGTTTTTGTTTGTTTGTTTTTGTTTTTCTATTGTTTGTTTGTTTGGTTTTTTTTTTTTTTTTTTTTTTTTTTTTTGGGGGGGGGGCATCTTTAAATGTGTATATATGCAAAAAGTATAATAGCAACCTTTGATGTTTATATATGCAAAAATATAGTCCAATTGGAATGCAGTTTTACCATCTCAAATGTGGTTGTAGATTCGTATCTGTGTAGTATTTCTTTTGGAGATGTGATAAACCAAAGGCTCGTGGGATGAACAATGTCTTCTACGAAGTCCCTGGTTTGCAATGATTAACATCTCAAATGTGGTGGTGGATTGGTATCTGTGCAGTATTTCTTTTGGAGATGTGATAAGCCAAAGGCTCATGGGATGAACAATGTCTTCTACAAAGTCCCTGGTTTGCAATGATTAGCAGATTTGTAGCTTAAACTTTTAGGAGCGATAGTTTTCTGAGTTGTAAACACGCTATGTGATTAAGTGAAAACTAATGCACAAACCGTTTAGCCATGGCTTGTAATTGCACCATAGTAACATTGACGCTTTGTGAATAATGGGTCAGTTGAAGAGTTTTGGGCCTTAGGTGGATTTTCCAAGCTAGAATTACAGCTATGTTGAAGATAGTGCTAGGTACACTGCTATGTACTGCTGCTCTGTTCATTGGCTTCCTTAAAACTGAATTTTTAATTTTGCAGATCATATACAGGATGCTAGAAGGTAATATGGATACTATCTCCACTACTGTTTTTTCCACCTTGTTATAGACTTACCTTGTTTTTTCCACTACTGTTTTTCAATCTTAGACATTGTTCATCCCATTGTATTCCAAAGGCTCGTGGGATGAATTAAGAATCTCTTCTACGAAGTCTCTGGTTTGCAATGATTTAGCTGAATTGTAGCTTAAATGATTAGGAGTGTTAGTTTACTGAGGTGTAAACACGCTATGCGATTAAGTGAAAACTAACGCGCAAACCGTTTAGCCATGGCTTGTAGTTGCGCCTCAACTCACGCAGAATGTGTCCTGGAGTTGTTTTGGTGGGACCTGGGTAAATTAACACTCCAAGAAGGAACGAGTTTATCACGTGTTCCAGAACATTCAGATTGCATAATCATAGTAACATTGATGCTTTGTGAATAATGGGTCACTTGAAGAGTTTTGAGCCTCGGGTGGATTTTGCAAGCTAGGATTACAGCTATGTTGAAGGTAGTGTTAGGTACACTGCTGTGTACTGCAGCTTTGCTCATTGGCTTCCTTAAAAATGAATTCTTAATTTTGCAGATCATATACAGGATGCTAGAAGGTAACATGGATACTATCTCCTTGGTTTTTGTCTTAGGCTTACCTTGTTTTTTCCACAACTGTTTTTCAATTTCTTAGAGTTTTAAGCCGTCTGCTGGAGTAGTGGAAGCATTCTTTTGTAAATGTGAATATCAGACTTAGAATTAGTGGGAATGATGGAGTGATAGTCTTCAGGGTACAAATGTTGCGCGCATACTTGAAGGCTTTTCTTGTCGTCATTGTATAATTTGAAATTATATATTTGGGTTGCTTCTTTGCCTTCAGCTATGTCTTGCACACATGAAGGTGTTCTCTCATCATTTCTCAATCTAAAATTTTCTCTGATTTGAATTTCAAATAGCTTCAACTTTGATCTCTTTTTTCTATGATGATGTGCATTGGATACGCTATTTAATCTTCAGAATCGAGAGAGAGAGAGAGAGAGAGAGAGAGAGAGAGAGAGAGAGAGAGAGAGAGAGAGAGAGAGAGAGAGAGAGAGAGAGAGAGAGAGAGAGAGAGAGAGAGAGAGAGAGAGAGAGAGAGAGAGAGAGAGAGAGAGAGAGAGAGAGATATGGTACTCTGGCAGAGAGTAAATGTAGAAAAGCAAGATCTGTTGAGGTTTATTATTCTCGGTCGCAAGGTTCTACCAGATGTATCAAGGAGAACTAGGCCATACTGGTGTTTTGTTGATCTCGTCACAACAAAAATAGAGCAAATCAAAGCGGCACTTGGACCAGGTATGGAATACAGCAGAATGTGTTGGAAAAAATAACTGCTAGTGTGCATGTCAATGTAGGTTATACACAAGTATGATGCCTTGTTTGAATGAATGCACACAAGTATGATAACCTACATTGACTGCTAGTGTGCATGTCAATGTAGGTTATACACAAGTATGATGCCTTGTTTGAATGAATGCACACAATTTTCCTGCAAATTCCTTAACTCTCATTTACGAGTGATTTATGCATCTTTCAACTCTTTATTTGGCTTAGTTTTCCTGTCATTCATCTGCTTCGTGAAACTGGAACTTGCAGAGGAGTATGGTACCAAAACTCGGGGTGAACGGCACTTACCTGCAGCAAGGGCTGCTGGAGAGGGTATCTACTGCATATTGCAACACAAGCGAAATAGACAACCACATACACATCTGATATACAGGTTAGAGCTTCCCAAATCTGGAAAACCTCATGATCCACAGGAAGAGCTTCAGATTAAAGAGGAAGGGTCGTTTATTATCCAGGTACTATCAGTTTGGGACTTGCTCATATGTGCCGGATTACTTTAATTGTGTCTTTATACCAGTGCTTTGTACCTCTACATTTATGCATCCATGATGGTACATCCAATACACTCATCTGCATGCTCTATGTTTAGCCGCCTCACACAAAACCCCTCCCCCCCTTCTCTCTCTAGCTCGCATGCATGCACGCACGTATGCATGCACAATGTGTGATCATGCCATTGTATGCATGTTATGTGACGTGCAATATAACAATTGTACACGTCTCACACGCAGACATGTCTGTGTGCATGCACACACACATGCACCTACCTCTTAAGAGTATGAACAGTGAGATTCGGCATCCACCCAGGTGAAAAATCCAAATCAACCAGCTCCTCCAAATATTGGCCTTGGGAACAAGAGAAAGGCCACCTATCCTGCCTATTTGCAAAGTAACATGGGGCACTATAGGTTTGTTGCAGCAGATCCATGTGATTATTTGAATTTTGAGGGTTGTGAGTTCATCCTCATTTCAGCATCTGATGATGTGGAGAAGGAGCTAGGAGTACACTTGGACGTAGAGCATGATGAAGAGTGCTCAGTCCTCCTCTCTACTCTAGGAAGGAAAGCCCCTCTAAATGTAAAACCTGTTTTGGAAGGGAAATGGGCATAAAGGAATGTGGCTAGGTTTAGCTTTTGCAGGTAGCCTTCATTCATAATGCGCTTTTTAGGTTGAAAAATCTTGACAGTAGTTTTCAATGTATATATTCGTATTTTCTCGCACGAGATTTTTTATTTTTTTCAAGTTAAATGTATATGGATAAATCATACTATGCTATTTCTGTCATTTTATTTCAATTAATGACAAGTCACATATGCATACTCGTTTAATTTCAGGTTTATTAAGTTATTGCAGAGTCAGTACCACGTTCCAAAAGCATGTCTGTCTTCTTTATTTCTCTACCTTGTATATGCTTTCTATCTTTTAGTTCAACATGGCAAAGACTGCTAAAATTGTTTTCTTTCGAGATTGACCTTTTGAGGAAGAGAATGCATCCATGTAAGAAGCACACAATTCACAACCATCAATGTTATGAAAACATTGTGGAGTTTTCTAGTATAAGTGGACTTTCTATAATACATGCAAGAGTGTATTTAGATCAGCTAAATAGCGTAGAAGTGATTATATTTTGGTAGGGATGTGGGTGAACTTAAAAAAATGTTGGGGCAGTTTTTTTCCCTCTTTAGGTTCTTTTCTCCGAGCTTGTATATATTTCTATAACCCTAATGGGCTACTCATCTTTGAACTTTACAGAGTTAGTTATATATCGTGTTAGGTTTCCAAAATTCTTGTGTTGTTTGTGTGCATTCCTACCTCCAGGCTTCATCAATTGGTACGAGAGCACATTGTTGCTCACTGAAGTGCATCATCAGCACATCCTGCTCACTTTTTGAGTTCTCTATGAAACTTTCTAAGCATTGTTAAAGTGAGAGTATCAAAAAGCTTGAAGAGCAGAAAGAAGAAAAAAAATTCGATTCCAGTGCATTTTGGAATGCACCACGGAGTGATTGTGCAGACAATTTGGTTCTTGTTTGTAGTTTTTTTTAGGTTTTTGACTTTTTCTTGTTTGTACTTAATGTCAACTTTTTCAAGAGAAAGTAGTCCAACTACCCATTATGGGTGGACATGGTATGCCATCTATTGATTGCAAAGGGATTGTGGAATATTGTGTAGGGTGATGGAAAATGTCCCGCTTAAGAGCTATAAATGCTTAAATTGTAGATGATGAAAGTGATGTTGAGGATATTGTTAGTTCTAGCTCTAGTGTTCCATTCTTGCAACTTCTTATTTGACTATGTCATGTATGTCACGCGCATCACCATCCATTCAAAAGATTCGATGGATGATAAGGATGTACATGGACGTGCTTGGGTTCTTTTGTTTACCAAGTGCACCATTATCTCTCCTATTTGCTCATGCAAAATAACCAAGGATGCTTGGGTACTATTTTGGGAAGAGCGTATGAATAAACATGATTCCATGAACTTTTTTTCCATTCAGATCAAATTCTTGAAGCATTGTGCATGATATCCTTTGGATGCTTGATTCTTAGCATGTTGTTGCTTCTACGTGTAAATTGATGATGAAAGGAAATTTGAATGCCTTATAATTTGAAGAGTAAGTTTTTATTTTGGTACAAGAGGATTAATCGAGGAAAAGGTGGTCTATGCAATTGTAGATCAAGCTTTTGTTGGTAATAATGCAAGGATAAAGTAGGCTTTCCCTCTAGCAAGTAGAAATATGTAACGTTGTAGAAAATTTTGGTTCTAAAATTGAGTTTGTTAATTTGGTGCAGAATGGAGGATGGGTTTCTAGTACACAATGTAATTATGATCCACACAATGTAATTATGATCCATCTCACGATCATTGTATATCTATCGTGGCCTCAAATATGGTACTTTGGTAGTGATGGAAAGAAACATAATAACTCAATTTCTTCAGCTCACTTGAGGTTGCCCATTACAAGAATTGGATTACATGCTCAAAGAGCTCCTTTTATCTTATGATTTGGGGAAATTATCCATACTATTGTTGCTAATGGTGGTATATCTAGATTATCAAAAGCTTTGTATGTGACAAGGATATTCTATTATCATTGTTAGTCCTAGCCAAGGTTGGCTTGGTAGTCTAGGTAGTTTGTTGATGGTAGGTGTACAATTTTGGAGTGATGAACTTCGTAATGACGACAAAATCATTGCGACGGGCACATTGTCATGGGTTGTATGAATTGTATATCAGTTTTGCGTAAGTTGGAGGCACCTTCGAAATGTGTGTGAGGTAACACTTTAGGTAAAGAAAGGATGCGTTTTCCTTTCCAAAGATGGTATGATGAGAGTTGTGTGAATTGAATCTTATTCATAGTGATTTTTGTAGTCCTATGTAGATGTGTTATGATAATCATCCCTACTTGTGATTTTTTTAGATGAAATTTTTTGAATACATGGCTCCATCCATCAAAATTTGAAGCTCAAATGGGAATCCTCTATTCTCACAGTGAGGAAATTTCTCTTGAATTTAATGCACTTCTGGTTGAACATTAGGGATAAAACACCATTGTGCACTACCATATACGGTACAATAGTGGTGGTGTTGAGAGAAAAATAGTTCTCATGGAAATGGGAAGATGTATCCAAAGGTCATGAATTACCTCATAGTTTTTGGCTTTAGACCATGATGTGTTCCACATATGTACTTAATAGGTGTCAATATAGCATTACAATCTATCACTCTTTATAAGGCTTGTTCATTTTTAGGCCCCCAATCAATATAAAGATAAGAGATAATGTAGAGTCAAGACAGTGGAGTCTCCAAAGTTGAACATGATCTCCTCCAAATAGAAGTTCAACTTGCTATGCACATTGTAGATGGTGAAGAAAACACAAACGCTCTCCAAGTTTGAAGGGAACACATTTTCCAAGCTAGCATATGATAATTCTAATTGTTCTTAGTCTAGCCTTCTATATTGTTTATGCTATGATTTTCAACTAAGAGTACAAAATTCTTGTCACAAATTATGGTGGATTTTTTGGGGTTTGACTTTTTTTTTTTTTTGGTGGCATGGTTGTGACCATTGGATGAGCTTTTAAGTTTTCATATATGTTTGTCAAATAGCCAAATGCTATATATCAACGAATAGCTCTTGAAGAGTTTATCATATTATACAACAATATTTTTTAATGATATTTTTACCATTCCCAAACATGGCACCCATTTCCAGGAACAACTTTTATTTAACGTGCAGGTGGTGTCTATTTGTGATTATTCAGATTTAGGTACCTCCCATATATCATGTAAGTTATCTATAAGCGCTCACTAGGATCTTTATCATGAAGAGCTCTTGCTGAACACACATCACAAACATCCTCCACACCCTACCAAGAACTAGAAGGATAGAGACAACTATAGGATGCTATGTTAGCACATGATAGACTCAAACATGTTAATGATAAATGTACAAGCTCATTTTCACATGAGCTATGATTGGAGAAATTTACCAAATATAAAGATAAAGGAAAAGAAGAGAGAAGAAAAAAAGAAAAAAAAAGTCTAGTCGAAATTCATGATGAGTAAAAGATACAATATCTGCCTTGTAGTCTAGTCAAAATTCATGATGAGTAAAAGATACAATATCTGCATTGTAGTAAGTGGCATGTAGTGGGCAATCAAATGAAAGTGGCGAGTTAAGGAGGCACAAACTTCTTCACATGCTCATTCGTTATAAAAGTGGTGGGAGCACCTTCTAAATAAGGAAAGAGGCAAGAGCTCCCAATAGTTGGATCTAGTCATTTTGTCATTTTGTCTTCCCATAGATTCCTTCCAGTCACACGTCATTTTGTACACATCTTTTGTGAAGCTCATATCTTAGTGTATATGTAACGTTTTCTTGCGTTTAAACACTCATTGGAAATCTTATCTTTTGTACTTTCTCTTTCTCAAATATCACCTTCAAAGATTATATATTCAGTGAGATATCAATCAAAGAGGGAAGTCTAGTTTTTCAGCATACCTATGTAGATAGGTAGTCTATTTTGGTCAGTTAAGTTTCCCAACCAAAACGTATCCAAATTGCTTGGTTTTTAGCTTTTTGGAAATCTGTTTGCATGTACTTTTTCTATCCCAAATATATCATTCAAAAGATTTATATTCTATGAGATATCTGTCAGAGAGTGAAGTTCAGTTTTTCAATATACTTGTGTGTGCAAGTGGTCTATTTTGGTCAGTTTGTTTCCTGACCAAAACTCATCCAAATTACTTGCTTTTTATCTTGTAGGAAAGCTAATTGTGTGTAATTTTATCTCAAAGATCTTCCTCAAAGGATATATATTTAGGGAGTTATTAGTCCGAGAGTGGAGTTTAATTCTTCAGCATACTTGTGTGGATAGGTAGTTCATCTTCGTCAGTTGCGTTTCCTAATCAAAACTTGTCCAAATTAAGTTATTTATAGCTTGTTCGAAAGTTGTCTTTGTCTAATTTGATTGACTAAAGGTCCATTTGAGTTTTGTATTGATAGCAGCAAGCTATCTAAGGTGTAGTTGTTTGTCCAAGTGTTGGACATACAAGGGTTCACTACACGTTTTCATTGTGCATAGGAGAACTCATTCTCAACAATTGGTACCAAAGCAAACTTGGTGCTGAAGCTTCATCAACAGAGTTGGAGTTAAAGCAAAGCAAAAGAGGAGGTACAAAGCAAGGGGGAGCTTCACAAACACAAGAGCAAAGGACAATATAACTATTTGAGGTAACTCTCAAAGTTTTTGATAGTCTTCAATGGTTGACTTGGGTCAACAAGTAGAGAAATTGGATAAGGATAAGTATCCCGTGTGGAAGTTTAGAATGACCAACTACCTAATGGGCAAATGTTTGTGGGGTATTGTGAGTGGCGATGATGCTCAACCTCAAATCAATCAAGCTACGGCCACCGAAGTCCAAAGGAGGGAAGCAAAAGAATGGGAAGAGAGTAATAGAAGAGTTATGTTTCTCATTTCATAAATCATTACTAATGCCATGGTAGGGCATATTCAACATCTAGAGAAAGCTAAGAATGCTTGGGAAGCTTTTGAAAGGATGTATTCAACAAATACCAAAGCTAGGAAACTTCAACTCAAGAATGATTTGAACACAATCAAGAAAAGTTCGAGTCAATCCATAGTTGGATATACTTTGAAGATTAAGGGGCTAAGTGATGCTTTAGCGTCTATTGGCACAACAGTTGAAGACGAAGATCTTGTGTGTTATGCTCTCAATGGGTTGAGATAAGATGAAAGATGGAAGCCTTTTATAACTTCCATTAACTTGAAATATGCATATCCAAGTTTTGAAAAACTAATCCCTCATCTTTTCACAGAAGAGCTTAGATTTGGTGGCCCCAAAGGAAAGGACAACCACAACCAAATGTTATATGCAGGTCGAGGTAAAGGAAGGAACTCAAGAGGAGGCTCAAGAGGAAAAGGAAGAGGTCACAACAAGTCCGACTACAATCAAAACAATTCGGAAGACAAGGATGCATAAAATGCCAACACACAAGGAAGAGGTCGAGTTAGAAGTAAGAGGAAGAGGCCGAGGCTCCTACAATTCTCATAAAGGTATAACATGCTGTCATTGTGGTAAAGTAGGACACTATGCTACTGATTGTTGGCTGAAGAATGGAAGACCAAATGGAGGGAATCAAAGGATCCAAAGCAACTATACAAGCACCTCAAGTGATGAGACATGAGTATAGAAGCTCTTGTGAAGATGACAAAAAATGATACATTGATTCAGGTTGTAGTAACCATATATCATGCCAAGAAATTTTGTTCACTAATCGACAAGTATCAAGTGGAAAAGGATGTGTTGAAACAGGTGATGATACTCAACATATGATTGAACATATTGGAGATATAAGGCTTGGAGATACAAGTAGAGCAAAGGTGCTATCTAATGTTCATGTTCCTACAATTTTAAAGAACTTGATTTCAGTAGGACAAATGGTAGAGAAGGGTTATCATGTCATATCAATGAGATTGGGTGCTTCATAAAGAATCCAAAGGAAGGCTTCAAGGTCATTGCTCGAGGTAGAAGAGAAGGAAGGATGTTCACTTTGGACGTCCAACATCCACATGGAAAGATCATGTACATTCAATGTGGGAACAAGAAGATTTCAGAGCTGGACTTATGGCACAAAAGAATATGACACCAACATTCCAAAGCTGAAGGACATAAGCAAACATGAAGTGGTAAGAGATCTTCCAAAATTTAATAGCAGTGGGCTACATGAGTTATGTAAAGCTTGTCAACTAGGAAAGCAAACGAGGTAGCCATTCAAGAGGAGCAATTATGTGTCCCCAAATGTCTTGGTCGTGATACATACGGATGTATGGGGACCAACCCAAGAGGCATCAATGGTTGGTAATAGATTTTTTGTCACCTTCATTGATGATCACTCAAGAAAGGTATGGCTATTTTGTATGAAGCAAAAATCAAAGGTGTTTTCTATATTCAAAATATTGAAAGTTGAAGTTGAAAAAGAAACAGGAAGGTCTATCAAAACCTTAAGGTCCAATGGTGGATGGTGGATAATTTTTCTCCAAAGATTTTACAGATTTTCTATAAGGAAATGGGATCAAAAGGCAGTTTACTTGTAGGTATACACAACAACAAAATGGAGTAGCTGAGAGGAAAAATAGGCAAATTGTTGAAATCGCAAGATGCATACTCAATGAGATGAAGGTACCATTGTACTATTGGGCAGAAGCTACCACAACCGCCATTTACTTGATGAATAGGTGCAGAACATCGGGAATACATCACTTGACTGCAGAGGAGGTATATTTCGGTAAGAAACCTAATCTTACACATCTCAAAGTGTTTGGATGTGTTTGCTTTGTTTACATTCCACAAGAAGTTAGAACAAAGAAAAATGCATTTTCATTGGCTACTCGACAGAGCAAAAAGGATACAAGTGTTACAACCCTAGAACAAAGGAAGTAAGAGTCTCGCGAAATGTGGTCTTTGATGAACTAAGACCATGGTATGAAGATAAAGGAAAGGAAAAGATTCTTTAAGAAGATTGTGATGATTATGCAGGAACAAATCAAAGAGAAGTTAAACAATCAAGCACAAAGGTTTTAGGTCTAGAGAGATGTAAGTAGCAACCAAGGCACCCAAGGACCCATGCAACAAGGAAGCCAAAGAAGGGAGTCAGAGCAAGGAACAAGCAGGCAGAGCAGTCAACGCAGATCTAGCAAATAGGCCCTTAAAATTTTCCATGAAGAAATACTTCCCAAATAGTGATTTTAGTCACTCCACACCATTGTAAATACCATTCCACCTTTTTGTAGCTCCATTTTGTGCAAGCCAAGGAGTCCTTGAGCTTGAGGAGCACTAGAAGTACCTATCTATCAATTTCCATAATTTTTTGAGCTCGTTTGAGCCTCCAAAATAGCCGAGGAACCTAATTTTTAACTAGGCCGGACACTAGGTCTGGACAGGACCAAAGCTAGCCAAAAACTATAAATAGAGCTAGAGAGCTCATTTTTGAGGTTAGCTTGTGGTAGAATTGAACTTGTAAGAGCAATCTTGAGTAATCTGAAAGAACTCCATTGACTCTCTCTTTGTCTTGACGTGTGTGCGCGTGTGTGTGTGTGTGCATGTTTGTGGGCTTCTCACTCACACACTTGTGCCATCACTTGTTCGAGGTCCTCATACCATCCTCACGTCTTCCCGGATTGACATTAAAGGAGGTGCTACTCATCACTGAGCTACACCAAATTTTGGCGCCGTTGTCGGGGATCGAGCTTAGAGGACGAGCATGTGATGGTAAAACATAGAGTTGAGACATTGGAGTATAGGTATTTTCTTCACTTTTATCTAATTTCTTTTGTTTTCTTCATCACCATTATCATTATCACCATCTCCCACCTCCATCTCCATCATCGTGACATTTTCAGTTTTTTGGTCATATCATCTTCCCATACCATTTCCACTCATTTCACTTGTGAGAGAGAGCGAGAGAGCGTTTGCATGCTTGTGCTTTTTCGTATTTTTTGAGATTTTTTGCAGGAATCAACATCCACAGCAGCTGCACCAACTTTAGCAGGTAAAATTTTTGACTGTGCAGGTCCTGAGGCGTTGACCTCTATCAATCGCGACTGACAAAAAAATCAACCAAGTTACTAAACTAAGTGCATAATCATGATGTGTAGCCCTAGAGCATTCAAAAACTGTGTTTAAAATTTTAAAATTCCTCAGTTTTCTATCAATCGCGATTGACACGTCAATCACGATCAACAATCGACGATGCACACTTGCCAACAGACCTGTCAATTGCGATCGACATGTTGATCGCGATCGACTGACCACGATCGACCCATCAATCAGGACTGAAAGCCGCAACAGACCCATCGATCGCTACTGACCTGTCAATCGCGACCGACAGTCCCGACGGACTTGTCCATCACGACCGAGTCAATCAACGATCGTTTGACCATGATTGACGAAATTTTTCGGCCACGTGTTAATTGCGATTGACCCATCAATCGTGATTGACAGCCACGACGAACCTGTGATTCGTGACCGACACGTTGCTCGTGACTGACACATTAATCGCGATTGACAGACCACTCCATCGCGATTGACGGGAAAATTCGGCCATTTTTTAGGGCAAAGGCATTGGGTCTATTTTTGGCTAATATTTGGGAACATTAAGGGTCATTAGAACATAACCATGCCTTAGTACACAGTGCGAGTTATTCCTGTTGTTTGTCATCCTATTTTAACCTTGTTTTGGCCCTAGAATCCTGAATTGGCAGAACTTTCTCATACGAAATCCGTTTGCTGTGATTTTGAGTTTGTTGGAAAGCTGGTGGGGAGTTTTTAAGTTGACCATACCGAAGGGGAAGAAAACTGAGGGATCTTTAGGATTGTTTTCCACAAAGCCAAAGAACAATTTGATCTCTGAATTGCATGAATGAAAATGGTCTGTTGTGTCAATTGAATTTAAAAGTTGAGCTAACTTTGGGACTGTTGCAAGTCCATTGAGAGCATCGAAGGGCATTCTAAGCAAGAGTAAGTGCAAGGTTGGGAACACGCTTCTTGGACACACAAGGAAAACTAAGGAGAGAAACTAAAGGTTGGAAATTCTCAACACCCTCTGTCAATTTCTAGCTTAGGCTAAGTACGGATAGAGGTTTTGATTAATTAGGGTTACGTTAAGCACGACCAAGTCCAAGAACTCTAATCACTCGAGTGCAAGTACAAAGAAATTCCATTTGCAAAACAACCTAAGGGAAAAGAATTTAAATCAAGCGACCAAACTCAAGTACGATAAATCCTAAGTGTTCCTTGTGACGAAGATTGATTGGACAAGAAGTGACATCCTAAGAAAATTAAAAAGAACAAGTGATTCATACAAATTGATCTGCAATGAGGTTGTACTTGGGAAAATTGGGGACTATTCAATTAAGCCTATGAACCTTAGATCGGGACAACACCTAGGGAGAGATAGACAGAGTCTTAGGTCTTCAGAGGCAAGTGTAAATCATACTGCTAGGTCTTGGGCCCAGCAGTTGAGCCATTATTCGCACTACCCTAGCTCTAAAACTAGCGAGTCCTAGATGTCTCATGGTATGGAGAGACCCACAGGAAGTTCAGGTGTGCCATACTTACAAAGGGTCGAAGGCCCTTACAAGACGCAATTGGAATACCTTAGGACCAACCAATTAGGTGCTTGCATCTTTGAGGACGGCCTAAGAAGAGCCGTGGGCCAAATTAAAAACCCTGACCAACCCATTGGACTCGAACATCCAGCAGTCAAGTTTGAAAATGGTGCTTACCTGGACAAGGAAGGAACCATGTATGTGGTCACCACCTATCCAGATAGGACAGATGAATTTGGTAATGTGATCCTAGAAACGGACATAGGTGACGTAGAGCAAGGAAACATAGGTGGAGAGCCTAAAACACCTCGAGGCAAATCAATTCTTACTAGAATTATCACACCGGAGTGGATTCCCCAGGACAATAAGATCATAGATCTACTCTTAAACCGAGAGACCGATGAAGCCTTTTGGAGGTACAAGCCTGATCAATCAAATGAGGTAGGAACAATCACAATCTATGAGTTCAAAGATCCTGATAGCCCAGGAAAAGTGACCTATTTAGACAATACTTCAGAGAGGATTTTTGTGGTCACTGAGCATGGTAGGCATGCCTACACTTGGAAGGGTGAATTTATTTTTCCCCAACCAAGATCTAATGTCTCTTTTGGCCACCAAGGAGCTGAAACATCCCAAGCTCATGGAGCTCAAAGGGAGAGAAGTAGAGACCAGCTAGAGGTAAGTTTTGCCAACCCCTTGGGAAGAGAAAGGATGAGAACAGAGACAGATGGAATGGAAACTGAGAGACCTAGAGCCCCAAGAAACCAAAGAACTGTTGATACTTTCAAAAATCTACAAGGATTCAGATAGCTCTAGTAGCCTCACTTCCGGAAAATCCATATCTATCGAGGAACTTGCAGAGAAGGTAGCTCAAAAACTGGGTGTCCCCAGCAAACAAATAGCAAGGTTTGCCCCAGTGAAAAGATGCTATGCTTGTGGAGGTGACCATATGGAAAATGTATGTCCCATTATGGCTCAACCCCAAGTGAATCCTAGTAGCCAATACTGCACCATAGAACGGAGATACACTAATCACACCGCACAAGATTGCCCATACAATAAGCAAGCAGTTAGGCAAACCTACCCTCATCCATACCCTCAACAAGGAAGATACCAGAACCAATACCCACCATAGCAATATGGCAGACCCCAACAACCCTATCAGCAACCCTATCAAACCCAGCAAAGGCCTCAATCGGTGTTAGCTCAACAACCTCCTACCCCAACCAATGTGATTCAAGTAAAGTACGCAGCTACAGAAGAGAACCTGAATAGAGCCATAGTGGTAGTGACACCATTGCTTTCGGAAAGTGACCCGAGTGATCATAATTTTGACTCTACTCACATGGATAGTCCACATGCTTACTACATGTAGTCACCTAAGCATAATGAGTCATTATTCTGAAGATCCGAGTGAACCTAGTTGGGACCCAGAATATTGAAATGTCATGTACGCAAACCCTAACTCTAGACCCCAACCTAGATAGATGAGACCCCCATTTCCAAGAGGACCATGCTACAGATGTCAGGGAGTTCACCTCATTCGCGATTTCCCAATGCCTGCCCCTACACAATCCCAATCTGTGACCATTCAAGGCTTTTGTCCTGATTGTGGGAAAGAGCATCTCTTGCGAGATTGCCCTAAGAACCCCAATAATATGCCAAAAATCACTCTTATCAACGTAATTGGGTTAGTAGTAGACTCTACAGGAAGTGTAGCTTCCAATTCACTAGTGCAAGTGGTCACTAGAGCTCAGGCTCTGCAGCAGAACCAAGGTTTAGGCCAAGAAAAGAGTGCCAAGGTTAGTGAGACTGAGAGCATAACCAAGAAACGGACGAGAGACTGGAAAGATAGTCAAGAAAGGATGAAAAGACAATGGTCGAAGAAGATGAGCGAATTAGAAGAGAGCATAAGAGAAACAAAAGCCAAAATTATTGAACTTACCTCTCAAACACACTCTCACATACCACCACCACCTTCATCCCTACCACCTTCCAACCACCCGCATACAACTCCACCACCCCCTAGGGTAGGATCAGTGTTAGCTGACCCCACTCCCGAGGACATAAACATGATGCTTAAAGCCTATGAGGCCAAAATCCAAGAAGGGCCAAATGTGACAGATCATGACAAGTGCTACCCTAGAGCTAATCTAGAGATAGAAAGAACCAAGCTTTGTGCTAAAATGGTAGCATTGGCTCAGACCATGTTTGAAGCCAGTCGCCTCTTCAACTACTCTTGCTCAGCTAAGGCACAATTGCAATTTGATGGACTGTTGGAGAAGTTGGAGAGCATAATTGCAAGATCTGATAAGGAAACCATATCCCAAGGAAGAGCCAAGGCAAGCGAAAGAATAAGCATTCCTCCCCAGGAAGCTTATGTGTCTAACTACACTGAACCAAACACCTCTTCTTCCATGAATAGGTATTCACCAGAGTTCTTGCGGTAGATTGAAGAAGAGAAATGGGCTAAAGAAAGTGAAGTCCCTCCTCCCATTGAACTTGTGGATGATGTGCATGATCAATTCCCACAAGACATTCCTTCTATTTATGGAGAGCAGGAGAGTACCCAATCTCATGAGAGATTAGACTTCGAGTCTAACTCCTTACAGGAACTACCCCATTTCATAGGCCCATGGGAAGCAAAGTCTACTTGCATGAGAGCACCCACGATCATGGTAAGAAACCAAGACTCAGTCATACCTAGGAACACGGAGGTGGTCAAGAACACTAAAGTGTAGTGCAACCTCACTTTAGAAGAGCTACTCAAGGTTAGGCCAGAATTGTGGAAACATGTAGCCAATCAAGTGCCAGAAGTAGCAAAACCTCATTCCCAGGTAGGATCTCATAGCACAGTGCCAGAAATACCCTTGGACAAGATAGGAGACATGAGTGAAGGCGAAGAAGGGAACACCTATCTTCCCATTACCCATCAAGGTTACACAACCAAAGCAATTTTGGACTCAGGTGCATGGGTTGCAATTGCTACCACTTCCTTATGGAAGCGTTGGGGCAAGCCAGCACTCATGCCAACGAGAATGAAATTGCAGATGGTCGATGGTCACATTGAGAGACCCTTGGGACTGCTAGAAGGAATAACTCTCACCACATGTGGTGTGGAGTTTGAGCATACTTTTTCTATATGTGACCTTAGCACTAGCCAGGCCTATGAGATGATTTTGGGAAGACCATTTATGCGGCAATTGCAAGTGGTACACGATTGGGGAACCAATTCCTTGTATTTGCAACACTTAGGTGTGACAACCAAAGTTAATCTCAAGGATTACTCTCATAGGGATGTACCCCCCATCCAATGGAATCCCATCCATGGAGCCAAAGATGATACTAATTCAGTGCATTCCATAGGATCATGATCCTCATGGATGCATGAAGACACTCACTTGTGGATGTGTAAAGTAGCAGTAGAAGAAGAGAAGAGAGAAAAAGCCAGAGAGATAGGTGTGAAGGAAACCCATAGATCAGTTCAAGACCTAGCCTATGCACCTGTAGTATTTTCTGATGAAGAATTTGAACCTCACGGTTGGGCTGAAATTCTAGCAACAATGGATGTAGCCATCAATGAAGAACAATGGACACCCCACTGTGATGAGGATGGCTATGACATTTCAGTCTTCTCAATAGAGCGAATCATGGGTGATTCGGTTCTTGAAGAATGTGAACCTAGCACTGATGCATTCGAGGATGCTAGTGACTCCAATCTCGAGTCAATCATTATGGACCCACCTTTTGCATCAGATGAAGATTACTTCTATGTAAGTAGAAGTTCATCCTTAGAGACATGAAGAGCTCACAAATGATGTAAGATTAACCACACAAGTGACCCCTAAGAATGAAGGCAAGAAAAGAAAGAAGAGAGAAGTCACACCTGAGGAGGAAGAATCTTTGTTTGAGGTCCCTGAAAATTTTAAGAAGTATATAATAGATGATAGGAGAGGCATGATAAGAATGCCTAAGCGTGAGGCGCAATTAGGGGAGGCCTATGATAACAAAGAAACCACCAAGAAAATAGTTGTAGCGATAGAGGAAGGAGAAGAAAGATGCACCTACATAGGACATGACCTGACGGAAGAAGAAGAGCAAGAGTTGATAGCTTTGTTAAGAGAGTACAGAGATATATTCGCTTGGAGCTACAAGGATTTAAAAGGTGTAGACCCTGACATATGCTCACACACTATTCCCGTGACCTCAGATGCCAAACCCTCTAAACAAAAGCCATACACATATAATGATAATTATGTTGCCAAGATCAAAGAAGAGTAGATCGCTTGGTTGAAGCTCGATTCATCTATGAAATTGAGCACACTGAGTGGGTATCCCCCATTGTAGTGGTGCCCAAGAAAAATGGAAAGCTACGTGTATGCATTAACTTGAAGAAGGTTAATGCAGCCACAATTCGAGATAATTATCCGCTTCCTATCACTGAACATCTCTTAGAAAGAGTGGAAGGCAAGGAAGTGTACAACTTCCTTGATGGATTTTCTGGTTACAATCAGGTAGCCATTGCTCCCGAAGATCAGCATAAGACTGCTTTTGCCACAGAGTGGGGCATATTTGCCTTTCGAGTAATGCCATTTGGTCTAACCAATGCGCCCGCTACCTTTCAGAGACTGATGTGTCATGTATTCAAAGAATTTCTTAGGAAGAATTTAGAAGTCTATGTTGATGATCTCTGTGCTCATTCCAACATTAGACAAACACATATACTTGAACTCAGGCAAATCTTTGACAAATGTAGAGATTATCAAGTCTGCTTGAACCCAAAAAAGTGTGTTTTTATGGTTAGGCAAGGCAAGATTCTAGGACACATAGTGTCAAAGAATGGCGTATCCACAGATGAGGAGAAAGTGAAAGCTATAGCAGAGCTACCTAGGCCAAAGAATGTCAAGGAGGTGCGAGCTTTCATGGGGCATTGTGGTTATTACCAACGCTTTATACACATGTATGCCATCATTGCAAAGCCTTTGTACGGACTTTTGACTAACTTTGAGTGGACTGAAGAATGTGAAAAATCCTTCAATGAGCTCAAACGGAGATTATGTTTGGCACCAACCTTGACCACACCAAACTGGAACAGGCCATTCCATGTGCATGTGGATTCATCCAACTATGCCATGGATGTGTGCTAGCACAACCTACTGGTGAAGGTAATATGGATCTTCCAATTGCCTATGCCAGTAGACAGTTGAATGCAGCTGAACGAAACTATATGACCACCGAACCAGAAGGATTAGGCATGGTTTATGCGGTTAAAAAGTTTAAACACTATTTGCTTGCAAATAAGTTTTAATTTTTTACTGATCATCAAGCACTGTTGTACTTGGTAAACAGGCCATGCAATACAGGTAGATTGGTGAGATGGTTTCTCTTACTAATGGAATATGACTTTGAAGTAGTGGTGAGGAAAGGTAAGACTCACTTGAGAGAAGACCATCTCTCAAGACTCACATCCGGAGAGGCCCCACAAGGAGTATCAGACGACCTTCCTGATGCTTACTTGTTTAATTTGGAAGTTGTACCTCAGTGGGCTAAGACACTAGTGCCAGTGTTGACATATGGGCCTAAACATCCAATAGTAAACACTCAAGATAGGGAGGTAGTAAAAGCCCAGAGGTACCATATCATGGCAGGAAGTATGGACAAGCATACAAATCAAGGAATATTAGCTTGTTGTGTGGAAGAGGATAAGTATGCGAAGTGGTTGCAATTAGCACATGTAGGTGCATTAGAGGAACACTACTCAAGGCAACGAACCCTACAAACACTAAGGAGACTCAGAGTACACTGGCCAACTATGGAAGCAGATGTCCATAAGTTGTGTACGGAATGCCCAGTCTGTGTATTAGACCACCTATGGAGCACTCTACACTGTACCAAGTGTCTTCCACTCAGACCTATGATGGGTGGACGTGCATTCTCTAAGTGGGGAATAGACTTTGTAGGTCCTATTAATCCCCCAGCTAAGATTTCCCACGTGGAATACATCATTGTGGCCACATACTATCTAACCAAGTGGGTAGAAGTAAAAGCCACCACAAAGAATGATGCTCAAACAACAGCTAAGTTCCTATTTGAGAATGTGTTCACAAGATACGGGCTACCTACAGAGCTAGTAAGTGATAGAGGCACTCACTTCTTGAATGAAGTCATTGAAAATCTTCTTCAAGAGTTCTTAGTGATACACAAGAAGTTTTCCCCTTATCATCCACAAGCTAATGGGCAAGCCGAAAGCACAAATAAGATTCTATGCAATGTGCTGACCAAGTTAGTAAATAATAAACGTTCTATTTGGGACACATAGCTACACCATGCTGTTTGGGCATACCGAGTTGCCTTTAAAACGATACTCCAAGCCACACCCTTCCAGATGGTATTTGGCCAAAATGCAGTGCTACCATTGGACTTCTTGATACCTACACTGAAAGTAGCACAGGAGCATGAGTGGACAGGTCATGAACTCTCGTCGAAAATTTTTGATCTTGAACGACTAGGTGAAACAAGACTAAGAGCTGTCGCAGGGATTTATGCAGCTAAGAAAAGACAGAAGGCTTACTTTGATGCCCATGTGAAGGATAAAGGCTTGAAGGCTGGAGACCTAGTTTTGGTGTATACGCTGAAACAACATGCAAGAAAACTAGAAAAGCGTGGTTATGGAACCTATGATCATAAATAGGATCTCAACTAGTGGAGAAATTCAATTAGCCACACTAGAAGGTGATATCCTCGCTAGTTACATTAGCGGATGTAGAGTCAAACTATATCAGGAACCCCTCACGGAGGAGATGTTAAATCGACTTAATACTGCAAAGAAACGTAAAGAAGAGGAAAAGCGAATCCGAGAAGAAGCACAGGCAGAAGCATTCGAACGCATCCGAAGAATGAAATTGAGGAGACATGGTAGAGATCAGCCTAGGACATATGCCTATGCAGATCCAAGATATCATATGGCTATGTGCAAAGTCTCAGGTGTAAGTTCCAATAGAATAATTGATCGACGTCCTTTTGTAACCTTAGAGATAAGACAAGGAAATAGTGCAAGAACCGTATGAGGCTTGATTGATTCAGGTGCTGCCACTAGTGCTGTTAAACTTTCTTACTGCCGAGAATTGAACTTAAATGTCAATCCTGTAGAAGCATACCTCATAGGTTTGGGAGGTGTGGAAACCCTTTGCATGGGCGAGGTGGAACTTCCCCTCTACATCCAAGATGTTCTTATGAAAGTTAAGGTGCTAGTGTGTCAAGACGAGGACCTCACTGAGCCTCTTGTCTTGGGGCAAGACTGGATCTATGATCATGCAGTCAACCTCAACCTAGGAAGTGGACTTTTTCAGGTTTGGGTAAATCACAACCACATTGCACTTGAATTAGAAAATGAAGCACTCAAGGAACTAGGAAAGGCACAAACTCCTGGTCCTTCTAGGAGCACACATGAAGATGACGATGCTGTTCTTGTCCAAAACTATGTGATGTAGAGGGATGATTGTCTCAACAAAGAAGTCAAGAATATGATGGAACTCCCTTATTTTCCAAAGGCCATAGGGATATGGTAATCAAAGGTGGATCAAATATAGAAGAAGTAGATGACCTATGCCCGAAGCCAAAAGAAAGTACAAAGCACAGTGTATCAGCCACCAAAACAAGTGTGGGTGCGGAAAGGCGAGCATACTATTGCGGTCTAGTCACAACCACTGGCTCAACTTCATATTAGTGATCAACGATAGGACACTAATAAGAAATTCTCAAAAATTCTTCGACTAAAGTGAAGTCATCTGGGTACCCAAGAAGTCGAAGGCTGACCCACAATCAAGAAAAATTTGGGTGCCTAAGGCTTGCTTGTAGGCTCAAATAGCCACACACCGACCACACCATGTACAACATGGTTCACTCACTCGAACAATTGATACCCACTCTTATTCGACACGCACGAACACATATTTGTCCATGAGCACGAGCAGAATCACTTATAAATGGGTCCCTAAAAAGCCTCATTTCCAAGAAGACGCTCTCATAAAGCCCTCCAGAGTCTCCACAAATCCAAAACCGAAAGCCATCCACTATGTTTGGCAGCCCAAAGCCTGTAATAAACCCCCCGACCGCATTTGTAAATTCATCTCCATCTACTAACTGCATCATTCTCACACTACATCTTTCCATTTAGCTCATAGGACTAGTCATTCACTAACTACACACACAATCACCAAGCACTCACTGACATACTAACTTGTCACTAAGCACTCATGTTAATGTTGTAACGGGGACAAAAATTGTTCTATTTTGTCCATTACAATGTTAACACATGCTTCTATATTCTCACAGAACCAGCAAACAAGCAGTAACATGGCATAAGCAAGAGGCACCAGTTCCCAAGCGGGGTCTAGCGCCCAAATTGTGGACATTGAAACTCTCCTCCTCAAACCACAACTCACTGAGAGGCTTGAGGAACTCAGAGTGGTGCACGTACTTCCCATTCAGAACCCTCCGCAAGGGCACACATCACAAGTTGGCAAACATGCACACTGGTTCAGTGATGTCGCAGGTCCATTGGGTGAGGGCACCTACTTTTGGGAAGCAAAAATTGAATTCAATGGAAAATAGGGGAGGTATCATTTCTTCACCCGTGAATTCGAGAAATATCAGGATGCAGAAGTAATGAGATCTGTATGGACAAAGGCGGGCTTGGACAGCTATTTTAGGGAACTCTTACCTAAGCCCAATTTTCTATGCTACTCCTACTTGATTAGCACGATCATCCCTAGTAGAGCCAAAGGGGGAGATAGTACATTTGTTCTCCCATCTCTAACACCAGGCCATGAATTGAAAAGATTAAACTTACCCTCAACCTAGTATGGGAAGCCTTGGACATGAATGGTATGCACATTCCCACAGAGAAAGAAACATTGATCCTCGGAAGAATAGAAACACAAGGATCTTAACAAATTAAAGGATATGGTAGCAATGACATCTACCATCGCCCTCCACCTATGCACAATCATGCAACACTTTGCCTTTCTAGCCCAAGAGCACTTCACCATGCCACCCAAAAGAATTTGGTTTAGCTTGTACTTGGCAGAGACAGAAAACCTCACAATCAATCTACCCCACTGGATCATAGATCAAATCCACCTAGCACATCAGCGCTGGAATAATAAACATAAGAATGTGCTTCATGGATGCTATGCGTTAACAAGGATCATTTATAGGTGTTTAGCTTATGATGTGCCTATTCAAAGAGCACTAGTGTGGTCCCGAGCCTAGGAATTCCAACGACGACTATCAACAACAGGGCCACCTTCGAAGAAAATGAGGGGTGCAGTTCAAATACCCTGCGCACAAGCAAGGGGTGCCACCCTCACACCAGAGGTGACACCACCTCAGACCAGACGTGCTTGTCCATTTACTATTTGCTTACCCAAAAAAAGTGCAGAAGGACCCAATTTGGTTTTCCCTCTGATTCCATCGGACTTGGAGTTCCCACAAGGCTACACCCTGGACGATTTGACAAATGAAGAAATTGCCCGAATGATTAATGAGGCGAACCTGGAGACGGAGGAAGAGCAGACCCGGTGATCGCAACCAACCACACGAATTTCCGCTCCTACCCAACCTGAAGTAGTGGAAGTAGACGAAGATGAAGAAGAGACTGAAGAGGAAGCAAAAGAGGAACATGACTAGGAGCAGGAAGAAACCTCAGCACTAGTTGGTGCCCCAACTTATCCTACGCAGATAAAAAGCTTGTATGAGACTATGAAAAGAGTACAAGAGCATCACAAATTATCACTGGAAAGAGGGAAGATGCTGATAAGCCAAATGCTAGCAGAAGAAGGGGTCAACGACCAATTTATTGAGTCTCTAAACCTTCACGCAGACGCGCTTGGTCTGGATGAAGCCATTCATTCAACTCTCACCTACATTCATTGCTTTGAGAAACGAGTGCCTACCCGTCCCCTTCGCTCCGAAAAGCAAATTCACATAGATCTATCGGCACCAGGAGATACCACACAGACGGAAGAACATCAGGCAACACCGCCATCACCACACTCCTCACCTCTCACTGCACAATTCACTTCGCCCTGTGACACAACCACCCCAACTTCCACGATCACCACATACGTTATGGGAATTCCCTCTCTCTCTAGGCATCCAACTTTGAGGGGTTACCATGCCTATGTTCAACACACTATTCACGAACATCACATCCACCCCGCCTTCCATTCCCATTTACACAGTCACACATACTTTTGACACAATGGAGACATCACCAGCCACAACACCAGCCACAACACCACTCCCTCCTCACACAGAGCCACAATCTCCCATACACCCTCCACCCACATCACCACTTGATTCCACCTCATTCACAATCCCCTTTCCCTTCTACATCCCCCCTACATCCTCCCCTTTCCCAACATTCTTAAATGTAAATAATGTGTTTTCTACTTTACATCAATGTGTATATCAACTACAGAGTGAATATCAAACTCTCGAAGATCGCCATCGTCAATTAACTACGGACCACCAGCAACTACAGAGGCGGCTTGCGACTATAGAAGAAGAAAATGCTGACCTAAATCAACGATATACTACGCTTGAACACGCCCACCAAACTGTATTGGAAGCTCCCTAGCAATCCGAGTCTTCCGAAGTTAAAAAATTAATAGCTTTACTTGAACTCTATCAGTCAGAGAATGTCAAAGTCCAACACAACCTGACGTTATTACGGAAGCACATGGCCACGGCCCTAGAAGAAAATAAACAACTTCAAAAGCAGAATGAAGAAAACCTAGAAGCTGCGATGGAAGGCTCCCCCCATGAGATCGACCCAGAACAATTTAAAGCAGTCCCTTCAGACATGATGAAAACAATTCTGGAAAGCTATGCTGATCTTTTAGAAGCACATGATGATGTGGAAAAAGAACGAGATACACTGCGCCACCAGCTAAGGGAGCAAGAAGAACAACCCAAGATCATAGATTCGACATCGACTTCAGAGGAGGTAAAGGTGCTGAAAGAATAGGTTGAATAATTGCAAAGGAAGCTACTTGCATATGAAAGACAACCCTCTCTAATTATCGAACCAGAGCCAGACGAATCGGTGCCCATCGAAGTGGATGAGTCATATGAGGAACCCTATGTTCCTATGCCTTTGTCGGGCGGCAAGCAAACATCGGAAGAAATGGACACCCTGGAAGTCGAAGCACCCGAATGGCTTTAGAAACTCGAAAAGACCGCCAAAACCCATGAAGATCGCGTCGCAATCCAAATCCAATCAATGGCTAAACTGGAGGATACTATCATAAACTCTGCGTACTTCAGGCACATGTGTGTACATCACCACTGGATAGGAACAAACGTTGCTCAATATGTGCCTTAATGTGTGCTCTTAGCAGATTACAATGTGGAGATTCAACGAAGGTGTGGCAAAGCCCCGACTTTTGCCACTCAATTTGGTCCTGAAGATCTACTTGAACGTACGAAACAAGGATCAACCTTCCAACCCATCTGGTAGATTTGTCTCCTTGAAACATATCCAGAAATGGCCCGCACATGGAACAACATGCCACTATTTATCAAGTATAATCCATGTTATGTTCCAGTCCTCCGAAGACGCACCTGGCCCGAGTTTTCCATTGCTGTCAAGAGCAAAGGCTGTGCAAAATGGTTGAATTATGTGTATCTGGCACCTCCACAAGGAAAACCCTCGGTGGCTTATATGATTTCTACCATCTGTCACTGGAGTCTTAGAATACGGAACACCCCTGATGTGATGGCTCAAATGTGTATGAAGATATTTGAATTAATGCTGATCACATTCAGAACATTCAAAAACATCAAAGACCTACATTTCTCACGAGTCGGCTTCACTGCTGGCAACCTAGACCTGGTGTATGACATGAACACAACCCCCTCAATCAATGTAATATATGCTTGGCACGCAAGAATAAAGTACGTCCCAGCTTGCTACAAACAAACTTTCGAGAAGATGTTCGTCACAGGGTTCTAGGAATACCACTATGAAATATTCGTACCCAGACCCTCATATCTCCTCCAACTGTTCGCTGTGGAGAGGACCTTACACTCGGATCAATTGCGGTTGCCACACCCAGACATTCCAGGGCCAGTAGATTGGGATGCTCTATTAACAAATCTAGCACGGGGGCTGCGGTTGGAAGAACATCACTTAGCTTCAGATGTGGTTGAATACTATGTCAAACGCTCGACCAAGCAAGGGTCTGTCAGAGACGACAGACGCGAGAGAGGGGGGGTATTAGTAGCAACCAAGGCACCCAAGGACCCACGCAACAAGGAAGCCAAAGAAGGGAGTCAGAGCAAGGAACAAGCAGGCAGAGCAGTCAACGCAGATCTGGCAAATAAGCCCTTAAATTTTTCCATGAAGAAATACTTCCCAAATAGTGATTTTAGTCACTCCACACCATTGTAAATACCATTCCACCTTTTTGTAGCTCCATTTTGTGCAAGCCAAGGAGTCCTTGAGCTTGAGGAGCATTAGAAGTACCTACCTATTAATTTTCATAATTTTCTGAGCTCTTTTGAGCCTCCACAATAGCCGAGGAACCTAATTTTTAACTAGGCCGGACACTAGGACTGGACAGGACCAAAGCTAGCCAAAAACTATAAATAGAGCTAGAGAGCTCATTTTTGAGGTTAGCTTGTGGTAGAATTGAACTTTTAAGAGCAATCTTGAGTAATCTAAAAGAACTCCATTGACTCTCTCTTTGTCTTGCCATGTGTGCACGTGTGTGTGTATGTGTGTGCATGTTTGTGTGCTTCTCACTCACACACTTGTGCCATCACTTGTTCGAGGTCCTCATACCATCCTCACGTCTTCCTGGATTGACATTAAAGGAGGTGCTACTCATCACTGAGCTACAAGGCATCTATATCAAATGAAGAATCTTCAACATGGAGGGGGGGTCATTCTTTGTCTCCAAATTCAGCTCATAGCAGAGCCGAAGAAGCAAGTGCTACTCCAAACAGTGAGATAGATGCAAGTGAAGAAGAATATGAAGAGGTAATCACTCTAAAGGTAAAGATGAATAGGTTAAAGAAGCAACTTTCTAAAGGCAATGAAAGAAGATCTTCAAGGATAAGGTATCCAACTCAAAGGCTGAGTTATGATAGTTTCATGGCGAAACATTTTGCATACATGATGCAGATTATCAAAGACAAAGAGCCTGAGACATATGAAGAAGCTTGCACACAAAAGGAATGGAAGCGAGCTATGAAAGAGGAGATCAATTCTCTTAAAGATAATCACACATGGGAGCTAATGCCAAAGAAAGAAGGTATGAAGATTGTTCCAAAGAAATGGGTGTTTAAAGTAAAGAGGAATGTTGATGGTTCACTAGCTAGATATAAAGCTAGATAAGTTGCCAAAGGATTTAAACAAACACAAGGCATATTATGATGAAGTTTTTAGTCCTGTTGAATAGATGGGAACAATTAAAACATTAATACGAATTGGTGCTTCAAGGAAATGGCCATTATATCAACTCGAGATCCAAAATGCTTTTCTCAATGGAGAACTACAAGAAGAGGTATACATGAGTCAACCGGCTGGATTTGAAGATGAAAACCATCCAAAATTTGTTTGTAGGTTGAAAAAGGCACTTTATAGCTTGAAGCAAGCACCAAGAGCATGGAATTAGAGATTTGTAGAATATCTAACTAAGTGTGGATACAACCCAAGTAGTGTAGATCTTTCATTGTACATGAAGAAGGAAGAAAATAGAGAGGTATATATTTGCATATACGTGGATGACCTCATCATAACAGGAAATGATGTTACAGGGATTAAAGATGTCAAAAGGAAGCTTGGTACGGAGTTTAAAATTTCAGATCTTGGAGAGCTGAAATATTTTTTAGGAATTGAAGTTGTTTATAGAAAGAGTGGCATATACTTGATGCAAAGGAAGTACTTGTTGGATGTTCTTTTTAGATTTGGAATGAGTGAATGCAAACCACTCACTCAACCCATGGACACAAATAAAACGATTTGCTCAAATGATGGAGAACTATTGGAAGATGTAACAACATATAGAAGCATTGTAGGATCATTAATCTATGCAAACATTACAAGACGTGATTTATCTTATGTTGTTGGTGTACTATCTCAGTTTATGCAAGCCCCGACAAGTGAACATTTAAATTTAGCCAAGGGAGTGTTGAGATACATAAAACATACAATTAATCATGCTTTGTTACAAGTTTGATGAGGAATTGCAAGTCAAAGGCTTTAGCGATGTTGTTTGGGCAGGTTCAAAGGAAGATAGGACATCAACCTCAGGTTATGCGTTCATGATAGGAACCAAACCTATCACATGGAGCTCAAAGAAACAACCTACTTTTGCACTTTCATCCATAGAGGCTGAATATAGAGGATTCGCATTTGCCACATGTGAAACAATGTGGATTTAAAAGCTTTTGGTTGATCCTGAAGTGCAAGTTGGAACCATCCCTATATATAGTGATAACATGTTAAGTATTTACTTGGCAAGCAATCCTATGTTTCATGCAAGGAGCAAGCACAGAGAGGTCCACTACCATTATGTAAGGGAGAAGGTATTGAGCAAACATGTGGAGAGAAAGTTCATCAGAACCAAAGAGCAGGTTGCAAGATATGTTTACAAAGTTCTTGGATGCTTCTAAACTCAAAGGTTTCAAGGATGTGATAAATTTGTAGGACATGGTTGAAGATAACTCCCAAATGAGCTTGAGGGGGAGTGTTGAAGATAAATGTACAAGCTCATTTTCACATGAGATATGCTTGGATAATATTACCAAATATAAATATAGAGGAAAAGAAGAGAAGAAAAAAAGAAAAAGAAAGTCTAATCAAAATTCATGATGAGTAAAAGATACAATATCTGCCTTGTAGTAAATGGCATGTAGTGGGCAATCAAATGAAAGTGGTGAGTTAAGGAGGCACAAGATTCTTCACATGCTAATTGGTTATAAAAGTGGAGTGGCAGCACGTTCTAAATAAGGAGCGAAAGAGGCAAGAGCTCCCAATAGTTGGATCTGGTCATTTTGTCATTTTGTCTTCCCATAGACTCCTTCCAGCCGCACGTCATTTTGTACACAGCTGTTGTGAAGCTCATATCTTAGTGTATATGTAACCATTTCTTCGATTTAAACACTCATTGGAAATCTTATCTTCTGTACTTTCTCTGTCTCAAATATCTCCTTCAAAGATTATATATTCTGTGAGATATCAATAAAAGAGTGAAGTCTAGTTTTTCATCATATTTGTGTAGACAGGTAGTCTATTTTGGTCGGTTAAGTTTCCCAACTAAAGCATATCCAAATTGCTTGATTTCTAGCTCGTTGGAAATCTCTTTGCATGTACTTTCTCCATCCCAAATATGTCATTCAAGGGATTTATATTTTGTGAGATATCTTTCAGAGAGTCAAGTCGAGTTTTTTAGTATACTTGTGTGTGGAGATGGTCTATTTTGGTCAATTGAGTTGCCTGACCAAAAACCATCCGAATTACTTGATTTTTAGCTTGTTGGAAAGCTATTTGTGTGTACTTTCGTTGTCTTAAATATCTTCCTCAAAGGATATAAATTCGGGGAGTTATCAGTCTGAGAGTGGATTTCAATTCTTCAGTGTACTTGTGTGGACAAGTAGTTCGACTTCTTCAATTGCGTTTCCTAATCAAAACTTGTCCAAATTAAGTTATTTATAGCTTGTTAGAAATCTCTCTTTGTCTACTTTGATTGACTAAAGGCACAAGTCCATTTGAGTTTAGGATTGAGAGCAGCAAGCTATCTGAGGTGTAGCTATTTATCCAAGTGCTGACATACAAGGGTTCACTACACGTTTTTGTTGTGCATAGGAGAACTCATTCTCAACAAAACATACTCCCAAGATTATCAAGGTTGGCTAGTCCTTTTCAAACATAGGTTGTATGCAATATACTCCCAAGATTATCAAGGTTTGCTAGTCCTTTTCAAACCTAGGTTGTATGCTCTATCGTACATGCACAAATTCAAGGTGTTATAAGGTTTTGAATGTAGATAAAATCCTTCCTCGCTCACATAAGTCACTCACATAAGTCTTTCTCCATGATTGCTAAGATGCTTTGCCAACTCAAGTATAGTTGAGTGACCAACCCCAAGGATCTCTAAAAGGTTGATATGTATTTTGAACATCATAGGTACACAAAAAGCAATGCTTTCCAATCTTCAAATGCAATAAATCTAGCAAATATTGTTGCGATAATAATTGATTTTTAATTATTTATAATTGATCTCTTGAGTAGAGAGTCTCTCTCGAACATAATGATAGTGCACTTCAATGTGCTTTAGGTGACTGTGGAACACATGGTTCCTCATAATTGCTAATGTGACTAAGTAAAAATGATGTTGGAAGAATAACCAACACCCAAATCATCCAAAAGGTGTCTCAACCACACACGACAGTCTTTGTGAAAGCTTCCCTACACTCAAACTCACAAATAGAAGTAACTACAATAGGCGGTTGCTTGGTCAACCAAGATATGCATGAGCTACCACGCAGGTACCACTCAAGTAGCAAAAGATGCACTTAACTGCTTGCCAAGGTTTGACATGTGGGCAATGCATAAACTTGCTCATCTGAGAGATAGTAGGCTGAGTATCAAGCTAAGTTATATGTAAGTAAATTAAGCATTGAATGCTGATAGAGAATGATATCAAATGCATCTCTAGCATCATGAAAACTCAACCATAAACTTGTTTCCATGGGAGTGGCAATAGGTTTGCAATCTTCAAGACCAAAATGTTGCAATAATGTGTCAATATATTTTGTTTGAAACAAAGCTATTCATCCATCGACTTGCATAAATTGAATGCCCAAATAATGATGCAAATGCTGACATCTCACAAGAGGCATGTAAATCAGCCTTAAATTCAGCAATATGCTTCTCATTATGAATAATGTCGGCATATCATCAACATATAACAATCATTAGAAGTACATTTGCATGCCTAACATATAAGGTGCTCTCAATTGGATTGTTCTCAAAAGCATGTGCTATCAAGTAGGCATGTATCTTCTCATTCCAAGCATGTGGTGCTTGCTTCAAGCCATGTAATGCCTTTTTCAATCCGCACACTTTGTTTTTTCATGCTTTCTTTGCATAAAACAATGGGGTTGAAATATATACCTCTTCATGTAAATCCCCATGTAGAAATGCAGTTTCAATTTACAACTGATGTACATTCCAACCATTCCAACCATGATGAGTTGCAAGTGCACAAATGCTACTAATGGTGGTCATTCAACATGTGGGAACAAAGGTCTCATCAAAATCAATACCTCTTTGTCGAGCATAGCCTTTGGGAACAAGCCTAGACCTATACCTATCAACTATTCCATTAGGCTTATGTTTGAGCTTGTATACCCATTTGGTGCCAATGTCCTTTTTGTTTGGAGGAAAATCACATAAAGAACAAGTACCATGTTTCACGATAGCATCAAATTCTAATTGCATACCAATTTTTTAATTGTGTGCTTCATGAAAAGAAATATTCTCATTCTCACAACAAAGACTAGAGACAACCATTCCATAACAAGTTGATGCAAATGAAGCACTATGAGAGCTGATGAGTACGATACGATACAGGTGCATCTAATTTTGTCTCTCTTAAAGTTTGCATTGGCCATTTAGGCATAGTTTTGGCCTCTTCTATCTCAAGCCTCTCATCAACAAGTGCATCATGTAATTCAACATTGAAAATGGAATGATTTGCATCATCATTTGCAATTTGTAAAGGTTAAGAAATTACCTCATTTGGATCAATATTGACTGTCCACATGTAAACAAAGGAAACAAAGTGGCATGTACACCCTTGAGCTAACTTTTCTCCTTGCTACATCTATGAATTGCATCTTCCACAAAAAGATCACAACTAAGCAAAATGCATTTGATGTATGGATGATAAGCTTGCACTCAATAGAAATACATTTCACTGCTTTATCATCCAATTTTCTATGTTTTTGTTCAGACATTAATGCATATGCTAGACAACCAAAGACACATATGAGCAACATATGTCTTGCCATCATGGAAAGCCTCATATGGAGTGATAGACTAGAATGCTTTGGTGGGATACCTGTTAAGGACATATGTTGTGCACACAATAGCCTCAAGCTTGAAGCAATGTGGTAAAGCTTGAATTTTGACCACACACCTTATCATTTCTATGAGAGAGATGCATTGATGTTAAATCCTATGCTCAATAGAAAATGAATTAAAATTAGAAGAGATGTATCCCCCTCGATTAGAATCGAGGGTGCCCAATTTTACATGCTGATATATTTTCAACCATAACCACACATGGAAGAAGCAGCAGCTTGGAGCAACACAATATATAATGTATTACAAAGTGAATGTACAAAGATAAGTGACCCGTTAGGGTTATATGTGTATATAGAAGTTGGGGGAGAAAAACCTCTTAATGAGGGAAAAATTTCCCTGACGGTCCTAAGTGTGTTCATGCACATCACTAACAAAATATATCAATAATTGTCTAGTTAGAAATTCTACCTACTAGTTTTTATGGCTATAAACTTGAGCTATTCATGGGTTTGAGGACTAACCTATTATGAAACTTTCTCATTTGAAGGAGCACCTGGATGATTAAACATTACGTCCAATTATAGGATGAGATAGGATGAGAAAAGAGTTTTCATGGCTCCAATTGCATATATTTTTCTATGTCTTAGACATTCATTTTTGATTAAGTGTTTACCATTAGTAAACTAATACGTGTTGTAAACTTAGCTTAATCATTTACTTAACGTATGACTGCTATAGTGTTGTAAATATTTACACATTCAATAGTTATTTTATCGAGTTTTAATTTACCTATGTATGGGGCATAACATTTACATTGAGTTTTCTATCTACGTTTACATTCACTTTTAGTTTTCTATTGCCCTTGATATTATCATAACATAAATTATAATTTGTATCATCAAACTTCACATAAAATTCTTCAAATAATAGATAGGATGAGAAAAACTTTTTCATGGCTCCAATATTTATTTTGCCATGTTTATCTTCATTCTAAAAAAAAGGTCTTCTTTATTTTCCCTGAAACTCTCATTATCCTATTTACTATTTTGCCAAGAAAAGCGATGGAGATGTTTGCATTCGTTGCTTTTTCCTATTAATTACTAGTTCTCATTTGGCTTGAAAGTTGATTTCTCTAATTATTTTGGAAACCTAGTGACTTAAATGGTTCCATCTACCTTCTTTTCTCAAGGTTAAAGTGGGAGTGAGCATATGTTCAATATGGTTTTCTTCAATAACTACTAATAGCACTTTGGATCATAACATGATGAGATCAAAGTTATCTAAGACTTATTTGAAGAACTTTGCAGTGAATAATTCCTAAAAGGTTTATAGATAATTTCTTGAGAGGTAATGTATTCTAGAGAAGTGTACAAAAGAATATCTTCTATGTGGAGTGTTGCATTAAAAATTAACGATTGAAATTTCAAAGTAAAAGTTGACTCTTCAAAAGTAAGCTCTTATGATTTAGAAGCTAGTCTTATCATAAAAAAATTTTAGAAATTAAAAAATTTGATTTTGGAACATTGCATGGTAGCTTTCTTTAGAACTCAAATGTTTTCAACATGTACTCTAAAGAAGGTCCTTGTTCCTATCATGAGTCATCCATATAAGGGTAATTCAACAACATGATATATTCTTGATTATTGATACTTCCATTACCACTTCCAAAAGCCGTCCAATTTGATATTAGTGGGATTCAATATGATGTGTGAAGAGGCCTTGTCCAAATTTACTAATATCTCGGATGAGGTTCAATCATGTGCCTCCATTTAGGATTATGCTATTTTAGATATGGATTTGTAAAATTCATGTTACATTCTCATCCTTTCTTTGATGTAATTAAGGGTTCTATCTCCAACTATTCTTGCAAGAGAAAGGTACGCCTCTTATAGGCACCATATTTCCCTATAGGTTATCAAAATAGTTTAGAATCAAGATTCTTTTTCTCAAATTGAATCCATAATGTTTGTTATATTATCTCTCTCATTGTTTGATAAGCCATTTTATGCACTTCATCACAGTATGATTCGTCAAATGAATTTTCTTGATTTCTAGCTTCAATGGCCATGGCACTTTTGGACGGTTTGTAAGTAACTAATCACTCTTCATCTACATCCACTTCAAAGAACGTTATATATCATTATGCAAGAAACTAGGCCATTTTATGGGAGAATGCAAAAAGAGGATTTATAATGAGAAGAAAAGAGCATCAAGTAAAATGTTGAAGATGGTTCAAAACCGAAGTCTTCAAGTATTGAAGAAATAGCTTTTGATCAAACAATGTCAAAACAATCTTTGAAAATCCTTGGATTTCTATTGTGGAGCTAGTAGCTCCTAGACATATGATAGATTGCTAGAAGGTGTTTTTTCCCTTACTAATGCTTCTAGTAGAAGGACACCTAATGTATTAAATCTAGATTTGGAAGCCTTTAGATATGGATTATAAGGGTTAGGAATGTTGGATGATGATAATGTTGTCTATGGTAACTCCCATATTCTTGATGCTCAGATTCTCTCTCATGAATTCCTTTGAAACTTTGATTTTTGTCTTATTTCCATTGAAATCAATCATTATGAAAAAAGAGATATCATTGTCATATGTAATGGTTCTATGAACTTAATGCATCTGTCAAAATATAGTCTGATTAATGGCACGTATGATAAGCTCACATCCTAGTTTTTTTTCCGGATAGCTAGGATCTATTCCATTTGTTGAAATATCTCAAATTCTTTAGAGAGGAAATACATCGTCTAATGTTCCCCCTTAATTGGTGAAGAATATGTACTCTTGATTTCTAGCTTCAATGGCCATGGCACTTTTGGACGGCTTTTAAGTAACTAATTACTCTTCATCCACATCCACTTCAAAGAAAGTTATATATCATCATGCAAGAAACTATGTCATTTTATAGGAGAATGCAAAAAGAGGATTTATGATGAGAAGAAAAGAGCATCAGGTAATAATATTGAAGATGATTCAAAACCGAAGTCTTCAAATGAAGAATCTTATACGTGTGTTAGTATTGAAGAAATAGCTTTTGATAAGACAACATCAAATGCAATCTTTGAAAATCCTTGGATTTGTTATTATGGAGCTAGTAGCTACTAAACATACGATAGGTTGCAAGAAGGTGTTTTCTTCCCTTAGTAATGCTTCTAGTAGAAGGGTGACTATTGTATAAAATCTAGATTTGGAAGCCTTAAGATATGGATTATAAGGGTTAGGAATGTTGGATGGTGATAATGTTGTTTATGGCAACTCCCATATTCTTGATGCTCAGATTGTCTATGATAATTCGTTTGGAACTTTGATTTTCGTCTTATTTCCATTGAAATCTATCACTGTGAAAAAAGAGATATCATTGTCATATGTAATGATTCTATGAGCTTGATGCATCTATCAAAATCTAGTGTTATTAATGGCACGTTAAACTCATATCTTAGTTTTTTTCCCAGACAACTAGGATCTATTCCATTTGTTGAAATATCTCAAATTCTTTAGAGAGGAAATACATCTTCTAATGTTGCCCCTCAGTTGGTCAAGCATATGTACTCTCTTGTAGACATAATTCTTCAGTGTGGTTTTGGAACCAATTTCCTATGGTCACTCTGGTGGAGTTTGGTAGGATGGGTGATGTGGTTATCACACACTTGACAAGACGGATTGACCATTAGAAACCAACTTTAATGTAGATCATACAAATGCTTAGAATTGTAAAAACTTATCCGTTGAAGTGTTGGCAATAGGATATATGAATACATAAAAGAACCTAAATTGATCAAACATGTGATATCAATGTTCAAAGTTCAAGCCTTTTTGAGGATTATGAACACATATGATAATAGTGTACTCATTCCATAAGTATGACTATCTTCTCTTTGTTGGATTTAACAATACTATGCCAAATCAAATTGTTTGATTCCCTCACTGAGATATATTTAGTAGCGGGTCAAGTAAGAAGAATATTTCCTTTTATATTACATTTTAAACATATAGCAATATTACTCGAAGTCTATCAAATTTCTAGAGATATCTTATTTTCAATGATTTGCTATTCATAAAGTGTTATTTTACATTGATCATTAGAAATATCTCTTGATTCCATGAGTCCAAAGATGCCTATTTGGATGAGGTGCTTGAACAAGACTTCCTTATATCAAAACATAACGATAGTGATGGTGTACTTAGTAGGTTGGGAAAATTTAGATGCCATTAGTTTCTTCTACTTAAGCACTTCCATATAAGACATCCTTTAAGGAGCTTTAATTCTCCAAATAAGCTTCACATGTTTTTTTGTAGGTTCATGCTTAGCCTTAGTCACACCTTGCCCATATGAGGATTGATAAGCTTATTGTTCTTAGAGTGACCCCTTAAAGATTGAGTGATCCAAGTAGGGTGAGACAAAGTATTGAATGTAGATGCATGAGGTTCAAGGATCCAAATCTTAGTGCAATCTTGTTGTGCTTCTACTATAGCCTTGGGCACACACCGTTGACTAATAACTTTGGCCTTTGAGTGTGTATGTTGATGGGCATGCAACCTATTGACTTACCTAGGTAGAGTTGAAAATTAGTGCTCTTTATGTGATGACAGAGTAAGTGAGTAAGAATCATTCACTACCCATATTTTCTTCTTTTGAGTTCGGAGATGCAAGTGCTCAAACTTTTGTCAATGAATTTTTTCAGAGAAATGACTTTGTAATGTGTGTATCTATCTGCCTTCAACACTTTGATATGAGGATCCTTCAAACATGCTATGCTATGATGAAATTCTTCAACCTTGTTCATTTCTAGATTATACAATCTAGATTTCGAATGCGATAATTACCTAATGAAACTAAAAATTCATAAGCCCTTCCTATTCATACTCAATGTCCAAGAGATTTGTGAAAAAATGAGGCCAAAGGAGTGGCAAAAGAGCCATTCTTGGCCTAGGAATACTTTTTCATGAGATATTATTATCATGCATAAAGAAGGATACATTCATAGAAGAATTTCCTATGTGGGAAGGTAGTGTTGTCAATCCATGACATTGTGTAATAAGATCTCCTAAGCCTGCGAGATAGCCTCGGTGTAGTGTATTATTTTTTCTACGTGGGTGATCTTGTAATCAGAAGTATAATGTTGAAATCTTGCCTAGTATGGTTATAGGGCTTAATTTATTGTTCCCTTGATATTTTGGCAAGACTAGCTTCTATCCAAGACCAAGAATCATGGAGAAGACAATTGAAAAGATTGTGGCATCACTTCAGAGTCTCTAGCAACAAGCCGAGGACCGAACTCATTGACAAACACAAGGTGAGATAGGACATCCGGTGGATGTAGGCTTGCTTGTCCAAGAATTACAAGAAAGAATTTGGGAATCTTCAAGTAAATCAAGGAAGCATTCAAGTGAATCAACGACCCAGTTCATCCTTCATCAAGGAACCCAATATTTGCATGGTAGAAAAGTTTGATGGTGATCGCATGAAGTTTTGTGGATTTCTCCAACAACGTAAAGTGTACATTCATATGCAACCTGATAGATACCGTGAAAAGGCATCTAAGGTTGATTTTATTTGAACCTTGCTTTGTGGTCAAGCATTATCATGGTTTGCCCCAATCTTGGAGAAGAACATGCTAATACTTCATGATGATTAGGGGTTTCTCCAAGAGCTCACTACCACATTTGGAGATGCAAACATGAGTGGAGTGGCAAAAAAAAAATTACGGAAGCTACATCAAGGTAACTGCCCTACCTCTACCTATGTATCAAATTTCAGCAATTGATACGAGTCTTACTTGGTACAAAGATTATTTCATTAGCTAATTTAGATGGAGTTTAAGAGATGATGTGAAAGACCTATGTGAAGGATCTTAGGAAAGTCTAGTTGTAAAGGAGACCATACATCCGGACCATGATGTAAGAAAGGATCTCATAATTCCAGCAACACCCATAGAAACATGACTTGCCCTTATCAACTTAATCATGCCTAAGAAGGCTATTTTCCTTACAACCCTAGTAGATTCAGGAGCTTCCCATGTTTCATCAATAAAGGATTGGTTAAGAAACATGGGATTCCAGTACTTCAGAAGAACAAACCAATAGTGTGAAGTAATAGATGGACAACCTCTAGCATCAGGGAATATTACCATGGAAACCACACCATTAAGAGGTCACCTTGGTGATATGATTTCCACATATTTCTCAACATAATATCTTGTTAGCATTGGAATGCCTTGGCTAAGGAAACATAATGCACACATTAATTGGGAAAAGAAGAAAATCACTCATCGAGATATCCAAAAGAACTCGAACTATGTAGGAGTCAAAGCCTGTAGTAAGGAAGGACAACATATATCATCTGTGCCGTACCAACTCAAGATTCCAAGAAAGACAATCCAATGAAGCTACCCAATCAATACCAAGGTTTTGAAGATGTTTTGAAAAGAAGAATAGATATATCCTCCTTGAGCACATGCCTTATGATTGCGCCATAGAACTTCAATACGGAGCACAACCACCCTTTGGAACAATCTACAAACTATCCCCAAAGGAGCTTATAGAACTACACAAGAATATTGATGAGAATCTAGCAAAGGGGTTTATCAGACACTCAAAGTCTCTCGAAGGAGCCCCTATTCTATTTGTAAAGAAGAAGAATGGGACTCTTCAAATGTATGTAGACTATTGTGGACTAAATAAAGTCACAAAAAAAGATATCCTATAGCACTTATATGCGAACTCTTGTAACGCCTTGGAAAAGCAAAGTTCTTCGCAAAGACTGATCTTCGAGGTGCTTACAATCTTGTCAAGATCAAAGAAGACAAATGAAAGACGACATTTCGAACAAGGTACAGGCATTTTGAATTCCATTCGGTCTTAAAAATGCTGACAAATATCTAATAATAATAACAAAAGTGAAATGGTGTTTTCTTATTTCATATATTCTATGGATCTTTGGATCTTTCGGAATTCCTAACCTCAGTGGAGTTAGGAACAAACCACAGTATAAGTTGGATCTAGTTGAAGCCAATAACTAATCCCAGGTTATCGTGAAGATTAATTCTATCTCATCAAGGATGGGAATACAAATGTTACACATGAGGATGAGGCCAAGAGCAAGGTTGATAATTACCTATTTACCTTCAATTAATCATGTGTGGGAATGCAAGTATCACATAGATGAGAGTGAGGCAATGAAAATTTTTGATAACAATTCATCATATCATAAATAACTTGTATGCATTATAGCCTTAATCAACAATAATAGAAAATTAAGAAATATTATGTGTGTTTTTTGTTATATTGTACGTATAAAATGTTATTATTCATTACTTGAACAATTTATGTATGAGTTCTTGTCTTCCTCTGGTGGTGCATCTGGAGTAGTGAGTAGCCTTGTTGGACTGTCCTTTTCTAATGGTTGGTTATTCACAAGGGTATTGCAATTGGTACATGTTATGGGGGTGTCCTCATGGCTTCCACACTGACTCACAATGAGACTCTTGATGGGGCTGCCAGCTGTCCCAGCAAATTTGGGTGAGGATCGTGAGGGTCTTAGTGGGGTTTCCTTACCTAGGAAGACACTCACATATCATTGTCTCTTCGTTGATGCAGGTGGAAGACTTATCTAGTCTCACCATAGGATATGTATGCTAGTTCTTGGTGCTTGATAAGCCCATTTGGCTTCTTTCGATTAAGCGATTGTATGTAGTGGAGCTAGTGATTCACTATGCAGGTTCATATGTCAGTACTCATAGGTTTATGAGTTTTCTACATTGTTCATATGCTCATTTTTTAGAGGAGATTTTGTTAAAAGTTCTATAGATTTTAGATTTTCAATGATATGGTGGTTAACTTTACTCCTTGAGACACTTATTGGTGTGAGCATCTACATTCTTATAATGTCTTTGGTTGGTCATGTTTGTTCATTGATCCATTTGTTGGGAAGCATCTATCAAAATTTTCCCATAATTTGATACTTGCTCACATTTTTGGAGCCTTAATACAGTTTGGACTATTCTAGCTCCATTATAGTCACTTCTCTATCATCACGGCATCAAAGGTCTCATGCACATCTAGTGGATCGAGATCTAAGGCCCATGTTCCCAAGAGGAACTGTAACTTGCAGAGAAAAGATCATTTTGAGACCTAAAAATTTTATGGCACAAACTTTTATCTATGATTAAAGATGTGCTTATATAAGGGAGGAAGTAGAAGCAGCTAAACGGAATCTTAAAGAAGTCTATTGACATGGATTGGAATTATCTGGATGAGATGGCCTACCATTCGATTGTACATCGCATATAATTTTTACTTTACATTATTAGAGTGCAAAAGTGCAAAGGATATTTGAAAGAAGTTATGCAATACTTATGAAAAGGAAAGGGACTCCAATAAAGTATCATTGATGAAAAAGTTATATGAGCTGTGCATGAAGGACACATATAGGTTTGCTGCCTATCGAAATGGCTTTGATGCTATATTTTCTCAATTATAGGCTAAAAAAATGGAGATGCATAAGGAAATGAAAGCACTCTTGTTGCTATGTATCTTGCCATCATCATGGGATACATTTTGCATAGCTATTAATAATAGTGCACTTGGTAGTAAATTGGTCTATGATGACATATGTGGAACACTCTTGAGTGAAGAGATTCGTAGAAATTCTATGGTTGGCACTCAGGGTGGAGATGCATATAGTGTTCATGATTCTTGCCAAGGAAAGATTCGACAATGTGGCAAGAGAAAGAACAAGGAAAAGGATGTTCAATAGAGTAAGAGTAGAAGAAATTCAAGGAAGAGGGATATTGAGTGCCATTATTGTCATAAGAAAGGGCATATGAAGAAAGACTGTTATGCATCAGAGAATGCTAAAGGTAAAGGACAACATGTTGATGGGTATGTTAAATATTTATCTACACCATCTAGTTCGACTATGAAGATAGAAGAAATTAATGTTGTTTTTGATGATGTTGATGTGTTGACACTTGTCAGTGTTGTACCTAGTAAGGTTCTTATGGGTTACTCTCTTTCCCACACATGGCTACTAGATTTTTGCATTTTTTTCCATGTAACAACACATAGACAATGGTTCTATATGTATGCAGCAAAGTCTCTTGGTATGGTGAGACTTGGTGATTCTTACCCATGTGATGCTATTGGAGATGTGGTTGTGAAGTTTACTGATGGTTCAAACTTTACTACACATGCTATATGCCATGTGCCTCAATTACCATGTAGTTTGATTTACTTGGTCAACTTGATGACCTTGGTTACAAAGTGGGTTTTATGCTCAATTATTTTCGCCTATCAAAGGGCAATATGGTTATTGCAAAAGGAAGCAAAGTTGGTTCACTTTATCCTTAAATTATATCACAAAAAGAATATTTTTCATTGTTACTAAAAATCCTATTGCTTGTATATGGAATGGCCATTTGAGCCACATATCTCATAGTTGTATGGAAAATCTTTCTCGTTCTAGCTACTTATCTATGTTATCTTTCTCTAATTTTTCATTTGGTGAGCATTGTCAATATCGAAAGAAAACTAGGAGTGTGCACAAAATTCACATTGAGTCTTCAGTTCAACATTTAGATCTCATTCATACAAATATGTGTGTGTGATACTATGCCCACAAGGACATTAGGTGGTTCTCTTTACTTTGTCACTTTCATAGATGATGTTACTTGAAAAATACGGGTTTATCCTATCAGATCAAAGGATGATGTATCCCCTGCTTTCAGAAATTCGCTTGCCTCAGTTGATTGGTAAAGGAACTAAGCTCAAGGCTTTACATTCACATAATGGAGGGGAGTATATCTCACATGAATTCAACCTTTTTTGTCAATCTAGAGGAATTTATGGAGAGTCTATAAATCCTTATACCCCAATACAATCAATCTAGAAGTAGTACCTTAGTGGGCCAAAACTATAGTGCCTATTCTAACATTTGGACCCAAGCATCATGTATTGAAAGGTAAACATAAGGAAGCAGTAAGGTCTCAAAAATACCACATACTAGCAAGCATGCTATATAAGCACACAAATCAAGGCATACTGTCTTCCTATGTAGATGAGGATGATCATGCAAAATGTTTGCAAATAGCAAATGTAGGTGCACTACAACAACATCACTCCAAACATCAAACCCTACAGACTATGTGAAGATTAGGTATATATTGGCCAATAATGGAAGGAGATGTCCATAAGTTATGCAAGGAATGCCCAATCTATAGTGTTAAACCACTAGTGGATCATGCTACTCTATATCAAGTGTCTTTAGTGCCAGATTGGAGCGAGCCTTTGGTAGACTTCTTGAGGATGAAGACATTCCCTTCAGAGATGACATTGGCTAGATGAAAGAGCTTAGAACAAGAAGCACTAGATTACATACTCATAGGTGATATTCTATACAAGCATGGAAGAGATGGCTATCTTAGATTGTGTGTCCATGAGAGCAAATACCTCAAGATATTAGAAAGTGCTCACCCAGGTGTGAGAGGAGGACATTTTGGACCAGATTGGGTGATCAAAGCAATACTTTTGTAGGTCTTTGGTGGCCAACACTTCACATGGATATGTAAAGACGAGATGCCATTGAAACCCATGATGGGAGGTCGGACATTCTCTAAGTGGGGAATAGACTTTGTAGGTCCTATCAATCCCCCAGCTAAGAGTTCACATGCCGAGTACATAATTGTTGCCACGGATTACTCAACTAAATGGGTAGAAGTGAGAGCCACGAGAAAGAAATATGCTCAAACAATGGCTAAGTTCTTATTTGAGAATGTGTTCACAAGATACAGATTACCAATAGAGTTAATAAGTGATAGATGTACGTGCTTCTTGAATGAAGTCATTGAAACCTTTTCCAAGAATTCTTGGTGGTACATAAGAAGTCTGCCCCCTATCACCCACAAGCTAATGGACAAGCGGAGAGCACAAACAAGATCCTATGTAATGCATTGACAAAATTGGTGAATAATAAGCGCTTTAATTGGGACAAACAGCTACATCATGTTGTTTGGGCATATCGAGTCGCCTATAAAATAGTACTCCAAGCTGTTGGAAGCAGCCAGAGGCACAGACGCCACGGAAGCATGTGAAGACGAAGCAGGGAGCCAGTCGGATCAATTTTCCAAACAAATATATTTCTTATTAATTCTCCAAACATTCAACAGTGATTGTTATCACTAATTGTAACATATGTATCATAGAAAACCCCATTTTGTAATCCATAGCTCCATTTTGTGCAAGCCGAGGAGTCCTCGAGCTTGAGGAGCTTAGGTAGAATGCTCGTACCAATTTTCGTTATTTTTAGACATCGTTTACCCTTCCAAATAGCCTCTAGGACCTATTTTTTAACTAGGCCGGTCACTAGATGTGAAACCGGTCAAAACTAGTCTAGAAACTATAAAAAGAGCTAGAGAGCTCATTTTTGAGGTTGGTTCATTTTGGTTAGTGTGAGCTTAGAGCTAGTTTGAGCTTGTAAGAGTATTCTTGAGTAATAGAGCTAATTTCCCACCTTCCATTGTGTCTTGCTTGTCTCTTCATTGTGTGTGTGTGTGTGTGTGCATCTTTGTACTTCTCACCTTCACTCTCACAACATCTCACGTTCACGATCTTCATATCACTCCTACCTCTCCCACGGATTGACATTAAGGAGGTGAAGCTTCTTAACGTGGTTCTCACCATTGTGCTAGAGCAACACCAAATTTGGCGCCGTTGCCGGGGATCGAGTCTAGGACGAATGTGTGATGGTAAGAGTATAGCAAGAAGTGGCGTTGGAAGGTAAAAATTTCAGTTTTTGTTGTTGTTTTTACTTAGGTTTTAGTGTTTTTCACCTTCCCCATACTCCATCTTCATCATCGCATCATCATCTCCATTTCCAAAAAAATCAGAAAATTCACCATATCCACCCATTCACCTCATTTCCCCTCATTTGTGCATGCGAGAGAGCGAGAGAGAGTTTTTGCGATTGTATGTGCTTGCATTTTCTTGAGTTTTTCTTGCAGGTACAGGGCTTCAGAGCATCAGGAGAGCTTCCAAAAGGTAAAACATGTACTTTCTATCAGAAATTTCCGAGTAGGGCGGACCATCGCGATGGTCTGCAACTTTCGGATTTTGAAGTAGGCGACCACACCACGAGGTAGGCGATCCTTGCGCACACACGGCACCATAGTTGCATTTCAAAAATTCGTTGTTTGGTGGACCATCGCGATTGGCTCGGACCATCGCGATTGGCTCGGACCATCGCGATTGTGTCGCACCATCGCGATAGGCTCACGCCATCGCGACGGCTCGGCCGGACCATCGCGACGGTTCACTTTTTCGGACCATCGCGACGGTTCACTTGAGCCATCGCGACGGTCCACTTGGACCATCGCGACGGTTCAGCTGACCCCGGACCATCGCGATTGGCTTATGCCATCGCCACGACAGTGCCACGTGTCACGATAGACCATCGCGACGGTTCATTTTTTGGACCATCGCGACAGCCCAAAATCGGACCATTGCGATTGGCTCAAGCCATCGCATCGCGGACCATCGCGACGGTTCACTTCGGACCATCGCGATCGTCCACCTTTGACCGTTGACCGCGCCATCGCGATTGGCCACCCGATCACGCCATCGCGACGGTTCGCTTTTTCACGCCATCGCGATTGTCCAAACTCCACGCCATCGCGACGGTTCGCTCGGACCATCGCGACGGTCCCAGACCATCGCGATTGCCCACCCCCATCGCAAATTTTGGACTCCAATTTTTGACCAATTTTGAGGGTATTTTTGAAAAATTTTTGGACCATTAGACTCATAGGAGACCCCTTAACTCATATTTGAAGGAAAATTTGATTGTCAGTTTTTACCCCCCAGGGCCTGAACGCGTATAACTTTTTCATCCGAAGTCCGTTTTTTGAGCTTAATAGCTCGTTAGAAAGCTCGCGACGAGTACTACGTGACCTCAACTGTTTTTTTTCTTAAAGGATACATCTATTTTTAGATAAGCTATTTTGAGGATTCACCTAGTTTGGGACTAGGAAGCCAGGGGGCAAGTATTGAAATTTTGGGCAAACGAGAAGGGACTTAAAAAGATGTATATACTCAAGTGTTTGATTATCTTGTGAATTGGTCTAATATTGGAATTTTCCAGGTCTAGCAAAGGCAATCAAGGGCAAGCAAGCAAGGTAGTGAGGAACGCAGAGCTTGGGAAGCACGGCTTCTTGGGCAACAGGACATCAGGGCAATCAGAAAAGCCGACTCGAGGTTGGAAGATTACTCAACCCCCTCAGTCAATTCTTAGCTTAGGCTAAACGGTAGTTGTGGATTAAAGATGATAGGAATGCCTCAAGTTCAAGATAATTAATTCTTTCAAGTTTAAGACTTAAAGTAAAGGTGTGTGTGACGCAAAAAAAAAAAAAAAAAAAAAAAAAACCTAAAGAAAAGAACCTAAGTCTGACGGAACGAGAACTCAAAATCATAACGAAAGTCGAATTCCTGACGCATAAATTAAGACAAGAATCCAGAGAAAATTAAAAAGAATCAAGAGAATAATAACAAAGGACCATTGACGATCTAAGTGTGTAATTGAGTGAGCAAGGAAGGAAATTAATGAACCTTAGATCGGGCAAACATATAGGTAAGTCGGACAGAAGAAGCCTTAGATCATCAGAGGCTAGTGTGAGAACTACCGCTCGATCTTGGGCTCAGCAGTTGAATAGTAGTTATCCTTATGAGTTGAGCTCAGAATCAAGTGAATCAGAAATGGCCTTTAGCGCAGACAGACCAGAAGGAGGGTCTCATGTAGCATACCTAGAAAAACCCGAAGGACCCTATAGAACGCAACTAGAGTTTCTCCGAACCAACCGATTAGGCGCTCGCATCTATGAGGATGGTTTGCAAAGGCAAGTGGTACAACTGCACAACACTGATCAACCCATTGGATTGGAAAGACCAGTGGTGAAATTTGAGAGAGACGCTTACATAGACAAAGAAGGAACCATGTACATTCTAAGTACACAGCCAAACGATACTAATGAGTTTGGCACAATTCAATTAGAAACGGAAGTGAAATTGCAAGGAAAAGAACCGTTAGAAGAACCTAGAACACCGAGAGGGAAATCCGTATTAACGAGAGTACTCATCCCAGAATGGATCCCTCAAGATAACAGGAGCACCGAGTTGTTTGTAAATAAAGAGACAGATGAAGCCTTTTGGAGGTACAGAAAGGAAAACCCTGGTGAGATAGGCATCATTACAATTTATGAATTCAAGGACCCAGATACACCTGGAAAGGTTGTATACCTGGATGAGACTTCAAAAAGAGTCTTTGTGGTGTCCGAGCGTGCTAAAAGCACATACACATGGAGAGGTGAATTGATATTCCCTCCATCTCGAACAAACATGAATGCAAATCAACAAGGGGCAGGAACTTCCTCAGCCCATGGAAATCAAAGAGAAGGAAATAAAGAGAGACCGGAAGTAAGCTTTAATCACCCCATAGGGAGAGATAGAACAACCACGAACACTAATAGGACGGATAGACAAAGAGAACATGGAATACCAGGTGGTAGAGATGATTTTCCTCTACCTAGACCACGCGAACACGCAAGAGTATTGAGACCCACTCAATTAGTAAAATCAATGAAGAATTACTTTGATGGGACAGGAGATCCCTATGACCATGTGGCAGAATTCAAGCAAGTACTAAGAGCAGAACAAGTTGAAGACATGTTCACGCAATACAATGCATTTGGACTAACGTTAAAGAATACCGCTTTAACTTGGTTTCAACCATTGCAACAAAGGCAATTCAGAGACATCCATCACTTTTTAGAGTCATTCATCACTGAATTCTCTAAAAGTGGGATTAGACATGACACGTCTTCGTTGATTCATAGCTTTAAACAGACCCCTCAGGAAACAGTAAGACTGTCAGGACGTAGATTCAGACAATATGTCGAACGATGTCCAATGCAAGAGCTACCCTCACAAGCCAAACAAGTATCACTGTTCCTAGATGGCTTGTTGAGCGCTAAACTACGCTCCTATGTGTACCTAAAAGAACCCCGAACGCTAGAGGAGTGTGTAAGAATATGTATAGACATTGAGGATAACCTAGGAGATGAGTTAGAACTCTCAAAGGTCTACAAGGACTCAGATTGTTCTTCTCTAGCATCCACAAAATTGTCGAATTCGATAGAAGACCTAGCAGAAAAAGTGGCCCAAAAACTAGGAGTTTCTAGTAAACAGGTGCCCAAGCTACCAACAAATGTACGTTGTTACACTTGTGGTGGAAATCATTTGGCAAACATGTGCCCCAATGCACCTCAACCTCATGTCAACCCTAGTGGCCAATATTGCACAATTGAGAGAAGATACACGAATCATACGGCTCAGGACTGCCCATACAACAAACAAACTGTGAGACAGAACTACCCGCAAGCATACCAGCAGCCAGGTAGGTGTCAAGGCCAATACAATGCTCAGCCTTATTACTATAGGCCTCCTCAGAACTACCCATACCAGGCCCAACAGAGACCTCAACCCGTCTTAGCTCAGCAGCCACCCCCACCAGCGAATGTCATCTCAGTCAAATACGCTGCTGCAGAAGAGAACCTAAGTAGGGCCTTAGTGCCTTCTTCACCCTTGATCACCGAAAGTGACCCGAACTCAAACAGTTTTGACTCTACTCATGTAACTAGTCCACCCGCTTATTACACGGAGTCACCAGAACATGTGGAGACATATCATTATGATAGTCCACCAATGGAACCTAGTTGGGAGCCAGATTATACTAATGTGATGTACACAAACCCAAACCCACGGCCCCAACTGAGACAACAGAGACCACAGGGCCCTAGAGGACCATGCTTTAGGTGCCAAGGAGATCACTTCATAAAGGATTGTCCACATCCCCCAATAGCAAGGCAATCACCGTACTATAACATACGAGGCTTTTGTGCCGATTGTGGCAAAGAGCACATAATCAAAGATTGTCCTAAGAACCCAGTCAACGCTTCGAATGTGACACCGATCAACGTGATAGGTATTGTAAACACCGCAGATGGATCCAACCCTACATACGTGCCTATCCAAGCTATAACCAGAGCCCAGGCGCTCTTACAAAACCAACAGCTTAATCAAGAGAAAGTAGTCGGAACTAGTGAAGTTGCAGAATCGAGTAGTAAAAAGACAAAATCTTGGAAAGATTCTAGAGAAAGGATAAAGAGAAAATGGAGTAAAAAGATAAGTGAGTTGGAAGGAAGTCTAAGGGAATCTAGAGCCAAAATACAAGAATTGACTTCACAAGAATCAAACCAAGAGAATCCAGCTCTAGAATCAGGATCAGTTTTAGCGGAACCCATACCGGAAGATCTAGACATGATGTTTCGTGCATATCAGGCTAGAATAAAAGAGGGACCTCAAGTCACGGAAATGAGTAAAAACTACCCTCGAGCTGATCTAGAGATTGAGAGAACTAAACTGTGCATGAAAATGGTAGAACTAGCACAAGCCTTGTTCGAAGCCTCTAGATATCTTAATTGGAATAACATGGCAAAACCGGAACTACACTTTCAAGGACTAATGGAGAGGCTAGAATATTTGATAGAAAGCAAAGAGAAAAAGGAACAGCATAGGAACCCTATTGTCCCAGAGACACAGGAAAGGAATGCACCATCCCTGTCTCAAGTACCCAATACAGAAAGTCAAGACAATTTGTCTTCCATACATAGGTACTCACATGAATTTTTGAGGGAAATCCAAGAAGAGAAATGGAGAAAAGAACAAGGAACTCATCCTCCTATTCGAGAAATAGACGACTTGCAGGAACAATTTCCCCAAGACATCCCCTCTATATACGATGAGGTAGAGGTGGAGCAACTGAGTGAACCCACAGGATTTGAATCTAATTCTCTACAAGAATTACCTCAGTTCACAGGACCTTGGGAAGCTAAGTCTATTAGTATGAGGGCACCCACGATAATAGTGAGGAATGAAGAATCAGTGATCCCTAGGAACACGGAAGTGATCAAGAATACAAAAGTACAGTGTAATCTCACTCTGGAGGAATTGTTAAAGGTAAAACCAGAATTGTGGAAGCACGTAGCAAATCAATTCCCTGAGCTAGCCACCACACCCTCTCAGATAGGGTCACATAAGAAGGTACCAGAGATACCCGTGGAAAAGATTGGAGACGTAAGCGAAGGAGAGGAAGGTAACACATATCTTCCAATAACCCATCAGGGCTACACCACGAAAGCCATCTTAGATTCAGGAGCCGGAGTAGCCATCGCTACCACCGCTTTGTGGAAACGTTGGGGTAAGCCAGCACTCAGACCCACTAGGATGAAGCTACAAATGGCTGATGGACACATAGAAAAACCGTTAGGCTTACTAGAAGGCATATCTCTCACCACTTGTGGTGTGGAATTTGAGCATACTTTTGCCATTTGTGACTTTGCGAAAAACCGTGCGTATGAGATGATATTGGGACGACCATTCATGCGTCAGTTGCAAATTGTACAAGATTGGGGAACTAATTCTTTGTACTTGCAACATTTAGGAGTGACTACTAAAGTCAATCTTAAAGACTATTCACACAGAGATGTACCCCCAATACAATGGAATACCATCCATAAGACACCAGTAGAGACGGAATCCGTGCACTCATTAGAATCAGATCCTTCTTGGTTGCATGAGGATACCCACTTATGGATGTGTAAAGTAGCCAAACAAGAGGAAGAACGATTAGAAGCAAGGACCTTAGGTGCAGAACAACATCCACGAACCCTTCAAGATCCAGCATATGCACCTGTAGTATTCCCAGACGAGGAGTTTGAACCCCATGGTTGGGCGGAAATCCTAGCAACCATGGATGTAGCCATCAATGAAGAACAATGGACACCCCACTGTTACGAGGATGGCTATGACATTTCAGTTTTCACGATAGAGCCAATCTTGGGCGATGCAATTTTAGAAGAGTGTGAACTGAACACTGATGCATTTGAGGATGCAAGCGATTTTGATTTAGAATCAATTATCATGGACCCACCCTTTGCATCAGAGGAAGAATATTTCTACGAAGTAGAGACCCACACTCAGAGACACGAGGAAATTACGAATGAAGTGAGATTAGCCACGGAAGTGACTACCAAGAGTGAAGGCAAGAAAAGAAAGAAGAAAGAAACCATGTCAGAAAAAGAAGAATCTTTGTTTGAAGTACCCGAGAATTTCAAGAAATATGAAATCGAAGATAGAAGGATTATGGTACGGATGCCCAATAGAAAGGCGAATGACGGACAAGTATATGATAATCGAGAGAAAACCAAGAAAGTAATAGTTGCCATAGAAGGAGAAGAAGAAAAATGTACATACATAGGGCATGATTTGACGACTGAAGAAGAAGAAGAGTTAGTTGCCCTATTGCGTGAATATAGAGATGTTTTTGCTTGGAGTTACAAAGATTTGAAAGGAGTAGATCCAGATATATGTTCTCATAGAATCCCTATGACTCCAGATGCAAAACCGACAAAACAAAAACCTTACACGTACAATGATAATTACGCTACGAAGATTAAAGAGGAGATAGATCGCTTGATAGAAGCAGGATTCATTTACGAAATTGAACATACCGAATGGGTATCCCCCATTGTGGTTGTGCCCAAGAAGAATGGAAAATTGCGTGTGTGTATTAACCTTAAAAAAGTTAATGCCGCCACGATTAGAGATAGTTATCCTCTTCCTATCACGGAACACCTATTGGAAAGAGTTGCGGGCAAGGAAGTTTACAGCTTTCTTGATGGTTTTTCAGGCTATAATCAAGTAGCCATTGCTCCAGAGGACCAACACAAGACGGCTTTTGCCACAGAATGGGGCATATTTGCATTTCGTGTAATGCCATTTGGCTTAACAAATGCACCCGCCACTTTCCAGCGACTCATGTGCCATGTTTTCAATGAATTCTTACGCAAGAGCTTGGAAGTTTATGTCGATGACTTATGTGCTCATTCAAATGTAAGACAGACACATATTCCAGAGTTAAGACAAATATTTGACAAATGTCGAGAATATCAGGTTTGTTTGAACCCAGAAAAATGCGTTTTCATGGTCAGACAAGGCAAAATTCTAGGACACATTGTGTCAAAAAATGGAATTTCTACGGACGAGGAAAAAGTGAAAGTAATTGCAGAATTACCTAGACCAACTAACGTGAAAGAGGTACAGGCATTTATGGGCCATTGCGGTTATTATAGGAGATTCATACATATGTATGCAATCATAGCCAAGCCTTTGTACTCTCTTTTAACCAACTTCGAATGGACAACTGAATGTGAAAATTCATTCAATGAACTTAAACGACGCTTGTGCTCAGCACCTATATTGACTATCCCAGATTGGAGTAAGCCATTCCATGTACATGTGGATGCATCCAATTACGTCATAGGATGTGTGTTAGCACAACCCACGAATGAAGGTAACATAGATCTCCCCATAGCCTACGCGAGCAGACAATTGAACGCAGCAGAAAGAAATTACACCACGACAGAACGAGAAGGATTAGGGATGATCTACGCCGTAAAGAAGTTTAGGCACTACTTGTTGGCTAACAAATTCAAGTTCTTTACAGATCATCAAGCCCTATTATACTTAGTCAACAAACCATGTAACACAGGACGACTAATACGTTGGTTTCTATTACTCATGGAGTACGATTTTGAAGTGGTAGTTAGGAAAGGAAAGACGCATCTTAGAGCTGACCACCTCTCAAGATTAACCTCAGGAGAAGCTCCTCAAGGAGTAGCGGATGAATTACCAGATGCATACTTGTTTAACCTCGAGATAGCACCGGAATGGGCTAAGCCTATAGTCCCTATTCTCACCTATGGACCTAAGAATCCTAGGATAAAGATCAGAGAAGAAGAGATTACCAAGTCTCAGAGATACCAAATAATGGCAGAAAGCATATATAAACAGGATAATCAAAAGATTCTTGCTTGTTGTGTAGATGAATCAGAACATGCGAATTGGTTGCAATTAGCACACATAGGTGCACTAAAGCAACACCATTCAAAACATCGAACATTACAGAGTCTGCATAGATTAGGAGTATACTGGCCTACGATGGAAGCAGATGTCTACAGGTTGTGTAAGGAATGCTATGTGTGTGGTGAAAAACCACCAGTAGAGCATGCGACACTATATCACGTGTCTCTCACACCAGACTGGAGTGAACCTTTAGTGATCTACTTGAGGACGAACACATTCCCTCAAGGCATGACCTTAGCTCGACAACGCAGTCTAGAGCAGGAAGCTCAAGACTATTCACTCATTGGCGATAATTTATACAAAAGAGGACGAGATGGATATCTAAGACAATGTGTTCATGAGAGCGATTATCTTAGCATACTAGAGACTGCACACCAAGGTGTTGCAGGAGGTCATTTTGGACCAGATAGGATAATCAAAGCCATCCTCTTTGCAGGATTATGGTGGCCCACTCTTCACATGGATGCACATACCTATGTAAAGAGATGTGATGTGTGCCAAAGAACTCAGTTTCCTACACGCAGAGATGAAATGCAAAATTGAAACCCATGATGGGCGGACGTGCATTCTCTAAGTGGGGTATAGACTTTGTAGGACCCATTAACCCCCCTGCAAAAGGTACACATGCGGAATACATTATTGTTGCCACAGATTATCTTACGAAATGGGTAGAGGCAAAAGCCACAAAAAAGAATGATGCACACACGACTGCAAAATTCTTATTTGAAAATGTCTTTACAAGATATGGATTGCCTATAGAGTTAGTGAGCGATCGAGGCACTCACTTTCTAAACCAAGTCATTGAATATCTGTTGCAGGATTTTATGGTGATTCACAAGAAATCTGCACCATATCATCCTCAGGCCAATGGTCAGGCTGAAAGCACTAACAAGATACTTTGTACCGTACTGACGAAACTCGTGAACAATAAACGTTCAGATTGGGACAAACAGCTACACCACGCTGTTTGGGCATATCGAGTGGCCTACAAGACCGTACTCAATGCAACTCCCTTTCAGATGGTTTTTGGTCAGAATGCAGTGCTTCCTTTGGACTTCTTGATACCGACCCTTAAGGTTGCACAAGAACATCAGTGGACCGGCCATGAATTATCAGCGAGAATATTGGACTTGGAACGATTAGGAGAAACCAGGCTAAAGGCAGCAGCAGGAATATACGCAGCGAAGAAGCGACAGAAAGCATATTTTGATGCACATGTGAAAGATAAAGGCCTAAAAGAAGGAGATTTAGTTCTAGTGTATACGCTGAAACAGCACGCAAGGAAGTTAGAAAAGCGAGGTTATGGACCTATGATCATTAACAGACTTTCGACTAGTGGAGCAGTACAGTTAGCCACCTTAGAAGGAGATATAATGCCTAATTACATTAGTGGCTGTAGAGTCAGATTATATCAAGAACCTCTTACTGAGGATATGCTTAGACGACTCACATTGGCAAAGAAGCGTAAGGAGGAAAAAAATAGAATACGAGAGGAAGCTCAGGCAGAAGCCATAGAACGCATTAAGCGCATGAAGCTAAGAAGACAAGGACTAGGGAGAGAACATTATAACCATCTGGAAACTTCACCCAGATATCCCATGGCCATGTGTCAAGTAAGGTCAACCACTCATCCTAGCATAGTGGACAGGAGACCATTCAAGACAGTTAGGCTAGAGCACGGCAACCCTTGCCAAGAACTCAGGGCTTTAATTGACTCAGGTGCTGCAACTAGTGCGATTAGATGGTCCCACTATAAGGATTCCGGAATAGAAATGCGGCCAATTGAGGCATACCTCATAGGCCTAGGAGGCATGGAAACCCCTTGCATGGGTGAGGTGGACCTTCCTATCCTCATTAAGGATTTGACGATGACAGCAAAGCTACTAGTGTGCCATGATGACGACCTGATAGAACCCCTAATCCTTGGCCAAGATTGGCTATACGATCACTCAGTGGACCTAAATCTTAGACAAGGCTCCTTACAGATTGGAACCTTAGAGCAGAAGCGAGTGATACCGCTTGACTTCCCTAACGGCATTCCGCTTGACGGTTGTGACCCTAGACCCTATGAAACGCATGCGACGGAAGACAGGAAGATCTTTGATCAGCTCAATCACGCTACGTCTACACCAACCCCCTCGGGCTTGGTTATAGACAATTGTCAATCAGAAGGACGACAGAAGATCTTCCCTGGGACTTCCTGCAAACTAGAAGAGACAGTTACCCACCCACAAGGGTAGATGGACACAATCAGCGGGCAGATGGGCACAATTTGCGGTCAGGTGGGTTGCATCAGCGGACAAATGAGCACGACACCCTGCGGTGCTCATCCTTCCAAACTTGTTGCGGACTGGCTTAGATTAAAGTTAAATAAGGCATCACTTCCTAATGGGCAGGTCACGCAAGTCTTGGATCTCCCTTCTTTTCCAAAGCAGAGTGTCCATCCGACCTCTCAACCCCAGCAACAACTGAGTCAATCACGACGAAGGAACCCAGACCGACTGCAGTATCGGAGGAAACAACAAGGAAGGCAGTTCAGGCCACCCAAAGGAGGCGGCACCAGACAAATATGGGTGCCAAAAGGACAAAAAGCACCAAAGAACTCCAGCCAAGCAGAAATCGATAAAAAAAAGGCAGTACAGAAACAGAATCGATATCCACCATCCCCTCGACCTTCTTCTACAGGTCCGAGCATCCGACAAATGTGGATCGCCAAGAAGTACCTTACCCATAGACCCACGCCCACGCAGATTTGGGTACCCAAACCATGTATCATAGCTCAACCCATAAGCCATGTAATATATAACCCCCACAACTCATTTCATCCCTCGATACCACCACACCCGACACCACCCTTTGCCCCTCAGCAGAAACCCACCACCCACTCCAAAATCCTTAGGAAATGGATACCGAAACGTGTCCAACCGTCTCCCCCTAACCCCATGTCTGATAAAACTACCCCCCCGACTAACATACAACCTTGTACTAAATCACTAACCTTTAAACCTTGTATAAATTCACCCACCATCATCACACATCACTCGTAATCTCATCTCATCAAGAAATGTATGCATGATCTGAAACGTGTAGGAGTCTAGAGACCTGCACTAGTGCTGCAAGAAACATTGCATCCATCACATCACAGCACTTGGCTACACGGGTTACGCATCAGTTATGGAAAGGGATTGCGGTCTCACTTTAATGGGATCATAATTAATTTCCATGCTAATGTGTTAATCTTTTGTAGCAGATCTTTCTTATTAGCGCATCAGCCACCATGCAAACCGACGAAGGAACATCAGGAGCAGGCCCCAGTGTTGCGGCTGTGCCCCTCAATGTGCTATGAGCAGAATCCCACCCGACTGCTCCACCACCGGAATTCCAAGGATTTCCAGGGCCCATGCCTATCGACAACCCACCTATGGGCCACACAGAAAAGATACACCGAAACTCTCATTGGTTTCAGGGACTTGCAGGACCCCTTGCGGACGCGGACTTTATATTTGAATCCTCTTTGACATTTGATGACCGCACGTGGGGAAAATACCAGTTTTTCTCCAGAGAGTTCGAAGCCCTACAGAGCACCCAGGATTTAACTCATGTTTGGGCCAGAGCAGGCTTCACAGAGTATTTCAGTGATCCTCTGCCCAAACCGGATTTTTACAGGTGCTATTACTTAATCACTACCCTACTGGCCTCAGAGAATAAGGACATCCCAGGGACCTTCATATTGCCTACTCTAGTGGATGATCCACCTTACAAAAGGTTTTACCTATCTAAGGATTTAATCAGAGCGGCCATCAAAATTCATGGCACCCACACACCCACAGATCGAGAGAGATTAATTCCAGAACCGATGAAACGTGGGGATGTCACTAAGTGGGAGGAGATCTCCGCAATTACACGTGAGCTATCAAAGCCACTACGGATATGCATGCAACACTTCGCGTTCCCCGCTCAGGACAGATTTACCATGCCACACAAAAGAATATGGTTCGGATTGTATTTGGCATACACGGGACCTCAAACTGTTGATCTGGCAAGCTGGATCATAGATCAAATGTATCTGGCACAACACAGATGGGAACGCAAAAAAGTGCTTAATGGATGTTGTGCACTCACTAGAATTGTGTATATGTGCTTGGCTTATGACTTGCCAATCGAGCGTGCATTAACAGGAGAAGAACTGAAGGCATTCAAAGGAACGACGAAGAAAGCCAGAAAGCTCAGCAGAACACGGGCAGGCAAGCGCATGCGAGGCACCATTCCTTGCCTTCAAGTGCCAGAGTCGCCATCACCACAACCCTCTCCAGAGCGACCACAGACAGAAGCTGCTCCCACAGTACAACCTATTCGCATAAGGTTGTCTAGACCAGTGGTTACGGAGGGCACCACTAGTACCGCCGCACCTCAGGAAGCTGCCACCACAGAACCCACCACCACAACAGTAGAAGCTCCCACCACTATTGGTGCGGAGGCTTTTTCTTTTCCAATACCACATATGGAGGCAGACCCTATAAACACAACATTTGATTTTGAGATGCCTGATGCATTCTCAAACGAATTCCAGTATTCAGAAGCACAACTGTTCTCCCAGGAATATGAACGCCCCAGCTACCCTACCACACCACGAGATCTGCCACAGGGACAAGCTGTGTCGAGCTCTGAAGAAGAAAGAACCGAAACAGACGACGAGGAAGGCGACGATGAAGCCAGCCAAGGCTCACATGACGGACAGACAGAGGGCCAAGGCCAACAAACTGACGCACACGACGACACCAGCACATACGAAGATGAGACTTTCGAAGCCGCAGCGTACACGCTGGCCATAAAGAAATTATATCGAACGATGGAGAAAGTCTGGGCACGGAAGAAGTTAACTGAAGAGGAGAGCCAGGCATTAATTGAACAGGAACTCATCTCCGGAGGATTCGAAGATGCATACATCAGAGGGTTCAGAGAGTTAGTCAAATCAGTAGGCTCCCATGAAGCACTCAGGTTTTTACAAAGAAAGCAACTACCACAGTTTGACCCCCGCCGAGTGCGACTACTTTCAAAGCCCGGAGAGTATATTCGCGTACCAACAGGAGCTCAGTCTTCAGCACAAGCCAGGGAGGCACGCCTCGTCCCCGAAAGTTCATTGACCGCAGAACCCATCCTTGTAGATTCCCCACCCCGTACTACCATTGTACATACCACTACTATCCTCGAAATAACATCCACCCCTTCTACTCCTCTCTCACCTCATCGTTCACCAACCCATCCCGTATCCCCCGCACACCCACCTGCTTCCCCCACATCCACACCTGTACAAGGCAACATAGCCACACCCTTCGCCTTACCCATTCATACCACCATGCCCACACCCAACCCTCCGCATCCATATGTTAACCCCTTCACCCCTTCATCCTTCCCAGCGTTTCCCCCACCTCTAAGAACCCCATTCCCCTTTCTAACCCCACTAACCTTCTCACCAGTTTCACCTCCCCAACCCACCATAACCCCTATTTCCCCTTTTCACCAAGCTGCTCCAGCCATTCCCCCTGTAAATTACTCTACATTTGTAAATCCCGTATTCACACCTACACAACCACCCACAATCACACCACTTTTCACAGTCACAACACTAAACACGTCCAGTGACATGGACATCTCACCACCCACAGCACCACCACTCACTTCACTCCCGGCACAAACATTTTTAGACACATCACAATTTTCCACGATCACCACTGCATCCACCGTCCCAACCCCATTTCCCATTCCCGCTGCATCTACTTCCACTGCATCCTCATTTAGCACTTCATTACTACTATCGCCCACCATAGACACCGCATTTCAACACATGTTCACATGCATGACACAAGTCCGCGATGAGTTTGCATCACTTGGCACCAACTATCAACAGCTGCAGAGAACGACGAATGAACTACAAACGCAGCTTAATTCGTTATCAATTGAGAACGCCTCACTGAACAGCCGATACCAAGATTTACGAGAGGCCTATCACAAATTAGAACTAGAAAGTGAGGAGAAAACAAAAGAGGCCACCGCGGATTTGGACAACCTACTTCGAGCCCAGACCGTCCGCAATGCAACGCTCACTAGAAATATGGGCTTACTAAGAAGACACTTAGCCGCAGCAAAAGAGGAGAACCAGAGACTCCAAGAGCAGAATAGAGAGAACTTGGAAGCGGCACTAGACCACCCAGAACAACCCCTAAGTCTGAGCAGATTCAAGGCAATCCCATCCGAATCGATGCGGATGTTGCTAGATGATCATGTGCGATTGCTCGAGGACTATGATCGTATGAACGAAGAGCATCAAAAGTTAAAGGAAGATCACAAGCTGCTACAGCTCAGAGAACCGGCAACACAACAAGTACACGTAGCAGCAGAATTACCAGCACCTGCGGACCCTGCCCCTGAAATTTTAGAGGAACTCAACGCACTCCGGGCCCAGGTAACAAATCTTGAATCTAGAATTGCAGTCTATGAAGCACCACCAAGGCGAGACTCCCCACCTGAGCTACCAGCTGAGGAAGAAACCGTCACTATCCCGGTGGAGGAGACATTCGAAGAGGCATATGAACCGATACCCATCCCAGGCGGACGTGTCACGGCCGAAGGCCAGATGACCTATGAATTACCTACCCCCGCGTGGATGAAGACAGTGGAAGAACTCGGAACGACACATTCGGCCAGAGTAGAGGCACAGCTACATGCCATGGCCATGATTGAAGAGAGAATTTTACAGTCACCATTCTTTGCTCAATTGGCCCCGCGACGATACATATCTGGGCATGAGCTCCAATATAAACCGTACTTCATGTTAATGGCTGAATACCAGTTAGCCATAGAGAAAGAAACAGGTATGAAACCAACGCATGCCACTCAATTTGAGCCAGAGGACTTGCCACCAAGGGCACAGAGAGGAGAAATCCTTCAACCAGACTGGCGCAAAGATTTATTGCAAACCTATCCAGAGATGATGAGCACGTGGGTGAAAGCGCCGTTGCACTTAAAATTTAACCCGTGCTGGGGACCAGTACCACGACGCCGCTCTTGGACTGCATTCGCTATTAAAGTACAAAACAATAAGCAGTGCCAAGACTGGTTGAACTATCCCTACTTCAAGCCACCAATCGAGTTACCCACAGTAGGCTACATGATGGCGACGATCCGCCACTGGCTCCCTAGGTTAAAGCATATGGATGATATTGCCGCGCACATGACTGTCAAAATCTTTGACATGATGCAGATGATCTTTAAAGTCTTCCGACGCATCAAGGCTCCCCATGTAAACACCCCGGGCTTCGAGCATGGCAACTTTGATTTAGTCTATGATATGAGCACAACGCCATCGCTACGGGTGTGTTATGCCTGGCACTGCAGGATCAAATACCTACCGGCATGCTACAAGCAGACATTCGAAGAAATGTTCACCACCGGCTTTTGGGAGTACCATTCAGAGGTATTTATAAGCAGGCCCACACACTTATTGCAATTATTCGCCTGTGAACGAATGGTGTACTCCACACATTATCAGCTCCCACCACCAGGCGAGCCACAACCTATCGACTGGGAGAAACTCGAGGCTGATCTAGCCCAAGGCATTCGTATATCAGAGCACACCCTCGCTCAAGACCTCCTACAGAACTACATCCGGCAGACCTCACAACAAGGTTCTGTCAGGGACGACAGAAGCGAGAGGGAGGGGGGTGTTGGAAGCAGCCAGAGGCACAGACGCCACGGAAGCATGTGAAGACGAAGCAGGGAGCCAGTCGGATCAATTTTCCAAACAAATATATTTCTTATTAATTCTCCAAACATTCAACAGTGATTGTTATCACTAATTGTAACATATGTATCATAGAAAACCCCATTTTGTAATCCATAGCTCCATTTTGTGCAAGCCGAGGAGTCCTCGAGCTTGAGGAGCTTAGGTAGAATGCTCGTACCAATTTTCGTTATTTTTAGACATCGTTTACCCTTCCAAATAGCCTCTAGGACCTATTTTTTAACTAGGCCGGTCACTAGATGTGAAACCGGTCAAAACTAGTCTAGAAACTATAAAAAGAGCTAGAGAGCTCATTTTTGAGGTTGGTTCATTTTGGTTAGTGTGAGCTTAGAGCTAGTTTGAACTTGTAAGAGTATTCTTGAGTAATAGAGCTAATTTTCCACCTTCCATTGTGTCTTGCTTGTCTCTTCATTGTGTGTGTGTGTGTGCATCTTTGTACTTCTCACCTTCACTCTCACAACATCTCACGTTCACGATCTTCATATCACTCCTACCTCTCCCACGGATTGACATTAAGGAGGTGAAGCTTCTTAACGTGGTTCTCACCATTGTGCTAGAGCAACACAAGCCACACCCTTTTAGATGGTATTTGGCTAGAATGCAATATTGACATAGGACTTCTTGATACCGACAATGAAAGTAGTGCAAGAAGACCAGTGGATCAGTGATGAGCTTTCATCTTGAATTTTTTACTTAGAGCGACTAGGAGAAACAAGATTAAGAACTGCTGCAGGGATTTATGTGGCCAAGAAAAAACAAAGGCATATTTCGATGCTCATGTGAAGGACAAAGGCTTGAAAGTGGGGGATTTAGTCTTAGTGTACACCTTAAAGCAACATGCACAAAAATTAGAGAAGCATGGCTATGGACCCATGATAATTAATAGAATATCAACAAGTGATATTAACAAGTGGAGTTGTCCAATTAGCCACTCTGGAAGGCAAAAGTCTACCTAGTTACATCAATGGATGCAGAGTCAAATTATATTAAGAACCCCTCATAGAGGAAATGCTAAATCGACTCAACACTACAAAGAAACCTAAGTAAGAAGAAAAATGAGTTCGAGAAGAGGTGCAAGCAGAAGCCATAGAACCCATCTGAGGAATGAAATTGAGAAGTCCAAGTAGAGATCAACCTGGTTCAGACACTCATGAGGCACCATGAAATCACATAGCCATGTGCCAATCATCAGGACCAATCCCACCTCGAATAATTGACCGACATCCTTTTGTGACCCTAGAGGTAGGACAAGGAAAGCATGCCTAGATTGTAAGATCCTTGATTGACTTAGGTGCAGCCACTAGTGTAGTTAGACTTTCTTACTCTCACGAATTGCAATTAAGTATCAATTGTGTAGAAGCATATCTCATAGGATTGGAGGTGTGGAAACCCCTTGCATGGACAAGGTGGAGCTTCCCATCTACCTTCAAGATGTTCTAATGATAGTCAAAGTGCTAGTGTGTCAAGATGAGGATCTCACCGAACCTCTTTTCTTGGGTCAAGACTAGATTTATGACCATGAAGTCACCCTGAACTTAAGAAGTGGACTTCTTCAAGTCTTGGTAAATCAAAACCACATCACAGTTGAGTTAGAAAATCAACCACTCAGGCAACTGGAAAGGCACCCACTCCTAGTCCTTCTAGGAACACACATGAAGATAATGATGTTATTCTTGTTCAAAGTTCTATGGTGCAGAAGAAGGTCACTCATGAAGAAATCACAGAAGCCAATATGGAACTTCCTTCTTTTCCAAAGAGGATCCCAGAAAAACAAGCAACGCAACACAAGAAGCAGATGCAACAAATAATCAAGAAGCATGCTCAATGATGAATGCAAAATAAAGTACCTCATGGAAGGAAGTAGATCTGGATACGCAAGGGTGAACAACCCTTTCCTCAAGATACAGGACCCCAAAGATGCACCAAACAAACTACTCCATTAACAATTATAAGGAAATATTATTCCAAGAATCGATCAGGCCGAACCATTTCTATTTGGGACCAAAAGCGGTTGATGAAGACAGATCCCAATACATGACTAATCTGGGTGCCCAAGGCCTACTTACAAGCTCAAGTAGCTTCACATAAGCTAACAAGCTTGAATCACCATGCACAGACACTCACACAAAAAACTTTATGGTGAACATTTGCACTCAACACCTCCATGTCACCTATCACACCTAGGATTATCTGGAAATGGGCACCCAAAAAGTCCCAAATCCAAGAAGACCCATTTCAGAAACATTTAAAATTCATCATTGCCAAAAGCTGTAATCCTATGCTGAAAATCTGGAGAGTTGAACCTTGTAACAAACCTCTAACCCCAAGTGTAACTTAACATGCACCAAGGTAGATGCATGCTGAGTACAGTGCACATCTAGAGTATGCATCTAGGAAAATCACTAACCAACTAACCAACACTCACAAACATAGAAAGGTCTCACCCACTAAGTCATTAACCACAATGGGTATCATGTTAGTATTGTAAAGGGGACAAGGTATCATCAGGTTTTCTATACAATGCTAACATGATCTCCGCTTCTAGCATATTCAAAGAAAACTTGATACCACTTGCATCATGGCTGAAGTAGCAGGCACTGGTTCATAAGCAGGAACAAGTCAAACAAGATTTAGTATGGAAAACCTACCCATTGAAGTGCCACCGAATGAGCAACCTGTTGAGTTCCACCTCCAGCAAATACCCATTCTTGATCCACCTACCGGACTTATGAAGAAGGTGAGCTGTCATTCTCATTGGTTCAATGGGATGCCATGATAGCTAGGAGATGCAGCTTACATATGGGAGTCCAAGTGTGAGTATAACAATGTATGGGGACGTTTTCAATTCTTCTCAAGATAGTTTTAGACCCTCCAGAACACACCAGAGCTAGAAAGTATCTGGCAACGCATTGTGGAGGTCGTGGCACACACAGGGTGTATGAAGCTAATCAATGTTGGAAGGTTTAAAGACATGAAAGTGAAATTAATTTTGAGTATGGAGAAGAGAGAGATGTTGAAATGATTATGGGAATGCCAATGTAGGAGTGCAAGTTAGATTTATGAACATGACTGATAAGAATGAAAGAGAACCATACACACGAATCAAATTTGGAAGGAAGAATAGTCCATTGAAGGAGCTTCTTAAACACTTCCTAATTCTAATTCATATGCATAGTCTTCTTTGGATGATATGTATGCATGACGAGAATAGATGGAATCCTTACACATAAATCAGTTTCGAAAGGAAGAATGGTCCAATATTGGAGCTTCTTATACACTTTCAGAAACTAATCAATATGTATGGGTATGTATGGATTATATGCATGCAAGTGAATTATGATGATAGAGTTTACTCACAAGCTCAATAAAACATCCTCACTGGTTCAACGCAATACTGCGGAGCCTTCTCACACATAGAAGAAAATAGAAGACATGTAAAAATACTTAAGAGACTGAGAGACAAGAGACAAGAGACAAGTGACAAGTGACATGAATTAAAAGGGTTTGAATAAAGATACATGTATAAGATCGTCGTGATACGTCAAGCTAAGCAGTCTACTGATCAAAGGCAGTTCCGACCTTCAAACCATGACAGTTTAACCGAATGTCACACGTAAGAAGATGAGTTCCACTTCATTGACCCTATGTGTGTCTAGGCTCGTAATGTCTAACTAAAGAAGTCTAAGACTCATTAAAACCAGCTCTAACTCACTCACACGCTCCATCAAGGGTGAGTCAAGATAGAGATGCTGGTTTCAAGAGCCTATCCTAGATTGGAGTTCTAACTTAAATTTGAAACTAGGTAGTATACTCATACTAGCCCACCTTGGATCCTCACTCGCTCAACCGAGGGGGATCGTCTCATGGAAACCTTAAGCTAGCAAGAGCCCTACGGATGCCTAACAATGATGCTCTAGGAGTTTGGAGGGGGGTTTATATAGTTTTTTGAATGAATTTGGGCCCTTGGATCTAGAGAAATCAACTCTCAACTCTAGGATCACTACTTTCGATTACAACCATTTGATTAATCAAATCAATAGCTTGGAATTGTTCTTTCTATCGAATCTATTGTAAAGGAGTGAAATTTAGGCGCCTTCATTCTCCACCATTGGATCTGGGGATGATCTGGACCGCCGGATCAGTGCTGACATCAATTCGGATAAGATAAGCCACTATTTTTGGAGAAACTTTGCATTATTGATCTTTAACTGTCAAAAAAGTCTTCTTTGATGAAAAAACTCGTGGATTCTCCTTCCTTTATGCTTTAGTGCATCTCCACCCTTGAATATGAGCTCATCTTGACCATACAACGTCATATTTTACCATATGGTAGCCCTTCAAGCCTTCAATTTTCTTATTCTAGAAAACGGCGGTGACCTTGAAAATTGGATTTTGTACTCTTTGACCCTTCAAATATCCTTTGATGAAGATAAAAGTTTGTAGGATTATGTTTTGAAAGGCCTCCTTTAGGAATATGCAAAAAAAAACTCCCATCTGAATCTTCCTTATACAAGTTTGACTACATTTGGAAGCTTGCAAGGTGGAATTAAGGTGTCTAGGAAGCTCTGATAGCCTTGAAACTTTGTGCAAATATGTAGCCACATATGATCTTTATACATGCCAAACCATATGGCTAACAAAAATTCCTATACAAAATTTTGTAGGGTCTAAGTGGAAAATTTATATTTTTTACAAAATGCACATGGCATATCAATGTGCTAGAAAATCCATTTTCATGTGAAATTCGGGCTATAGACTGCCTTTGATAGGCTTTACAAGTATATGAATTTTCATGTGATTTGGAGACATTGAAATTTTTGCCCTAATTTCCAAAGTTTGACCAGCTTTGATTGTTACGCTGGATTTGCTCGATTTCTTCCAAAGTTTGCACGTGAACTCCCTTTGACATCCTTGATGCATCTTGGACTTCTCAGGGAATTCTGGCTACCTTCACCGAATGTGTTTCCTGTAGGCCTTCATGAGTGAGAGAGGAGAGAAAATCTCGACGACATTCGCCCCCACTAAACCTGCGATTCCTCCGGAAGTGCCACTATAGTATCTGTGAAAAACAAAATGTTCCAAGCATCAAATTATTTTATAGGCAACATACATGGAAGGAAAAATTGATCATATGCATGAATGAGTAGGCAACGTGACATGAAGCAAAATTTGCATGAAAGAAAGAATTGAAACACGCAACATGAATATGCATGAACAAATAGGCAACATATATGCAAATGAACAAGCAACATTGACAACAAGAAAGAAAACAAACAAGCATCAATATGAAGTGCAAGTGGATGTATTGAGTCGTTTTAAGCATCAGTTCCTCTCATCTTGAAGAAAAATTTGTAACTTTTTCATAAAGCAATCTACCTTAAATACAATTATAAACAAAGATTTAGGATTCTTAAGAGACATCTTTCATCTTTAGCTTATTTTAGATCAACTCCTTTCCTACATAAATATGAATATGCTCTTTCTCTAATAACATGCAAGGAAATCTAACTAAACTCCACTAATGCATAAATATGCCTATATAGCCCGTGATTTATTCTACTATGCCTCTTTATCCTCCTTTGGCTTGCTCTTTCTTTTTTTGATGATGATGATTCGGCAACTTTATGGTTACGATCACTTTTTTGGGGTGGAAGAAAGTGTAAACTTCTTAGTAATATGTAGCAGTTTTTTTTTAATGACAAGGGAAAAATTAAACCCCGATACAAGGTACAACCATTTTTGATGACGGAGAACAGTCGTTTAAACTCCGATACAAGTGCTGTGAGATGGACTAAGGATGTAGAAACATGCAATAGCAGGAGCTATGATTTCAACAATTATGCTTTCGGTACAGGATACATATGCATGTGTATATATGAAAGTCATGTCACCAAAATAAACCTCCAAATCTACATGCCCTATCTTTCCACAATCCTAGATTATAATCAGTTTCTTAGTAGATAAGTTACTACTTAAGATACAATTTTAGACAAGTAGAGAAATCATCATTTGCCTTTTTTTTTTGACTCAAGTGATGTGGATATGCAATGCAATGCAAAGACTGGAAACAAACATGCATGAAACAAGAACGGAAAAAAAATAGAATGAAAAAAACAAAGCAACATGAACTTGAAAAATTAATGATATTTTTATATGTTTTTTATTTTTTTATTTTCATTTTTTTTAATTTTACATTTTTTTATAACATGGATACTTTTGTTTATGAATCGGCCTCATTGTTGTCATCTTCTTCAATGTCATCATCCAAAATGTACTCGTCATTATCAGGTTTCTTGAATAGCTTTATCCTTTTACCTGCAATCAAAGTTTTTAGTGCAACACCATTTAATTCACAAAGAGCATACGTACCATTGTTGTTGACTTTTGATACAATGTATGGCCCAAACCACCGTTGAGTGAGCTTTTTGCGTGCATCATATTGAGAGTCAAATGTACTATTATAAATGAGCACCCAATCTCCTACTTCAATTGGCTTAGGACGCAATCGATGAGTTTTATCAAAATAATGCTTGCTCTTCATTCTAGATTCTCTTAATTTTTCAACGGCATCATCAAGTCTTAATTTACCTTGTTCTAACTGTGTAATGCGCAAACTCAAAAAATCATCAATAGACATGTTTTCAGACCAAGGCAAATTTGACCATGCAGAAATATGAGATTGAATTGGAAACAATGGTTTTTGATAGTACATGAGTTCAACAGGCATATATCCAGTAGTACGTGTGCATGTCATTCTATCTGCCCAAAGTGCAAAAGGTAAGAATCTAGGCCATTGTTTGCATGTCCTCTATCTGCCCAAAGTGCAAAAGGTAAGAATCTAGGCCATTGTTTGATGTCACCGTTACATGCTTTAGATATGGCTTTCACAATAGGTGGATGCCCTCTCTCTATTTTACCATTGGCCTCTGGATTATATGCAGTAGTGAGAGACGAACGAATACCGTGATGCTCAAAGAACTCTTTAGCTTCTCTCGCATTTAACTCTCCACGATCGGGAACTGCTTTCTCTATGTACCCAAAGTGACTTATGACATCTTCAAGCAAGAATTTGCAAACATTGTAAGTGGTCTTAGATTGTAGTGCACGTCCCTCTACATGATTAGTTAAGTCTTCTCTTGCAAGTATAATGTAACGCATTTTGTCAATACCTTTAGGCATAGTTACAAGATCTACTACCCACTTGTAGTGAATACAAGGTGGATAAGTAGGATTCAACGGATCTCTATGTTTGAGTGATGAATGAAGTTGACAAGTAGAACATGTAGAAACATAGCTACTAATGTCAACATACATCCTAGGCCAATAATAGGTACTTCTAATTTTTTCATATGTTCCAAAAAATCCTTTATGACATGCCCATAATGTCTCATGCATTTCCTTCATTACTTGCAATTGAAGCCCTCGTTTTCCTAGGACTCGTTGTGGATTCTTAACCTTACCCTTAGCATGTCGCCAAAGATAACCGTTACATAGGAAAAAGTTATAAGCTCGTTTCCTAATGTTACGGAATCTATTCATAGTCCAGGTAGGTAATGGTTGTAGTTTACTTAGATACTTTCCTATGTCTCTCCATTCATTTTCATACTCAGACTCATGAAATTTCTCATACTCATATATATGTGGAACATATTCAACTAAATTCACATTCTTTATTAGATTACTTTCAAGATCATCATCAAATCTAGCTCTCGATAACATATCAGCAACTGAGTTTGACTTACCTGAAATATGAACTAAGTCAGGATTTATGAACTTAATTTGAGATCCATCTAAGCATGGTTATATCCGGAGATGAACAATTGGCTATCATTCCAATGAGAGGCAAACAATCAGTCTAAACTTTGACATTTGCACCAATGAAATATTCTTTGTCTGTTTTCAACGCTGTTACCATACCCCATAGTTCTTGTTTGATCTCTGGATATTTTCGTTGTGTTTCATGTAGAATTTTGGCACCAAACCTAATTGCATATCTATTCCCTTCACTATCATCTTGACTTATGACCCAACCTATACCAATAGGACTAGTATCAACAGTCAATATAATAGGTTTGTTAGCACAATGGTCTACACGCTTAAGGATGGGAGCTTCAAGCAATAATTTCTTCAATTTACGCATAGCTTGAGTGTGTTTGTTAGTCCAAATAAATTTTCGTTTCTTCCTTAACAAGTCATAGAGACAATCAGCAACATGAGCAAAGTGTGGGATCCAAATAACATAAAAGATGCAAGCACCAAGAAACCTACATACCTCACTCACGTTGTTACATGTTTCAGAAATCTTGCTAATGGCATCAACTTTTTGTGGGTATGGCTTTCGACCATAATGGCCACATAAAAGTCCAACAATAAGAACCTCGTTAACACCAAAAACAGATTTTTCTATGGAAAATATGAGGCCTACCTCTTCAAATCGTTGAAATATTCTTTCACAATCAGAGATATGGTCAAGAACAAATTTACGACATCCAGATGAATCTAAAGTAATGTCCTCTACACATTCCTCACTCCCTTTAATTGGAATATCATCAATGAATGGCATAGTTATATGAGGGATAAAATCATGTAAGACCATATTCATAGCACTCATCATATTAGCTACAGAATTAGTCGCTCCTTGAGGTAAGGTACACATTCGCACTAAGCCTAAAGGAGTTTTCATTGTGGTTATGTCACGACTATCAATTGCTAATTGGAATTGATCATATCCAGAATATAAATCACCCATTGAATAGATAGAATGTCTTGAAAATGATTTAGCAAACTCATCTACAATGGGTCCTGTTCCTACATCCCTTATGGTGACTTTATTGATGGGTTGGAGATCTTGAATAAAACGTAGTTTCCCATTCTTTTTAGGCACAGTGAACCATCAATTTGAGTAAGGTGCAAAAGATGGCTCTAAAATTCTCATGTTTATCTTCTCCTTAAGTAGTTTCATTAGCTCAGGTAAGTGAGCCTTTGGAACTGGTATAGGGTGAAGATTCCATGGAATGTGTGGAATAGTAAAGATTATCATGGGTGCAACTAGCTTAGGATCTACACAACCAATCTCATGAGAATACATAGTAAAGGCTTTTCCATGGTTCCATATAACTCTCTCAAATTTATCTCTCTCTGCTGGCAAAAGAAAGTCATCATCTCTACCAATTTTCACTTGTTTGATTGTCTCATCCGTGAATGTATGTCCTATGTTTTTCTTATCCCAAAGAATTGGATCATTTTTCACATCAATAATTTTTTCATTACTTCCTTGAGGTAATGGTTGAGCTATGGGTTTGATTTTTTTGTCTACAGTTTTGTACTTTGTTTCAACTAAGGCATCATGTGTTTGGTTAAGTTTTGAGCACTTGTCAACATTGACAGCATATTCTTGGATTAGAGCATACTCATCAAGGGAAGAAAGACGAATAATATGAGAATTAGAATTTTGTTGAAGACATAACTCTAACTCCTCAAGGGTAGAGAAACAATGAGATGTTTTCAATCACATGCTCAATGTTCTCATCATGTTCCATGATTTTGTTGTTTTTATATTTTTTTTGGGTTTTTTGGATAAAAGACTTGGACAATTGACTCTTATGAAGAAAATCTAATTTAGAATGTGGAAAACAAAGTGACAAACTATTGTACATGTTGGTTGGATGCAAGATGTCAAACCAATATCCACTGTTGTCCCGCTCAACAATGGATTCTATCCGAAATTTTGATCATATGTAGCTCCAAACATGAATCGAGGTGCACAATCACTACAAGCATGCTCATGAATCTGAGTAACAATAGGTTTCTTTCTAATTGACAATCGATTCCTAGGATGATTCACTCCTACCATCATGAATTGAAGTGATTGCATTCCATCCTTAGACTTAAATCTAGCATAGGTAGACCCATCATCCATGGCTTTAGTTTCCATACGACTCTCACAAATAAAGGGTTGACCTAAGAGAACTTCATAGGAGCAATTATCTTGAATAAAAAAGTGAAACTCTTCTGTGATTCCTCCTATGGATATGGGCACACTAGGACAAGCTCCATATAGGGTACCTACACCATTATCTGCAATTCTCATACGCCATCCACAATCTTTATCTATGGGCCATCGAAACTTATCATAGACTTCTCTTGAAATCAGATTGATTTCGGAGCCGGAATCTACTAATGCATTTATAGTGATAGTGTTCTTATCATTTCCTATTTTAACATGCATCTCTGATGTACCTCTAGACCAAACTTTTCTTTTAAAGTGACTTTCAGGATTGTTTTCATGATTTTCATGATTCAGGTTGAATAGGTCCTAAGAAATTTTTATTAACATTTACTTCATCATCATCAAAGTCCTCTTCATCAGATTCATCAAAGTTTAAAGCTTCATTCATAGCTTGATCTTGATCTAGAGAATCTTGCATCTCAGTATCTAGATTAAGCGAAAACCTCTTCCTTTTAATTAGGCCGATAAAGTTATATTTAAAAACAGGCTTTGCAATAGAGAAAACTTGTTCTAAAGACATAGTCACTTGACTCTTAAGCAAAATGTCATCTAAAATCTCCATAGGATCTATTTTTCTCTCAATTTCTAAAATCAAGATGGCTTTAGGTTTTCTCTTTGGTTTCTTTTGTTTTTGCTCAGGATCTTGTTTTTGTTCATGTTCTCGTGTTTGTTCTTCAGTTTGTTTTGATTGTTCTTGTTTATCTAAAGGCTTTGGTTCTGTTTTTCTTTGCGTTGTCTTCTTCCCTTTTTGTTTGTCCTCTTGTTTTTGTTCATTGGGTTGTGATTCTTGTTTTTTATCTTTGGATTGTGATGTTCTCCTTGCTCTATGATTGTTTCTATTCCCTCTGAGGTTTGTTTTCGAGTCACTGTTCTTTCACTAGGCTCAACTTCATCTCTTTTTCGTTTTTCTTCTACATTGGATATATGAGAAATAAGAGATTGATCTTCTATCGGTGATTCCCAAGCTGTTATTCTCCTAATCTCATCTCGTGCTCTTACTAAAGCCTCTATGGAAAAATCATCTTCCTTTGTCGGTTTACTTGATTCTACTTGTTGCTCATCAAGAGCTTCTAGTTTCACTCCTCTAGTTCCTACATCCGTTATGGTTATATTTTCATAGTTTTTTTTCATTCCTCCCTTACCATAATTTCCTAGCAAAGGTAGCCTAGATCGATAGTCACAGATTTTCTTGTCTATGTCTATTACTAGTCGTTGCTCCTTAGCAGCCTTCCATAGTTCACAATCTCTCAAAAAGTGCTCTAACGAATCACACCAAGGACACCTACGAGGGCCATGCACAAAACCATTTTGATTTTGAGGATTTTGATTAACTTGTGGTGGGAAATTTTGAAATTGAGGATTTTTTTGATAAGGTATTGCTTGAACAGGATAATTAGGATTTTGAAAAGGCAATTGATGTATTTGAGGAGCTTGGGGAGCAACATGTGGTCCTTGAGGTGCAAGAGGAGCTTCCTTATTATACGGTTGATGATTCTGAAAATTTTGATTTTGAGGATTTTGAAAAGCTATTTGAGAAGCTTGAGGATACATGTTTTGATACATTTGAGGATTTTTCACATGAGGATGAGGATTTTGCATTGAAGGATTATGCATTGAAGGATTATGCATTGGAGGAACTTGATATGCTTGAGTAGGAGCTACTTGTGGATTTTGATTGGTAGTTATAACATGTTGATTAGGCTCTTGAAAAGACATTGGGCTCATTTGATTTTGGAAAGTTTTGGTGTAATTAGATTGTAAAGCATCTATAGTCTTGGCCAAATTGGATTGTGTAGCAATACGACTTTCCATTTGCTTAGTGAGAATTTCCACTTGAGATTGTTCAACTACACTTTTATTTGGCTCTACTTTAAAACCTTGAGTAGGCTCCATCATTTGAGGAATAGGAGTAGAGTCAAAAATCAGAGCATGGGATTGTTCTCTAACTTGCTCCTTAGTCTGTGGAAGGCTAGCTTGAGGAAGACTAGTTTGCTGATAAAGCATGGATTGTCTTTGATGTCTATGGGCTACAGTCTCTACTACTTTACACACTTTTTGCCAATTGTCAGTAAGACCATAGCGCTTATCCGGTTCTTCTAATCGCCGTTCAACTTCCCTACGAGTTTCAGGATGAAGAAACTTAAGAAAATTGATCACAAGATCAGGTTCCAAAGTTATCTTATCCTCATCAGGAAGTTGTTCATAGCATCTAATATACTCATTTTGTAAGTGAGTAATAGAGCTACTAAGCTTTGGTGAATTGACCCATCGTAAGAATCCATCCCGATTATGTTGGCTATAATCTTCAAGATAGAATTCTTTGAGCATCTCCTTTCTAAAATCACTTCAAGGAAGACCATCATATTGAGTGACACAGTTTATGATAGATCTATCAACAATTCGTTCAAAGAATGATATCAAAAGATCTTCGGGAAGACCAAAAATCATAGCTTGCTCTTCAAACAAATCTAAGTAGCTTGTGATGTTGATGCCATTGAATTTTCCCTTCTCTCTCAAAATAGAAGAGACTATTCTTTGTCCTTGTTTCTCAACAATAAGGGATTTGAATCCTTCCTCCATCTTATGTAAATAAGCAAGTGATGCACGATGCTCTAGATCTCTCACAAATGCGTTTACTTCACGATGAAGATAAGCACGATACTGTGAGAAATCCAGTGCAACACTCAAGACTGATGATGATGATATGATGAGGATGAAAAATATGAAACAAAGGATATGGATCACAACCTCCCAACAAGATCAGAAGCAAATGCCACGAAGCGTTTCCCATCGGGTTCAAATGTGGAGGTGATCGCAATCCGGGTGGATCGGGTCCGGTCGTGGCACACAACGGGTGTATGAAGCTAATGAATATTGGAAGGTTTAAGGACATTAAAGTGAAATTAATTTTAAGTATGGACAAGAGAGAGATGTTGAAATGATTATGGGAATGGGAATGTAGGAGTGCAAGTTAGATTTATGAACATGACTGATAAGAATGAAAGAGAACCATACACACGAATCAAATTTGGAAGGAAGAATGGTCCATTGAAGGAGCTTCTTAAACACTTCCTAATTCTAATTCATATGCATAGTCTTCTTTGGATGATATGTATGCATGACGAGAATAGATGGAATCCTTACACATAAATCAGTTCCGAAAGGAAGAATGGTCCAATATTGCAGCTTCTTATACACTTTCAGAAACTAATCAATATGTATGGGTATAGCTTCTTATACACTTTCAGAAACTAATCAATATGGATTATATGCATGCAAGTGAATTATGATGATAGAGTTTACTCACAAGCTCAATGAAACATCCTCACTGGTTCAACGCAATACTGCGGAGCCTTCTCTCACATAGAAGAAAATAGAAGACATGTAAAAATACTTAAGAGATTGAGAGACAAGAGACAAAAGGCAAGTGACAAGTGACATGAATTAAAAGGATTTGAATTAAGATACAGGTATAAGATTGTCGTGATACGTCAAGCTAAGCAGTCTACTGATCAAAGGCGGTTCCGACCTTCAAACCATGACAGTTCAACCGAATGTCACACGTAAGAAGATGCGTTCCACTTCATTGACCCTATGTATGTCTAGGCTCGTAACATCTAACTAAAGAAGTCTAAGACTCATTAAAACCAGCTCTAACTCACTCACACGCTCCACCGAGGGTGAGTCAAGATAGAGATGCTGGTTTCAAGAGCCTATCCTAGATTGGAGTTCTAACTTAAATTTGAAACTAGGTACTACTCATACTAGCCCACCTTGGATCCTCACTCGCTCAACCGAGGATGATCGTCTCAAGGAAACCTTAAGCTAGCAAGAGCCCTATGGATGCTTAACAATGATGCTCTAGGAGTTTGGAGGGGGGTTGATATAGTTTTTTGAATGAATTTGGGCCCTTGGATCTAGAGAAATCAACTCTCAACTCTAGGATCACTACTTTCGATTACAACCATTTGATTAATCAAATCATGGCTTGGAATTATTATTTCTATCAAATGTAGTGTAAAGGAGTGAAATTTAGGCGCCTTCATTCTCCACCATTGGATTTGGGGATGATTTGGACCGTCAGATCAGTGCTGACATCAATTCGGATAAGATAAGCTACTATTTTTGGAGAAACTTTGCATTATTGATCTTTAACTGTCAAAAAAGTCTTCTTTGATGAAAAAACTCGTGGATCCTCCTTCCTTTATGCTTTAGTGCATCTCCACCATTGAATATGAGCTCATCTGGACCGTACAACATGGTTCAATCATATTTTGCCATGTGGCAGCCCTTCAAGACTTCAATTTTCTTATTCTAGAAAACTGTGGTGACCTTGAAAACTGGATTTTATGCTCTTTGACCCTTCAAATATCCTTTGATGAAGATAAAAGATTCTAGGACTATGTTTTGAAAGGCCTCCTTTAGGAATATGCAAAAAAAACTCTCATCTGAATCTTCCTTATACAAGTTTGACTACATTTGGAAGCTTGCAAGGTGGAATTAAGGTGTCTAGGAAGCTCTGATAGCCTTGAAACTTTGTACAAATATGTAGCCACATATGCTCTTTATACATGCCAAACCATATGGCTAACAAAAATTCCTATACAAAATTTTGTAGGGTCTAAGTGGAAAAATTACATTTTTTATAAAATACACATGGCATATCAATGTGCTAGAAAATCCATTTTCATGTGAAATTCGGGCTATAGACTGCCTTTGATAGGCTTTACAAGTATATGAATTTTCATGTGATTTGGAGACATTGAAAGTTTTTCCCTAATTTCCAAAGTTTGACCAGCTTTGACTGTTACCCTGGATTTGCTCGATTTCTTCCAAAGTTTGCATGTGAACTCCCTTTGACATCCTTGATGCATCTTGGACTTCTCAGGGAATTCTGGCTACCTTCACCGAATGTGTTTCCTATAGGCCTTCATGAGTGAGAGAGGAGAGAAAATCTCGACGACAGCGTAGGACTAACATAATATTTCAAGGCACCCATACCAAAGCCAAACTTCCAATGCTGCTATTATTTAGTATCCACCCTGCAAGCTAGCGGCATGAAAGATCGACCAGGTACCTTTGTAATTCCCTCTCTATCACACAACAATGAGCTAAGTTTGAACTCACCCTAGAATTGGTAAGAGATGCGCTTAACATGCATGGCACACATGTACCCTCAGAGAACGATGCTTTGATACCTAACAACATGAAGGATAGGAAGCTATTGAAGCTTAAGAATATGGCGGTACTGACACCTAATGTATCCATTCCCCTTTTTCTTTGCATGCAACACTTTGCATTTCCAAGAAAAGATAGATTCACTCAGCCACACAAAAGAATTTGGTTGAGTCTTTATCTAGCAAAGATAGGCTCATTAACTGTTAAGCTTCATGTGTGGATTATGGAGCAGTTGTAGGAAGCTAATAAAAGGTGGTTCAAGAAAGCATTCCTGAATGGATGTTGTGCCATCAATCGTATAATATACAAGTGTTTGTTGTATGATATGCCCATTGGGCATGCACTAACATGGTCACAATTACAACTGTTTAAAGGACTTTGCGCTTCAACTCACCAATCCAAGTGAATGAGGGGCACTCTTCCATGTGTCCAACAATGCAAAGTCCTAACCACCCCAGAGATATCACCAATGGGAGAAGATACAGTGCCTCCATTTCCATTCACATGTCCAGATCAGGCTCAAAAGGAACTACACAAGATACTCCTGCGGCTCCACCTACACCCTTTGATACCCTTGGAGATATCAAAGGGATAAGCACCTTTGACTTTGAATCTTTTTTGCGGAACACTCAACTATCATATGTGGAGTTCTTTTCCAACACCGATGGACTTGGGACGTCCACATAAAGAAGGGGAAAATCAACAAAAGGCGACCATGTACGTTGGGAATTGATCGATAAAGGGCCCTTTATCAACAATTAGAATGACTAAAGGGTGAGGAAGAGGAGGAGGAAGAAGAAGAAGATACTAGAGTCCTGGCCTATACTGAAGAACTCTACATATTATACCAAAGCATGGAAAGAGTGTCAGCACAACATTTACTTTCTAAACAGAGCAACAAAGTGCTCATGGCCTAGCTCTTGAAATAGGTTGGTGTCGACTCTGAATTCAGTGAAACTCTACTATTGCTCTCAGAAACATATGTTGTAGTGGAAGCCATAAGATCCACACTGTAGAGGCCTCCTGTCCAATACAATCCATGCAAACTCCAAACATGAACCAAGGTCAGGCAAAAACATTCAAATCCCCATCACCACTACGGAGGCAACTACTACGACAACCAAACCAGTCAAGACAACTTTCCAAACAACTGAAATTTCCATGCCTAGTCCATGGAGGCAACTGTTGGGAACTTCAAGTCATGAAATGGATGTCATCCATGAAGAAACAATAGAGCCACTACCTCCAAAACTTCTGCCATCACCCCCTTGCATAAAGGTTGTAAATAGTATTCCAACTATCGATACCCAAGAGCAACCCTTCATCTTTTGTAGACCCACTTCTAGTTCAACCCTATTTTCTTCTTTTGACAACCCCTTGTATCATACCACGACTGTTGCAATTGAACCCCTCATTGATCCTGTTGTGGGACATCTTGCCTCCACAACCTTAGTCATAGGCCACCCAAACATGAGATCCATGTTTCTAGGCTTCCCTATCATTGAAACTCCCTCCATGGGAGTCCCACTTCCAAGCTCTCACTTTCCAATCTCCATCCCAGCTATGCTCCAACCTCTTCACTCTTATTGGTCTAACCACTCCCAACCCTTCTCTCAACCCTTTCCACCATTTTCATTCTCAGTACCCACTTCACAATTATTCGCCACCACAACATGCAATCCACCTACCATTTCGATGTACATGGTAGACACTGCACTCACCTCCATGTCTGACAGCATGGAAATTTCACCACCTACCTCACCTCCCCCTCCCCCCATGATTCCACCATCTCCCATTCCCCCATCACTAATTTCACCTGCACACACAACTATGTTCAACACAGCATTCACTCCCCCCATTCCCTTTCCTTCGCATCAACCAATGCACAATCTACATCTTCATGTGTAGATATTGCATTTAATACTATGATTCAGTGTATGATGCAACTTTGGACAGGATACCATCAACTAGAGGCACACAACAGGTCATTATAGGATTGCTCTGCAAAATTACAACAACGAATAACAAAACTTGAGGAAGACAATGAAATTCTACAAATGCAGTTTCAAATGTTACAGGAAGCCCATAGCACATTAGAGGCAAAGTTTCAAGATATAGACGCAAAAGCCATGCAACAAGTCGAAGGTCTTCTATGAACACATATGGAATGCAACTCTAAACTCTAGTGCAACATGGCACTACTAAGAAGGCATTTCGTAGTGGTTCAAGAGGAGAATAGACATTTATAGATCCAAAATTGAGAAAATTTAGAAGCAGCCATAGAGATCACACCAAGGGCGCCCATAAGTCCATCAAAGTTTCAAGCCCTGTCACCTGAGAACATCAAAATTATCCTGGAAGATTGTGCTAACCTGCTCGAGGCCCATGACAAATTATCAAAAGAACTGGATCAACTGCAGCAACAAAGGAAGTTAGACACTAGAGCTGCCCTGAGTATCACCACATCAGCCTCTCGCCAACATTGACTCAACCTTGCTAATGGAACTACAAAAACAGGTTACAGATTTGCAAAGTCGGCTATTACAACAAGAAAGAACACCATCCCCACCTAAGGCTCCAACAGAAGAGGAAACAGTCTCCATTCTAGTAGAGCAAACGTTTGAAGATGACTATGAACCATAGCCGTGCTTGGTGGACAGATTATTGCAAAAGGCCAAGATACATTTGAAGCTCCATGATCCCCCTAGTTGAAACAAGTGGAAGACATTGGATGCACTCATGAGGATTGCACAGTGGTAAAATCAAGCTATGCATATCATAGAAGAAACAATGCTGAAATCCAATTATTTTCAACACTTGGCACCTAGGCCACTCATCACAACATCGGAACTCTAGTACAAGCCATATTTTGTAATTATGGCTGATTATAATGCACAAATTAAGAGATTCATGAGAAAGACACCCACATTTGTGACACAATTTTAGCTAGAGGACTTACCACCGACAATGCAAAAAGGTAATATTTATCAACCAACCTGGCAGAGAATCATCCTAGAGACGTACCTAGAAATGTTTTGCACTTGGAACAATGCACCTTTACATCTTCTTTACAAGACATGCTATGGTCCAGATCCAAGCGCAGGTCATGGAAAACATTTAACATCAAAGTACAAAATAATGCACAATGCAAGGAGTGGCTAAACGACCCATACATCATGCCACCACATGGACCACCTTCTATTGCTTATATGATGGCCACTATATGCCACTGGATCCTTTGGTTAAAGCCAATGCCAGATGTCGCGATGCAGATGATGCTCAAAATTCTTGATATGATGCAAATTGTTGTCAAGACTTTTCGCAATACATAGGCACCACAAGTAGCTCTACCACGCTTTACAAATGGAAATTATGATTTGGTGTATGACATGAGTACGACCCCAAGCATTAGAGTAGCTTATGCCTGGCATGCCTGCATCAAATACCTCCCAGCCTATTACAAACAAACCTTTGAAGATATGTTAACTGAAGGCTTCTGGAAGTATCACTCTGAGGTAATCGTGTCTAAACTGACTCACTTGCTTCACTTATTTGCCTGTGAGTAGGCCATGTATTAAGAGTATTACACAACACCACATTGAAATATCACCAATGCCATCAATTGGGATGCATTGAAAATTGATCTAACAAAAGGATTAAGGCTCTAAGAACATGAGTTGGTCACTGATGTCATCCAGTACTACATCGAACACCTTACAAAACAAAGGTCTATCAGGGGTGATAGATGCTAGAGAGGAGGGAGTGTTGGCCTGTAAGAAAAGAGGAGATAGAGCAGTCAAGCACAATCCGGCAATAAGGCCTAATCATTTTTTTCATAAATTATTTCCAACCAAAGTGATTTTCATCACTACAACATTATAAATACCATTTTTCATAGTTACAACTCCATTTTGTACAAGTCAACAAGTTCTCGAGCTTGAGGAGTACTAGAAGTACCTACATATCAATTTTCATAATTTTTAGACTCCGTTTGAGATGTCAAATAAGCCCTAGAACCTAATTTTTAACTAGGCCAAACACTAGGTCTTGATAGGGCCAAAGCTAGTCAAAAACTATAAAAAGAGCTAGAGAGCTCATTTTTGAGGTTAGCTTCTTAGACATTATATCTTTTGTAAACGAGATCTTTGATCATAGAAAGCATCCATTGTTCCTCTCTTTGTTCTTGCCTTGTGTGTGCATGTGTTTATGTGCGTGCATGCTAGTGTGCTTCTCACTCATGCACCTGTGCATTCGCTTGCTCATGGTCATCATACCAGTCCTCACGTCTCCATGGATTGACATTTATGAGGTGGATCTCCTCACGTTGGTACTTACCATTGCGCTAGAGTGACACCCCCATTCATCTTCCGTCTCCCTCGTTCTAGCATAGAAGGAACATCTGAATGCAGTCTAGAGGTTCCTCCAATGCCACAGGAGTTTGAATTTCAAGCTTTAAGAAGCATGAATGATCTCGAAACCTTTGAGTTTGAGCATCTATTAGACACTCAACTTTCAGATGTGGAGATTTACTCAAACCCAAACACTCCCATGGGAACCTCACAACGAAGGGGTCAAGGCCAACAAATGAAAGGAAGACATGTACATCAGGAGGACGACCAACAAAGAGCACTTTCTGAACAACTAGAGCAACCAGAAGGTGAGGAAGAAGAAGTAGCCACTAGAGCTCATGCCTACACCACGCAACTCCATAGACTACACCAAATTATAGAGAGTGTTCAATCCCAACAATTACTTTTTGAACAGAGTACCAGAATGCTCATGACCTAACTCTTGAAAGAGATAGGCCTATATTCTCAACTCATTGAATCTCTACAAATGGTCTCAAAGGCATGTGGGATAGTGGAGGCCATGAGATACATGCAACAAAGACTGCACATGACAAATGACCAACACAGATTACATACCCGATAAAAGCAAGGAAAAAATATTCAAATTCCCATCACTACCAAACGATTATGACAACACTTGAAATGATCGACACGACTACCATTGTAATATCAGCAACACAAGGAGAGACAACCTCTCAAGCAACCGACACTCGTATACCAAGCCCCCCAATATCCCTGCTCGTAACTCATGGCACAGAAGCAACCATCATGCATGAAGAGGAATCCAAACCCATCTTTCATACACCTCCACCATCACCCTCTAGAACTGAGGATGTAGCTCTCATACCTACTACTACCCCTACCGTACACACATTCATCTTCTGTAGCCCAACGTTCACATGTGGAGATTTACTCAGACCCAAACACTCCCATGGGAACCTCACAACGAAGGAGTCAAGGCCAACAAATGAAAGGAAGACATGTACATTGGGAAGATGACCAACAAAGAGCACTTTCTAAACATCTAGAGCAACCTGAAGGTGAGGACGAAGAAATAGCAACTAGAGCTCATGCCTACACCATATAGCTCTATAGACTATACCAAATTATAGAGATTCTTCAATCCCAATAATTACTTTCTGAATAGAGCAGCATAATGTTCCTCATCCAACTCTTGGAAGAGATAGGCATAGATTCTCAACTCATTGAATCTCTATAAATGGTCTCAAAAGCATGTGGGGTAGTGGAGGCCTCAAGATACATGCTATAAAGACCACACATGACATATGACCCACACAAATTACATACCCGACAAAGGCCAATGAAAAATATTCAAATTCCCATCACCAACATAGCAACGATGATGATGACACTTGAGAGATCGACACGACTACCATCGCAATATCAACAACACAAGGAGAGACAACCTCTTGAGCAATCGACACTCGTATACCAAGTCCCCCAATATCCCTGCTCATAACTCCTGGCACAGAAGCAACCATCATGCATGAAGAGGCATGCAAACCCACCTTTCATACACCTCTACCATCACCCCCTAGAACTGAGGATGTAGCTCTCATACCTACTACTACCCCTACCGTACACACCTTCACCTTCTATAGCCCAACTTTCAGATGTGGAGATTTACTCAGACCCAAACACTCCCATGGGAACCTCACAACAAAGGGATCAAGGCCAACAAATGAAAGGAAGACATTTACATTGAGAAGACGACCAACAAAGAGCACTTTCTGAACAACTAGAGCAACTTGAAGGTGAGGAAGAAGAAGTAGCCACTAGAGCTCACACCTACACCACGCAGCTCAGTAGACTATACCAAATTATAGGGATTGTTCAATCTCGACAATTTTTTTTTGAACAAAGCAGCAGAATGCTCATGACCCAACTCTTCAAAGAGATAGGTGTAGATTCTCAACTCATTTAATCTCTAGAAATGGTCTCAAAGGCATGTGGGGTAGTGGAGGCCATAAGATACATGCTGCAAAGACCACACCTGACATATGACCCACACCAATTATATACCCGACAAAGGCCAGGGAAAAATATTCAAATTCCCATCACTACCATAGCGATGATGACGATGGCACTTGAAATGATCGACACGACTACCATCACAATATTAGCAACACAAGGAGAGACATCCTCTCAAGCAATTGACACTCATATACCATGTCCCCCAATATCCCCCCTCATAACTCCTGGCACAGAAGCAACCATCATACAAGAAGAGGCATCCAAACCCATCTTTCATACACCTCCACCATCACCCCCTAGAACTGAGGATGTAGCTCTCATACCTACTACTACCCCTACCGTACACACCTTTACCTTCTATAGCCCAACTTCTATTTCATCCCTATTTCTTCCTTCAACAATCCATCGTATCATACCACCACCTAGTCAATAGGTTCTTTCATATATCCCGTTATTGGACACCGCACTTCCACCACATTGGTTATAGGTCATCCAGATTTTTGATCTACTTTTCTGGGTTTTCCTATCACTCAAACTTCTTCCATGGTAGGTCCCCCTAGGACCTCCATCCCAGTAGTTCTCCAACCATTTTGTTCTTATTTGTCTAAACTTTTCCAGCCCTACACCCAACCCCTTTGTCCTTTCTACTATCCACACCTACATCACAAGTATTCACAGCCACCACAGACACATCACCTACCATCCCTATATATATGGTAGACAATCCACACACTTTCACGTCTGATAGTATGGACATATTACCACCCACAACACCTCCCCCTTCCCCATCGATTCCACCATATCCCATCCCCCTTCCACCAACCTCAACTGCACTCACTTCATCATTAGACACTGCATTCATGCTTTCCATTCCCCATTCCCTTTCCCTTGCATCAACAAATGTACAAATTGCATCCATCCCTATAGATAATGCATTCAACTCCATGATTGAGTGTATAATGCAACTCAGTACCGAGTATCATAGGCTTGAGGAATGCAACAACATGCTAGAAGCTCAGTCTATGCAGTTACAACAATGTATCACAACACTTGAAGCGAACAACAAAGGCCTCCAAGATCAGTTTCATACCTTATAGGAAGCTCATAACACACTAGAGGAAAAGTTCGAATAAGTAGACCCAGAATCCATACAAATTGTAGAAATTCATCTTCACATGCAAATGGAACGTAACTCCAAACTTCAACGCAACATGGTGTTACTACAAAGACATCTAACAACTACTCGGGAAGAGAATCATTGCTACTGTTGGTCTACAAGCAATGAGGAGATAGAGAAGTCAAGCACAATCCGGGAATAAGGCCTTATCATTTTTTCATAAATTATTTTCAATCAAAAGTGATTTTCATCACTACACCAATATTTTAAATACTATTTTTGGTAGGTTAAACTCCATTTTTTCAAGACAAGGAGTCCTCGAGCTTGAGGAGTACTAGAAGTAGCCACCTACCAATTTTCATAATTTTTAGACTCCGTTTGAGCCCTCAAATAAGCTTTGGAATCTAATTTTTAACTAGGTTGGACATTAGGTCTGGATAGGGCCAAAGCTAGTGAAAAAAATTATAGAAAGAGCTAGAGAGCTCATTTTTTAGCTTGGATTTTGAGAGATTAAAGCTTTTGTAAGAGAGATTGTTTGTAATAGAAAGCACTCCATCGTTCCTCTCTTTGTTCTTGCCTTATGTGCACATGTGTGTATGTGTATGCATGCTTTGCTCATGGCTGTCATAACAGCTCTCACATCTCACAGATTAATATTTATGAGGTGGATCTCCTCATGTTGGTACTCACCATTGTGCTAGAGTGACACCAAATTTGGCATTGTTGCCAAGGAGTGAGCTTCAAGGACGAGTGTTTGATGGTAAGATGTAGAGTTGTGATGTTGGAGTCAATACGTAATTTCTTTAGTTTTCACTTCTTTCTTACTTTCTTCATCATCATCATCCTCACCACCTCCATCTCCACCTTCTTTGAATTTTTAGTTTTTTGGTCATATTCCCTTCCCCACCTCATTCCTCTCATTTCATTTGTGAGAGAGAGAGAGAGCAACAAAGAGCTTGTGTGCATTCAATTTCTTGTTTTTTGTGAGCTTTTGCTACAAGTGTTGGTTGTATCATCATCTCCAATAGCTTATGTAGGTATGATAGACATTTACATAGTTTCCAAGATGACAACCTCTATCTATCGTGACAGACTAAGAAAGTTGGTATGTCTTGTTTTCATGCATGGCATGATAAACCGCACCACTAGAGCATTCCAAATCACTAGAAAGATCCTAAAAAGTTGCATTTTTTCAGTCTATCATGACAAACCAAACCCACGATAGACACCGCTTATCGCAACAAACACCCATCTATCATGATAGACACCGTCTATCACGACAGACCAAAATGTGCAATAGACGATAGACACCATCTATTGTGGCAGACCAAAATCCATGATAGATGATAGATGATAGATGACAAATGATAGACACCATCTATCATGACAGACACCCATCTATCATGACAGACACCATCTATTGCGACATACTGAAATCCACGATAGATGATAGGTGAAAGATGACAGACAACGGATGATAGACACCATCTATCGCGGCACAGACCCATCTATCACGAGACATCCATGCATGATAGACATCAATTTTATGAAAATTAGGGCTAAATTTGGGCATTTTTCAAGCTCTTTTGCCTACACCATTATGGAGGCCTTAGAAAAATACACAAGTCTCCTGAGAGACCCTAAGGTAGGATTAGGAGACCAAGGGAGCTCTAGAAATTTTTTTATCAATACAAAGGGGAAAAAAGGGCCTTTAAATAGTGCCTAAATCAAAATTGTATGTCAGTTAAAGTGTGATCCAAACTTGGGACTTTTACATGTCCACCAAGAGTCAATCAAGGGTATCCAGAGCAAGGTGCTAGTGTGTGAAATCTTGCGAAGGTGTGTCTTGGGCATACAAGCACAAACAAGGAGAAGTGAATTGAGGTTGGACGATTTCTCAACCCCCTCAGTCAAGTATTAGCATAGGCTAAGTGCGATTAGTGGTTATGAGTGACGAGAGGCACTATAGGAACACTCAAGTTCTAAGAGCCTTTAAATTCTCAAGTTTAAGAATATGTTAATTGTTGCCAAGGGACAACTTAAGGGAAAATAATCTAATCTAATTGGATGAAGAACATCAAGTAGGGCAAACCTAAGTGCTCCTAACAATGCATATTTAAAGACAAGGAAATACATCTTAAAGAAATTGAAAGGAATAAGTAATTGATATCAAGGAATCAGCAATGTGGTTGTACAAGGGTCATTAGGCTAATCAGTAGGGCATATGAACCTTAGATCAGGTAGACACCTAGGGAGAGACCGATGAAGTATTAGATCATCTGAGGCTAGTGTCAACGATACACCTAGGTCCTCGGCCAACATCTTAGTGACTATCCCTACATACTTAGTTCGAAAACGAGTGATTTAGGGATGTCCTTTAACATGGAACGACCCATAAGTAGTGCAAGTGCAACCTATTTACATACACTAGAAGGTCCCTATAAGATGTAGTTGGATTATATTAGGACCAACAGGTTAGGTGCACACATCTATAAGGATGGTCTATGGCAATTAGTTGTCCAACTCAAGAATCCGGATCAACCTGTCAAACTTGAATAACCAATGGTTAAATTCGAAGAGGTTTTGTATATTCATAAGCAAGGAACCATGTACAACCTATTTAGAGGCACTTAAAGGTCCCCATAAGATGCAATTGGAGTATATTACGACCAACCGATTAGGTCCACACATCTACGAGGATGGTCTATGGCGATCAACTTTCCAACTCAAGAATCTTGATCAACCCTTCAGACTTGAACAACCAATGGTTAAATTCAAAGAGGGTTCATATATTCATAAGCAAGGAACCATGTATGTGGTTACCCGCTTGCCAAGAAGGACACATGAGTTCAAAAGTGTCATTCTCGAGAATGAGATAGGAGACCTAGAGCAAGGAAACCTAGGATGAGAACCCATGCCTCATCGAGGCAAGAATGTCTTGAAGAGAGTGCTTACTCCAAAGTGGGTTCCCGAAGATAACAAAAGCATAGAACTATTATTGAATAGAGAAACGGAGGAAGCTTTTTGGAGATTCAAGATAGATCAACTTAGGGAAATAGGCAGAGTCACCATCCACAAGTTCAAGGATTCGGAAATACCAAGCAAGGTTTTCTATCTGGATAACACATCGGAGAGAATATTCTTAGTAATAGAGCATGGTAGGAATACATACACTTGGAAGGGTGAATTGATCTTCCCTCCACTAAGATCTAATGTTTCCCATGGCCACCAAGGATGAGGATCATCCCATACTTATGAAACCCAGAGGGAAAGAGCTAGAGAGAGACCTGAAGTGAGCTTTGCAAACCCCTTAGGAAGAGAGTGGTCAAGTTAGATGCAGAAAGAACATATCAAGAGACACACAAAAATTCGAGACATCAAAGAGGCATGGATGAGTTTCCTTTGCCTAGGCCTGGAGAACACCCCAGAATCTTGAGGCCTACCCAACTATTTAAATCCATGAAGAATTACTTCTATGGCACTAGATATCCTTACAATCATGTAGCATATTTAATATAAGTTTTGAGAGTTGAACAAGTTGAGGACCTGCTCACTCAATACAATGCCTTTGGCCTAACTCTCAAGAACACTGCTTTAACGTGGTTTATTACCTACCAAGTATTGTCTTGCACTTCTTCATGGATACTTTCCTGGCCCTGGTTCCTCCTTTCCACCTACGTGCTTTTCCTAGCTGTGTGCCCCTGCGGGGCTCTGTGCAGAGATGGGTGTTCAAAATATTATCTTTTTAGTGAAGCTTCTTTCTTTGTCTTCTTCTTTTCTTCTTTTTGTTTGATTCTCCCTCAACACTGCCCCCCTCCTGAACTTTGTCGTCCCCGACAGCCTTTGGAAGTTGACGGGAGTATGTTCTATACACTTTTTGCTTTGTTTCATTAAGCAGATTGGCTTCACGTATCATTAGCTCCTTCCACTGTTCTGCTTTTACGTCGTCATGTGGTGGTAGGATGTAGGATGTTTCTCCAAAAATTTTCTCCTCCAAACAGGCAGTGCAGCTTCAATGTAGGATGTTTCTCCAAAAATTTTCTCCTCCAAACAGGCAGTGCAGCTTCAATGTAGGATGTTTCTCCAAAAATTTTCTCCTCCAAACAGGCTGTGCAGCTTCAAATTCTTCTTGAGTATAGTTGAACGTGTCATTTTTGAACTGCAGCTGTTCGTCTGGATTTTTTTGTGTGATCTTCTTTATGTATTGTCTTGTTTGCTCTTTCAATAGTCCATACGGAATGTTGAAAGGCTTTAATCCTTGCTTCTTTCATGACTTTGATGACTTCATTTTCAAAATTTTCAGTCAACCGAGACACCAATAGTGCACGTTCCTTTTGACTTATTTCTGCAGTATATGGCATTGCATGATCATCACATGGTTATGCCACCTGATCTTTTATTGGAGAATTATAAATCGGGGGAGATAGAGGACGTACCTCTACCTCGTCAGTAGGATTGTCTTGTCTTGGCTCTACTGGTGTCCCGATTGATGCTTTCTCTTTTACTTTGGTCTCTAATTGTACTATGCGTTCAGTTTTTTCTTTAATTTCTTGCATAGCTGCTCTGAGTGCTTCTTTGCTGCAAGCAGTTCATTACCAATTTCTGCTACCTGATCCATGTTTTCACTATAACTCACGGCAAGTTTGCCATTGGCCGTATTCAATTGCTTTTTGAGCTCATTGGTGTCTTGAATGTACTTATGTTCCCATTCTGCTCTCAATGCTTGTTCTTGCTTCAGCAATTCTGCATATTTCTCCATCTGATTTTGTAATTCCTTCTGATCATTGACGGATGTCTCCTGTGTGTCTATAGGCTTTTCATATAGCAATGCCTTCATTGATTCTTTATTGCGGCTGCGTAAGCTATCGTTTTCTTCCATGTATACTTTCAGTTGTGTTTCGAGCAGATTACTTCTAGCTTTCATTCTCTCTTTGTCTGTTTCACTGGCTTCATGCTGTCTTTGTAATTCTGTCAGTTGTGTCTGTAGCTGATGATGCTGGTGCATCAATGTATCACATTGTGTTTTTACTGCAAGTAACTCCGTTCCTTTGGCTGTAATCTCTTTTTGGGCCTAGATGAGCTGTGCGGACAGTTGTTCACTCATGATTTGAAATTGATTCTTTTCTCGCATGGCCTTGTCATAATCCGCATCTGTATCCATCATTTGCTGTTGTGTATCCATGGTCGTCTGGATCATTTGCTTGACAACCGGTTTCAATTGAGTTACATCCACATTTAACCAAGTGGTAGGGATACTAGGTTCTGCTCTGGTTGTCACATCTTTCCCTTGTGCCACATGTAACGTAGTATCATGGGGCTGCCTAATATGAAGTTGGATCCTTGGCTCAGCCTCCATGTGGTCAATCTTACCTTGAGGTGTATCATCAGGTACCTCGATAACGATTGGCTCCTTATTTGGTTGTCGGTCTGATTCTTGGTCCACTGGAGTTTGTATTTCCTCTTTGATAGGTGGTTTTGCATCTTTAGTAGTTATTGGAGCTTCCTTGATACTGATCTTTGACTTATCATTCAATTGAATGACGTGATCTGGTTCAGTGGGTTCTTGGCTCTTTGCCTGTCGTTGTTGGTTGTCTGGCGTGACTTCGACTTGATTAATCTCTGTCCATTCTTCATTGTGAGTTTCTGTCCTTATATCAGTGTCCAGAGTGTCTTTTTCGTGACTAGATTCTACATCAGAGCTCGAATCTTCTAAACCTAATTCTTTGTATCTTGTTCAAGGGTTTGTTCTTTATCTTTCTGTCTTCTTTCTTTGCTTGCTTGTTTGTAATGGTGACCTTGAATATTTAAATTTACTTGCCCCTGCATAACCTGATGTGTTTCCTCTAGGGCAGCAAAGAGATCTCTTTTCGTAATTGGTTGTTGGGTCCCAGGAATCCTTGGCAATGTGCGTGTCCTCTTTGATTGGGGTGTGCAACAGCGTAACGACTGCAAATGCTCATGAATGAATGACTCTCCTCCCAACCTTATGCCTGTATATATAGCTGCTTGAACTAATGAGGACCACAAATGTAACTAGAGTCCACAAGTGCATGTGCAATCTCCTCCACTCCTTTCATATCCACCACTAGAGTCTATTAGTGGCTGGAGTGATCTCGACCACTACTTTAGTACCTTCCACTAGAGTCCACTAGTGGTTGTTGTACTCACCTCTTGAGTTAAGTCCACTGGACTCAAGTTAACTCACGTTAACTTGAGTTAGAAGGCTCTAGAGCTCTTTGGGCAAAACTCTCTTCCCATGCTCCCCATGGGAGTTGAACCCAAGACCTCTTCCTTCACAACCATGAGACTTAACCACTAGGCTAAGTGGATTACTTGAATATGAGAGCACATGACTTATGCTTGAGTCTACTCTTGAGATCTTTGGTCCTACAGACGAGTGACCAAACGGTATCCGATTTCAGATCTGTCTGAAGCCATCAGATCCCTAGATCATAGACTTACTTTATTACATTCTTCCCCCCTTGGGAAAGATTTTCGTCCTCGAAAATAAAGCTATATACATACTGTAGGCAACCCCCGAGCCTCATGTTCTAAAACTTGAAGAACATGCATTCATTCAATCAGGTTATTTACTTAGAAGCTTGAAAGTAAAAACCTTCTTTAGTTGGGACCAACTTAAAGCTTGAAAGCTGGAAAACGTCGTTGGATTGTGAAAACTTTTTCCCATGTTGAATTTTCTTCAGTTCCATCCTTCCATTTTACTAAGCACTCTTCATACAAGTGGCTTCTTGTACGTTTATCTCGGGTGCGAAGTATCCTTTCAGGTTCATGAGGAACTGTTTCATTTACTGGAATAGGAAGTATAACTTGTTGTCCAACTAGATTATCTGAATCTGTTAGACTCTTCCTAAGTCGACTAACATGGAACACTGGATGAATCCAACTATCATCGGGAAGTTGTAGTTCATAAGCCCACAAACCAACTTTCTTGGTGATTGGAAAAGGACCGCAATACCTAGGTGACAACTTGGCACATTGACCAGTCTTGAATTTTTCCGATCTTTCAGGAATACGAAGATAAACTTGATCACCAACCTAAAAACTAACATCTCTACGCTTCGGATCGGCATAAGCCTTTGCACGATCTTGAGCTTTCTTTAGGTTTTCTTTAGCTAACTTGAGCTTAAAGTTCATGTCTTGAAGGAACTCTTGAGCTGCTTGAACTCGTTCATTATGAAGTCCTACTGCATAAGGAGATCTAGGCTGGAAACCATACATCAACATGAATGGGCTAAATTCAGTTGATGAATTCTTGGCACTATTATAGGCAAATTCAGCTAATGGAAGATAATCTTCCCAGTCAGTCTGTTTGGAAGTAACATAAGCTCTGAGTATGTCTTCCAAAATCTGATTGACTTTCTCTGTCTGTCCATCCGTCTGGGGATGTTCAGCTGTACTTAAACTTAGTTTAGTTTCAAGTCTACTAAAGACTGCTCGCCAAAAATGACTTGTAAATCGAGCATCTCTATCAGAAACTATGTCTACTGGAAGACCATAGAGTCTATAAAGTTGATTTACAAATATTTTTGCAAGTTCTGGAGTCTTATAAGTAGTCTTGACTGGAATAAACTGAGCAAGTTTAGTCAATCGATCAACTACAACCCAAACTGAATCAAAGCCCTTCTGAGTGCGGGGTAATCCAGAAATGAAATCCATGGAAATACTTTCCCACTTTCCTTTGGGAATTTCCAATGGATGCAGCAATCCTCCAACTTTAAGTCGTTCAAATTTATTTACTTGACATTTATGGCACTTAGATACATAGTTTTGCACATCTCGATGTAAACTAGGCCAATAAAAATGTCTTTTTACTAACTCATAGGTTCTGTTAATACCAGGATGTCCTGCACTTGGAGCATCATGGCATTCGAAAAGTACTTGATTTCGTATGTCCAAGGTACTTGGAACACAAACCTTACCTTTATAAAGCAAATATTCATCTTGGAGAGAATAGTGTTTAAACTTTCTTTCAGAAGTACTTGCTTCATTTTGTTCAGCTTGCTCAGCTGCTTTCCAAGCTTGACTGAAGCTTGGATCTTCTTTGCAGCTTCCTTTCAAAGTTGAAATAAATTCACTTTGAATTTGTACAAAACTTAGATTGTTCAGCATAGGCATCCGACTTAAGGCGTCTGCCACTGCGTTGAACTTTCCTTTTCTATACCTGAGTTCATAATCGAACTCTTGCAACTGTTCGGCCCGTCTAGCTTTTCTACCTCTAAGGTCAGATTGGTTTGCAAACCACTTTATGCTCTCTTGATCAAAAACTATGGTCAGCTTTGATCCATATAGATAATGGCGCCATTTCTTCAGAGCATTGATAATAGCAAACATCTCTCGCTCATAGGTAGAGTAATTTTGCTGAGCAGGACTTAGCTTTCTACTCTCGAAAGCTATTGGTCGACCATCTTGGCTTAGTACTGCTCCTACTGCAGATGAACTTGCATCTGTCTCTAATTGGAAAGGCTTGTTCGGATCTACAATTTGTAGAACCGGGGCCGAGGCTAAAGCAAGTTTCAGTTCTTGAAAACTCTTTGCTTGCTCTTCTTTCCAATTTAACTTCTGATGCTTCCCTTTGAGTTGATCAGTCAAAGGTACTGCAATCTTGGCATATCTAGCCACAAACTTCCGATAATATCCTGCCAATCCGAGAAAACTTTGTAATTCTCGAACCGTCTTGGGCTCAGGCCATTCAAGAATCGCTTGGACCTTTTCAGGGTCAACTTTGATTCCTTCCGCGGAAATAATATGACCTAAATACTTTACTTCTGGGGTAAAGAATTCACATTTTGACTCTTTACCGTAAAGTTTATTATCGCAAAGAAGTTGAAAAACTTTTTTCAAGTGCTCTAAGTGACTTTCATGATCTTTACTGTAGATCAGAATATCATCGAGGAAATCTACAACAAATTTTCCCAGATACGGCTTCAGCACTTGATTCATCAAAGTCATAAATGTTGCGGGTGCATTTGTCAACCCGAAGGGCATCACTAAAAACTCGTAGTGACCAAACTTTGTTCGAAAAGCTGTTTTAGGAATATCATCATCTTTGATCCTGATCTGATGATAACCTTGGCGTAAATCAATCTTAGAAAAGACTGTAGCCCCTTTTAAACTATCGAAAAGATCTTCGACTAGTGGCATGGGATACTTGTTCTTTATCGTAAGATTATTTAACGCCCTATAATCTACGCACAGCCTCATAGTTCCATCTTTCTTTTTCACTAGAAGGATGGGTGCTGCCCATGGAGACTGGCTTGGGCGGATAAATCCTTTATCCAAATAATCTTGGATTTGATTTTCCACCTCCTGATGCTGGACATAGGGGAGGCGGTATGGGTTTTGAGATTTTGGCTTGGTACCCGGAAACAGATCGATACTGTGATCAATGTTTCCACGAGAGGGTGGCAAGCCGTAGGGGAGTTCCTTAGGGAACACATCTTTAAATTCCTTCATTAAATTGTTAAATTTAACATGAACTTCTCGAGGAATAAAGGACGAGACATAAGAAACTTGATTTATATTATCAGAATCTATTACATCGGTGCCAAGGACAAGAAAAGCTTGAGTCCTAGCTTCAGTGTTTACAAGTTTCTTCAATGCAGTGTATGAAATCAAAGGGATACTTGGAACATCATGCTCACCCTTGATCTTATACACGACACCGTCACACTGGAATTCCAAAGTATTTGTAAAATAACACCTGGTCAATGAAGGACCTAGACTCCATAGCCACTCTCTCCCTAAAACAAGATCTACCCGATCCATGTTCATGATTTGGAAGTCCAAGGTATCTTGAAATCCTTGGATTTCTAGTTCCAAATTACATATCATTGTGTCCCAAACACGGGTGTCTTGACCGTGCATCATGGAGACAATGTATTTATGAGGAGATGGTTCCTGAGGAAGAGCCAGTTTTTTTACTAACGCATAATTGATAAAATTATGCGTAGCAGAATCATCCACCATTATCCGAATGGTGTGTCCTTTTACTGATCCATGCAACTTGACCAAATCATGTGGACCAAACTCTTGAGGTTGCCACATGTTTTTGGAAATTTGGCATGAATGGGTACTGTCGCAGTGCATAATCTGAACCTTCTTTGCACTTGAATTTGCATCCAAGTTCAAAGATTGAATCAGATTGAGTTGCTGCTTACCCTTTCCCTTACTTTCCCTTCCGTCTGGACAGGCACGGCTTCGATGTCCAGGCTTGAGACATTTAAAGCACAAGTTTTCTTTTTGCGCTTTATCATGATCTTCTGGAGAAAGGATGTGTCTAAAAATACGAGGTTTCTTAGACACTCTTTCATTAGATCTAGTCCCTTTGCCCTTACGCTTAAAGTTATTCTTCTGGGAATAACTGCTTTCCTGCGGGACATCCAAACGTGAATTGTCCTCATAAATCTGTGCGACCTTAATCGCCTCTTCAAGGGATTTAGGCGCATGCCTCTTAACTTCACTTCGAATTCGCTGGTTAAGTCCTCTGACAAAACCGCGAAGTCGATGGAAGTCATCTAAATTCTTTAACTTCAGAATTACATCTCTGTATTCTGAAATATACACCAATAGCGGTCTACCCTTCTGCTGAATTTTATCCCAAGCTTCCCAATTGCGTTCCTCCTCATTCTCGGGGAGAAACTCTTTCTTGAAAAGATGGGAAAATTCATTCCAAGTGGTGGGTTTCTTGTGAGTCTCAGAGAGACTCATCCACCATGTATAAGCTTTCGGTCCTAGCGATAAACTGGCTTCTACTACCCTCACATGATCCGGGGTATGTTTGAGTTCATGGACATCTTTCCATTTCTCTAAGAAAGTCAAAACCGCGTCCTTATTCCTATCCTTATCCTCTCCAGAGAAATAAGGAGGACGGATCTCCTTTCCCAAGGAAAGATCCACAGGGCGGTTATGAGTTTCTAACATACCTACCGAAGCAACGCACAAGGGAGTAGAAGACGCTAGACTCAAACGACTCATACTTCCCGCTAAAGGAAACATGTCTATTTGGGGAGAGGATAATTCCTTATCCTTTTCCATCCTAACAGACATCGGTGAAGTTGCGATCGTATCTGTGTGACTACCTAAAATAGTCTTACTGAAATCCTTAGGCGTCTGAAGTAAGTTCAGAATGGCCTTAAGGTGATCCTGGATTCCATCAACAGATTGACGGAGTACTGCAACCTCATCCGGAACACTGGACAACCGTCCAAGCTTTTGCTCAACTAGCAACATCCTACTCTCCATATCTTTCCTCTCGTTTAGAGTAGTGATTGTTTCCCCTTTACTCGCAAATTCCTCAACGTCTAATGCTACAATCGTCGCTGATTCTATTTTAGATGCATCAGACGCATGACTAGTATTTGAAACCATAGGTGCAGATGAATGCAATGCACGTGCAACTATTGGTGGTCTAGGCATGAATGAGGATGTTACTAAAATAGGAACAGAAACAAACACTGACGTACTAGTAGTACTCGTAAGCGAAACGTGGCTAGAAGTCCCCTCCATCGCACACAAAGCGTTATTAAACTTACTAAGTATTCCTAACGCAAGTGGTGTGTGCAACAAAATCAAAAGAGCTATGCAAGAATATCACAAGAAATAGTCCCTGATGATTTGGTCTGTTGAGGTCGACTTGATTCTAGCCGAAAGTGCTAGAATTATGACGAAGTTAGGCCTCCGGATCTTCACTCCACAGCTCCACTTCCTTCAAGCTTTGCTCAATCTTTGGTTCTCCTTGTTTGTTTCTTTGGCTAAAAGCAAAATAATCCTTTGGTTCCAGGCTGCAAGAACTGATTTGGCTCCTTGGATGGTTGAGAGAACTTGCTTCCTTGGATGGAGAGAATTTGGCTTGCACTTCAGCTCTGATCACTGTGTTAGTAAAGTCTCTTCTGCATTAGAAGGCAATCAAAATGATGGTGCGCCTTGGGTAAGGCAATTGTCTCTCAAACCACCCACGCAGGTTCGAATCCCCTGGAACGCAGCGGCGCACTCGATGTTCTTTTCTTTTTTTCTTCGTGGCTCCTAATTGAGACCGTCTGCACCGCGGGATTCAGAACACAAGCTTTCTGCCGGTCTAGCAGGCCACGAACAACGCTTAGGTTGTGTGGATAGAAGAAGTCGCTCCAGCTGGGGGGACGAGGGTTCAAATCCCTAACAGTGCACTACAGAAATCGTCTTTTTTTTCGCCTTAATAATAGTCTTCTACAGCGCCGAGAAAGGAACAAGATGATGTGGCCTGCAGATCAGAACGTGCGCGACCGTTTGGCTTTGTGGTTAGAGCGGCGCCCTCTTAAAGGAGAAACGGGGGTTCGAATCCCGTCTTCTGCACTGTAGTGATGTCCTTCTTTTTGGAGTATGCTTCAAACTCGATGATGCTAACGCGAGGAAATCGGCGCACTTCTCCGTTCAGCTGCGAGCAGAATGCTTTGATTTCGTCGAAGGAGCAATACACACACAAATAGGAGAGCACAAGATGAGCAAAATAATGAGGATGAGAGCTATGGAGAGAATCAAGCTCTGATACCAATGCAACAGCGTAACGACTGCAAATGCTCATGAATGAATGACTCTCCTCCCAACCTTATGCCTGTATATATAGCTGCTTGAACTAATGAGGACCACAAATGTAACTAGAGTCCACAAGTGCATGTGCAATCTCCTCCACTCCTTTCATATCCACCACTAGAGTCTATTAGTGGCTGGAGTGATCTCGACCACTACTTTAGTACCTTCCACTAGAGTCCACTAGTGGTTGTTGTACTCACCTCTTGAGTTAAGTCCACTGGACTCAAGTTAACTCACGTTAACTTGAGTTAGAAGGCTCTAGAGCTCTTTGGGCAAAACTCTCTTCCCATGCTCCCCATGGGAGTTGAACCCAAGACCTCTTCCTTCACAACCATGAGACTTAACCACTAGGCTAAGTGGATTACTTGAATATGAGAGCACATGACTTATGCTTGAGTCTACTCTTGAGATCTTTGGTCCTACAGACGAGTGACCAAACGGTATCCGATTTCAGATCTGTCTGAAGCCATCAGATCCCTAGATCATAGACTTACTTTATTACATTCTTCCCCCCTTGGGAAAGATTTTCGTCCTCGAAAATAAAGCTATATACATACTGTAGGCAACCCCCGAGCCTCATGTTCTAAAACTTGAAGAACATGCATTCATTCAATCAGGTTATTTGGCTGTAATCTCTTTTTGGGCCTAGATGAGCTGTGCGGACAGTTGTTCACTCATGATTTGAAATTGATTCTTTTCTCGCATGGCCTTGTCATAATCCGCATCTATATCCATCATTTGCTATTGTGTATCCATGGTCGTCTGGATCATTTGCTTGACAACCGGTTTCAATTGAGTTACATCCACATTTAACCAAGTGGTAGGGATACTAGGTTCTGCTCTGGTTGTCACATCTTTCCCTTGTGCCACGTGTAACGTAGTATCATGGGGCTGCCTAATATGAAGTTGGATCCTTGGCTCAGCCTCCATGTGGTCAATCTTACCTTGAGGTGTATCATCAGGTACCTCGATAACGATTGGCTCCTTATTTGGTTGTCGGTCTGATTCTTGGTCCACTGGAGTTTGTATTTCCTCTTTGATAGGTGGTTTTGCATCTTTAGTAGTTATTGGAGCTTCCTTGATACTGATCTTTGACTTATCATTCAATTGAATGACGTGATCTGGTTCAGTGGGTTCTTGGCTCTTTGCCTGTCGTTGTTGGTTGTCTGGCGTGACTTCGACTTGATTAATCTCTGTCCATTCTTCATTGTGAGTTTCTGTCCTTATATCAGTGTCCAGAGTGTCTTTTTCGTGACTAGATTCTACATCAGAGCTCGAATCTTCTAAACCTAATTCTTTGTATCTTGTTCAAGGGTTTGTTCTTTATCTTTCTGTCTTCTTTCTTTGCTTGCTTGTTTGTAATGGTGACCTTGAATATTTAAATTTACTTGCCCCTGCATAACCTGATGTGTTTCCTCTAGGGCAGCAAAGAGATCTCTTTTCGTAATTGGTTGTTGGGTCCCAGGAATCCTTGGCAATGTGCGTGTCCTCTTTGATTGGGGTGTGCAACAGCGTAACGACTGCAAATGCTCATGAATGAATGACTCTCCTCCCAACCTTATGCCTGTATATATAGCTGCTTGAACTAATGAGGACCACAAATGTAACTAGAGTCCACAAGTGCATGTGCAATCTCCTCCACTCCTTTCATATCCACCACTAGAGTCTATTAGTGGCTGGAGTGATCTCGACCACTACTTTAGTACCTTCCACTAGAGTCCACTAGTGGTTGTTGTACTCACCTCTTGAGTTAAGTCCACTGGACTCAAGTTAACTCACGTTAACTTGAGTTAGAAGGCTCTAGAGCTCTTTGGGCAAAACTCTCTTCCCATGCTCCCCATGGGAGTTGAACCCAAGACCTCTTCCTTCACAACCATGAGACTTAACCACTAGGCTAAGTGGATTACTTGAATATGAGAGCACATGACTTATGCTTGAGTCTACTCTTGAGATCTTTGGTCCTACAGACGAGTGACCAAACGGTATCCGATTTCAGATCTGTCTGAAGCCATCGGATCCCTAGATCATAGACTTACTTTATTACAGGGTGTAGCCTTGGCTTCTTCCTCTCTAAGGCGCTTAGTACACCTCATGGGTTTCCTTGAACTGGTTCCTACTTCGTCGATAGAGATGGCTGCTTTCTTTTTCTTTGGAACTGTCGCTGACTTGGCATATTTGGCTAACTCTGTTGAGGTTGGCATCACGCACAAGCAGTTCTTCATATCCAGTGCCTCATAAATAAGTAGGGTCAATGCCGAACTACCATTCAAAAACTTTTTCTGACCCCACTTCTTCTTTGCTTCAAATAGACGTTCTTGAACATAGGGAGTCATATTTACTTGATTTCCGACCTGCCTCATAGCATGTGAGAGTAGTTGCACCACAATCTTTTGAGGTGTTGTATATCTATGCATGCTTGGAAAACAAAAGTGCTGGTGCACTAAGCGAACAACATCTTCAGTATCCGTTCTGTTGATTTCCAAAAAGGATCGCTTTTTAGGATCATGACATTCATCTTTGACATTAGTGTGTCCTTCTTGATTCCATTCAAAAGCTCTGTTAATTAGCTCGTGAGTAAATTGAATGGTTTTCCATGCGCCAACTTTATCCAGTACTCGTGCCTCAGGAACTGACATCTTATTCGATGCAGGCTGAGGTTTATTCATCACTTGCGTACATCTCTAAAAATCTGGCATATAGATTGACAGTCTTAAGAATGCATCAATTTTGGCTTGTGTCCAGACATCCGTCATGCGCGGTAATCCTTGTATGATGGTCTTAAAATCTTGTGACATGATAGGGAAGTAGTGATCCCTGTCCATAATCTTGATGGTCGCCATGAAAATGAGTTCCGATACCGGTTGGTCATCCAAAAACCAATGGCCTCTTGCTTTTGTTATAGATTCCAAGGGAAGAAGCTGGACTTCTTCCTCTTGCGTAGCTTCGGAATTAGTAGATGACATCTGCACTCAATATAGAGTATGAATTAGTGGCCATATCGTATCAAAATTCTCCTTCAGTTGTCTTTCATAAGATTGGCAATGCTCCGCGTGAATGGTGTCGTCCCTTCCCCGTGGGTGTGAGCAAGGTAATACCTGGGATTTTTCCTACTTTTAGATATTTTTATTTTTTTTGTCTGAAAGAAAAACAGAAAAGTTAGTTCATAGCCGAAGCAGTTATTGATTTTTGAGTAATTTTCTTTAGCTTATGTACAAGTGCTCTCCTATTTCCCAAGAGGGAAAATGTGCTTCACTATCCTGAAGTAGAAAAATAACGTGCCGAATGCTTGGCCTTGTAATGTGTCCCTATTATGCATACTTTGGATTCTGGTAACTCCATATGTGTGCAACTCGAATTACTTGGTTGATGCCTACAACTAGTCTTGCTTTTTGGCATCTAGATCTGCTTTACACTGTTGGGGCAGATTGTATTCCTAACATTCCTGAAGAATATGGTTCTTCTCATGTTGTACGTCTGCTTCATTTGCTTTTTGAATCTTAGAAGGGTTTGTGAAGCACATGTAGACTCCTTCTCTATCTTGTAACAGTTTTGCTTCTGTCGTTTTGCCTTTTGACCACACTGATTTTCCTTGAGCATTGGTTCGTCCTTTTTGATGATTGTCATCTGAGTACATGACTTGGGAATCCATATTTGTGTTCGGGCCGGTTGAGCAGCTACCACCTTCTTTGGAATCCATATTCTAACAATTCATTGTGGACCTCGGTGTCCAAAGTGATTTACTTGCGTGTTCGATGGGTCGTTCTGATGTTGATAATGATTCTGTTGTTGAAGATATGCAGTCATTTGGTCCTTCCTTATCCAAGCATGTCTAGTGTAAGGAATGGGGTATATTCTAATATGTGCTGACTTGTGATTACCTGGAGAACTAGTCTCTCTTGTGCGTGGTTCTTTGCTAAGGCTGTTTTCAGATAGAATGATACTCTTGTGACTAGCTAGATTAGAAGATGGTGTGCAAGCCGAATTCAGTGTATCCTCACATGAAGTACTCGATGAAGGGGTTTCCATAGTGCTAGTGAACATGCATTCATCATTGTGTTCATTTGGGTGAGTTTTCGGTTCTATACTTGTGGCTTTGATTGGTTGTTCGTCTAGTATGTTGAATACTTCACGATGTCCTATCTTGGCCGAGATGTATCCTAAGGCCAATTGAATAGTTACTTCATATTCGTATATCCAGTCTTGACCTAACACAATCTCTTCCAATAAGTCCTGATCGTGACATACTAAAAGCTTCTGTTCCATAGTGTTGTTTCTGAGGTGTAGAGGTAAGATAATCTCTCCTATACACTTGGTGATTTTTCCTCCTATTCCTATCAGTTGTGCCTTTGATGGGCATAATTCCTCCTTGAGTGTCTGTGTCAATGAATACTTGATACAGCTTATAGTGGATCCTGTGTCAATGAGAGCATCCACTAAGTGGTATTCCTTTTTTGCGACTTCCAAATTCAAATATGGTTGCTTCCTTTGTTGCCCTAGGTTTTCAATGGCCCTAAAGTTGGCCAGTGGGATGAGTTCCTCTCCTAGGCGATATCTCTCATCTCTCTCTCATCCATTCTTTCCGTTTTCTTATTCGTTCTAGCGCTTCTTGTCTGGCTTCTTCTCGTATTCTTTCTTCCTCTAGGTGCCTATTCTTACCCATTATCAATCGTGACATTATTTCTTCAGTTAATGGCTCTAGATATTTTTTCACTCGACATCCACTGATATAATTTGGCAATACTTCTCCATCTAGAGTTGTTATACTGATGGCTCCGCTTGTGGATATGCGATTGATGATTAACGGGCCATATCCTCTTTTTTGTAGTTTCTTTGCGTGTTGTTTCAGGGTATATACCAAAACTAAATCTCCTTCCTTCAAATTTTTATCTTTAATATGAGCATCAAAATATGCCTTCTGTCGCCTTTTAGCAGCATAAATCCCTGCTACTGCTTGTAACCTAGTTTCATGTAACTTCTCTATTTGATCCAATTGAGCTGAGAGTTCATGTCCCATCCACTCATAAGTTGTTGCTACGCTGAGAGTGGGTATTAAGAAATCAATTGGAAAAATAGCATTTTGTCCATACACTAAGTTAAAAGGAGTAGTTCCTATGGCGGTCTTGTAAGCTACTCGGAATGCCCTTAAAGCGTGATGTAATTGTTTATCCCAATCAGATCTACCATTGTTCACAATTTTAGTGAGAACTGTGCACAAGATTTTATTTGAACTTTCGGCTTGTCCATTGGCTTGTGGGTGATAAGGGGCTGATTTCTTATGAATTACCAAGAATTTATTCAGTAAGGCTTCTATAACTTCATTCACAAAGTGCGTGCCTCTATCACTCACAATTTCTATCGGCAATCCAAATCTAGTGAAAACATTCTCGAAGAGAAACTTGGCAGTAGTTCTTGCATCATTTCTCTTGGTCGCTTTGGCTTCAACCCATTTGGTCAGATAGTTTGTGGCTACAATTATGTATTCGGCATGGGATCCTTTAGCTGGTGGGCTAATAGGTCCTATGAAGTCTATTCCCCATTTTGTGAAAGCTCTGGCACTCATCATGGGTTTTAGTGGCATTTCATCCCTTCTAATTGGATACTTCATTCATTGACAAGTATCACATCGTTGTACGTATGTTGCTGCATCTTGATGTAGAGTTGGCCACCACATTCCTGCAAAAAGAATCATTTTTGCTGTTTTATCTGCAGAAAAATGTCCTCCTGCAGCTCCTATATGTGCCATCTCTAAAACAGCAAGATACTCAACTTCATGAATGCACATTCGCAAATGATTATCTCTTCCTCGTTTAAAGAGTTGTTTTCCTATAAGAGCATAGTCTTAGCTTTGTTCTACAAGTGCACGTTTCCTTGCTAGAGTGGCTCCTTCTGGGTACACTTGGGTCTTTAAGAACTTCACCAGAGGCATGCTCCATCTTGGTGCTACGGTGGAGTAGCATAGAGTGGAGTTCTCTTCTGGATTCCGTTCTTGACAAGTTGGGCAGGCTGATACATAGTTATGCGTATCCCTCTACATGGTTGGCCAATATATGCCCAATCTCCTCAGTGTTTGCCATGTTCCATTCACATTTAGATGAGTTTTCCATTGATTTACATGTGCTTTTTGAAGCCACATTTCTTGTTCCTCTTCTTCTACGCATCTCATGAGTAATCCACTTGAGTCTTGGTGATACAAACTTCCAGCAATGATATGAAGGTTTTTAGTCTTCCATAGGTCTTGGGTGATATGAAGGTTTTTAGTCTTCCATAGGTCTTGGGTTCGGTTTAGTGTGATCCCATCTTTAGGTCCATGCATGAGTATTGGGATCAACTTTTCTGCCCATTGGGGACATACTTTGAGGTTGAGCAGGTACGTGTCAGGCAGGTCATCCGGTACTCCTATGGGTGGTTCTCCATGTGTCATTCTTGATAGGTGATCTGCTCTTATGTGGGTATTTCCTTTCTTGACTACTACTTCAAAATCAAATTCCATCAACAATAGAAACCATCGTAGTAGTCGTCCCGTATTACAAGGCTTATTGACTAAGTACAGTAGGGCTTGATGATCAATGAAGAATTTGAATTTGTTTGCCAATAAATAGTGTCGAAACTTCTTTACTGCATACACCATCCCTAGGCATTCTCTTTCGGTTGTGGTATAATTGTGTTCTGCTTGATTCAATTGTCTACTGGCATAGGCTATAGGGTGATCTAACTTTCTTGTATCTGCGGGTTGAACTAGGATGCAACCAATGGCAAACTTGGAAGCATCTAGATGAATGTGAAAGGGCTTGTCCCAATTAGGTACTCAAAGGATTGGGGCTGAACTCAATCGACTCTTTAATTCGTTAAAGGCCTTTTCACATTCTTCATTCCAGTTAAACTGAGTCAATAATGCATAAAGAGGTCTAGCAATTATGGCATACATATGTATAAATCTTCAGTAGTAACCGCAATGTCCCATAAATGCTTGTACTTCTTTAGCCGTCTTTGGTCTCGGTAAATCCAGAATTACTTTATTTTTGTCTTCATCAGTTGAAATTCCATTTTTAGAGACAATATGTCCTAATATCTTTCCTTGTCGGACCATGAAGACACATTTTTCTGGGTTGAGGCATACTCTATATTGTCGACATTTGGCAAAGATCTTTCCTAATTCAGGGATATGCTCTGATCGTATAGCTGAATAAGTGCATAAATCATCCACGTATACCTCCATACTCTTTCTCAAGAACTCCTTGAATACATGGCACATCAACCTTTGGAAAGTGGCTGGGGCATTGGTTAGGCCGAAAGGCATAACCCTAAAGGCGTATACTCCCCATTCAGTTGCAAAGGCTGTTTTATGTTGGTCCTCAGGAGAATGGCTACCTGATTATACCTTGAAAAGCCATCTAAGAAACTATAAACTTCCTTCCCTGCCACTCTTTCTAAAAGATGATCCGTTGGGTAACTATCTCTTATGGTCTGTCCTATAAAATTACATCGTTCTTCTCCTTCCTCTAAGGTTACTACTATTTTTGGTCTATTCTTTATTGTCATATGCTATTCCTGGCTGTGCTTCTCGTTTTGGCATTTGAATAGCAATTCTTCTCTCTTCTACTTCATATTTTTTGAAGTGGGCGGGCACTTCAAATTGGTCTTGAGGCTTGTTTTCTTCGTCATTTTTTGCTTTATCTAATCCAAGCTCCTCTTCCTGTGTTGGTTCTCGATTTATTTCATTAGCTATGACACTTACTTCTTGATTTCCACTTTCTATTTCCATTTTCTCTTGCTCCATTTCAATTCTCTCGTAATCCTCTTTCCATTCTTTTTCAATTCTCTCGTAATCCTCTTTCCATTCTTTTTCAATTACTTCTCCTTCTTCAGCCTCTTGAAGAACTACCACGTATAGACTAACGTCATATCCTTCCTCATCAATGCATTCATTCATGGTTATCACTTCTTTGTTTACACACACATCTAGAGTGGCTAAAATCTCCAGCCAACCCTGAGGTTCAAATTCTTCATCTAGGAATATTTGAGGCATATAGGCTGGATCTTGTACAGATCTAGCGATTCCTTGCCTTTGCTGCCATCCTGTCCTCCTATCCTCTTCCTTTTTCGCAGTTTGGCATATCCATAGATGAGTGTCTTCGTTCATCCACGATTGATCACTTGAACCTATACTATGAACCGACTGATTATCTTCCTCCTTATGAATCTGATTCCATTGTAAGGGGGGAGCATCTTGATATGTATATGTGTGGAGATTTATTCTTGTGGTGGTTCCTTCATGCTGTAGGTATACTGCGTCTTTTCCCCAATCTTGCACTACCTTTAGTTGTCTCATGAAAGGTCTTCCAAGTATCATTTCATAATTGCTAGCCCTTTCAAATTGGCATATCGCTAAGGTGTGCTCGAACTCAACTCTGCAAGTGGTAAAAACTACCCTTTCCAATAATCCCAAGGGTCATTCAGTGTGTCCGTTTGCCATTTATATCTTCATGCGTGTTGGTCTTAGAGCTGGCTTTCCCCATTTTTCCCAGATTTCTCTAGTAGCAAGTCCTACTCCAGCTCCAGAATCTAAGATGGCTTTAGTAGTGTAACCTCTATAGGTAATTGGAAGGCACGTGTTTCCTTCATCTCCCTCACTAAAATCTCCAACCTTATCGACTGGGATTTTTACTGTGTTTACTTCATCAGACATCTCCTTTTCTTCCGCCTTGATCTCCAATTGGCTGATCAGTTTCTCCTTCAAATGTGGTTTGATCCTCAAAAGTTCTTCCAATGTCAGAGTACAAGGGATTTTTACTTTTTTAAGATGTTGTATGATATCCAATGTTTTGACTGATGGGTTCGGTTCTTTTTTCCTTATCGAGTGAATGCAATATAATTCCGAATTATGTCCGTACTCTCCTGTGTAATTTGGCAAGACCTTTACACTATCATTTTCTTTGTCACTTGGATCAATTGGTATTAATTCTTCTGAATTCATTTCAGGTGTCGAGTCTTCAATTTCACCTTCTACTTCTAGCTCCTCAAAGGGTGGTTCAATTCCTTTCACTTTCTTCCATCTGTCTTCTTGGACTCTTGCCCACAAATCTTTAGGCCATTCCCCTTCTACTTCGGGAACTTTCCCTTTTATCCTCACAGTAATTTTCATTATGTGTCTCACCTCTTTTGGTTTTTTCGGGGTCATTAGGGATGACACATTCTTGGAATTCTTTTTCGGGAATTCGTGAATTGGGTAGTTGAAGAATAGGTTTTTCTAAGGTATGTTGGGCTACTTCAATTAATTTCTTGCATATCTCCAACCTTTCTTTTTCTAAGTCTCCTCGAGGATATTCTCTTTCATGTTGTTTGATGGTAGGTCCTGCTCTTATTCGTGCCTTGTACGCCTGAATCCACATGGCTAATTCTTCAGGCATGGGATCTGATAAAATTGATCCTACCTCTTCTTTTTTATAATTTCCTATTTTATTTTCTCCTTCAAATTTTTGTTTTTCTTTTTGATCTTGCTCATCTTTTTCCTTCTCTATCTGTTGTTGTAGCTTCTTTTCCTTTATTCGATCTCTACGGTTCTTCCATCTCTGCGTTCGTTTACTTGTAACACTTTTCTCAGGCTCCTCCAAGTCTTCAACTATTTGAGGTGTAGGTATGTTCTTTTCTCTGTCACCTTGGTCATTCTCTTCAGTTTTGTGTGGGGTCTCTCTAGCTTTGGCTCTAGTTATTTCTTTCAATGGTACAGTGTACTCCTTATCACTCCCTGATGACTCTATCACTTCTATCACATTAATCTGCACGCTAGAGTTAACTTTGTTGGGGTTCTTGGGGCAATCTATGAAAAGGTGTTCTTTACCACAATCACTACAGTATCCTTCCCAGACTCATTGTGGTGGTGGTGGGTTTGGTAGTGTACATTCTCTGATATAATGATCACCTCAGCATCTATAACATGGTCCTCTAGGTACAGATGGTCTGTTCATAGGTCAGGGGGGTATGGGTGCCCTGGGGGCTGTGTACATCAATGACACATAATCCTGCTCATATCCGTAAGAACTATCTGGTGCTTCCATGCCATATGCATATGGTTCGTACATTTGTCCATATTCTATCATAGAGCTCTCATAACTGGGATAGTTTCCTTGACTATGGTCATAAGATGAGTCATATGGTTTGTTACTAGACAATGGTGTGGCTGGAACTATTGCTCTCTCTAAGTTTTCTTCAGGTTGAGCTATTTTCACTCGGACAACATTCTGAGGATGGGGTGGCTGTTGTCCTAACACCAGTTGTGGTTGAGTGTACCCTTGATAAGCATATGGTCGTGGTACAGGTGCCTGCTGCTGATATGTGGGATATCTAAAGGCTTCACCTCCTTGATCTCTCTGAGGGTATCCGTAAGGTCTCATGACAGGTTGTACAGGTCTTGATTGCCTATTGTAAGGACAGTTTTCCGTGCCATGATTTGTATACTTTTGTTCTATGTGCAATATTGTAGAGGGCTCGGAACGAGTGGTCTATTGTAAGCATAAGCAGGTGGTGGGATTACTCCCCTAGTGCACAGATGAGAGGGATGATCACCTCCACAATGCATACATCTTCTAAGCATGGGCACTCTCATTGGGTTGTTGGGGTAGCTCCTCTATCCCTGAACGTTCAACTTCTTTGCTACTAAGTCGGCTATTTCCCCTACATTGTTCTTAGGGTTTGATGTGCTGCTGGCTGAATCTTCACTTTTGATACTACCTTGAGGTATTTTTAGATCCTCGGCTAGATTGTCTTCTAGGTCGATACATTCCTTCATACACTCTTGCAAAGTTTGAACTCTTTTCACGTATACCAAAGATCTTAATGATCCATTCAATAATCCTTCCAAAATTAATGACACCATTTTGTTTTGAGTAGGTCTCTCTTCCACTGGACACCTATCCACATACTGCTTGAATCTTCTTACTGCCAATCTCACTGATTCCGTAGGAGCTTGCTTAAAGCTATGAATCAATGATGACGAGTTGTTTTTAATTCCAGACTTAGTGAATTCCTCAATCATTTCTTGATAGACTTTTTCCATATTTTGAAAATTATTAGGATCTAATGGCTGGAACCAAGCTAAAGCTGTGTTCGTCAAAGTTAGACCAAAAGATTCATATTGGATCAAGAAATCTTCTACTTGTTCAGCTCTGATTACTTGCTTAAATTCAGCTATATGATTGTAAGGTTCACTAGAGCCATCATAGTGGTTTCTCATGCATTTGGCAACTTGAATTGGCCTTAATCTTCTTCCTACTTCAGGCGGTTTAGGCATCAAAGGGAAAACGGGTCTTCCAATGGGTATACCATGTCCTCTTGCTACAAGTTGTCTAACTGGGGCAAGAATTCCATTCCTTGGGTCCACAGGTGGTTGCGGCCGATAGTGGGGGTTATTTGCACGCATAGCAAATTGTACATGTGGTCTGACTGGAATGTGTGTTTGTTGTGTTTGTCCTGACTGTTGGAATGAATTATTTTGAGAGGTTCCATGTGGGTTTTGTGAAGTAGTGGCTTGATCCCTCGGGGGAAACACAGGAATGTTCTGATATTTCAACCCGGCTGTTGACCTAAGTACCAACTTAGGGACTTGCGGAGAAAGAGACTATACCTCAATCCCCTCTCAAGTGCATATAGTGGGGATACACGCTTTTAATTATCAATCCAAAGAGTATACAAACCTAGCCGAGTGTATGAGGACATGCAATCATGTGATGATCAATGCAAATGAACTACTCAATGAGTGTAAACAAGGCAAAGACTTATCCAAACAAGCTTCAACTGTTGGTCATGGCATCACGATACTTGATGCAGCAGCCGTCAATATTTTGGACTTTTCTCCCAGCTCCGAGCTCCAAATATAGCAAATAGCATATGCGTTTCGAAGCTCTCAAGAAGACGCATCCAATGGTAGTGGTTTCACTCAATTCTGACGCTCCTACTTCAAGTTATGAGCAAAATACTGAGTCACGGGAAATACCTTCCTACACTTCAGCACTTTCTACACTTCGCACACACCTTACCTACAGCAAATAAACACTTTCATGGATAGACAACACTCACAAGCACTCTTTCCAAGCAATACACATGCATACAAGCTCACAGAGAAGAAGATACAGAGTGAAGAAGACACAAATTCGAATTTTTGTGCTCTCTATTGTCACAATGACAAAAAGTCCTTTACAAAGAGTCACATTTGACTTATATACTTGTGCCCTAAAAATGGTCCTTTCACACAAGAGACCGGCACTTTATTTACTAAAAGACTAATTTCCTACTATTTTACATGGGTAAATCTCTAATCTTCTGTGGAGATGCATCTAGAGGACTCCTCTAGTGCATTTACAACGGAAAATATATTACAAGAATGGTTATGATACAAAAATATGATGTCCAAATCAGAAAAATTTTGGGGCCCGTCTTTTTCTCTGCTTTGTGCTCTCTTTAGCTCTGCAACACTCTCCCCCTCTTCGTCTCTGTCGTCCCTTGACAGGCTTTGCCTCTTGTCCTCGGTTTGTTGTCTGCACGCATCCAGTGGTAAAGAAGCAATAAGGACTGTTAGAAAATTGGGTATCTTCTGGGTTGTTGTATTCAGTTGGGTTGCCACGCACGCCACTAGTGACCTATATCTTGCTTGTTGTTCTCTGATTTGTCCTGGTTGCACACATGTGACCCCGTTGTATTGCTTTGAGCCTGTTTACTTTCTTCCACCGTGCAGGACCTGGATGATTTGTGTTGTTGCCTGATGCGTGCCCCTGCGGGGCTCTGTGCAGAGATGGGTGTTGCGCCCCTGCGGGGCTTCCTGCAGAGATATGTTTTCAGATATTTCTTTTTAGTGAAGCTGCTTCTTTCGTTGTCTTCTTCTTTTCTTTCTTTTACTTGATTCTCCCTCAACACTGCCCCCCTCTTGGACTTTGTCGTCCCCGACAGGCTTTGATAAGCGACGGGCATATGTTTTATATACTTTCTGCTCTGTATCATTTAGCAGATTGGCTTCACGTATCATGAGTTGTTTCCATTGTTCTGCCTTCACACCGTCATTGGGTGGTTGTCTGTGATCTGCGAAGAAGCTAAGTTCATATGCCACTAATCTGACATTTAAATTTGACGACATCTTCAAAAAAATTTCTGAATCAATCTAAAAAAATCCTGTAAAGAATGCTTCTTCAAAAGTTTGCATATATACACTTGGCAAGAACATTAATCTGGAATAATACGCCATTATTGTGGGGCGGCTAGGCATAACTGATAGATCAAAAATGAGGATTTCGGTGCCCTGGTTAATGCCGATAAAATTCAAAAAAGTGTATGCCGCATGCTTGAAGACTTTCAAAACTGTAAGTATCATGCTAAGTATTTTATTGGTCATTTTGACGGTTAGGTCAGGGACCGGCGTATAATTTTGCAGCCAAAATTCGATGGTTTTAATCATATATTCTTATGTTGGCAAGAAGTTATGTGGCGGGCTCGGAAGCATAGGATAATTCAGCCACTGTTTATTTATAGTGCCATTCTTTTGCATATCCAAAAATTCTCTGGTATCCCTTCTGCGTGGTATAGGACAAAATGAAGGGTTTACCTGTAATAAATAAGGTGCTGCTTGCCAGTGTACCCGTAATGTTGGATGTTTCTCCAAAAATTTTCTTCTCCAAATGGGTTGTGCAGCTTCGAACTCTTCTTGGCTGTATGTGAATGTGTCTTGTGTAAAATTGAGCTGCTCATCGGGACTCTTCTTTGTGGTCTTCTTTATGTATCGTCTCGTTTTCTCTTTCAATAATCCGTATGGAATATTGAAAGGCTTCATATCTTGTCCAGGTCTTTACCTTTGATTTTGGCCTCTTTCATTACCTTGATGACTCCATTTTCAAAATTCTCCGTCAATCGGGACACCACTAGTGCCCGTTCCTTCTGACTTGTTTCTGCAGTGTATGGCATTGGATGATCATCATGTATGTCTGCCAACTGCTCATGTAGTGGAGAATGACAAATCGGGGGAGATAGAGGACGTACCTCTACCTTGTCAGTAGGATTTTCCTTTATTGGCTCTACTGGTGTCCCGATCGGTGCTTTCTCTTGTATTTGAGTCTTTAATTGTGCTATGCATTCATCTTTCTCTTGTACTTCTTGCATGGCTGCCCTGAGTGCATCTTTTGCTGCAAGTAACTCATTTCCGATTTCAGCCACATTATCCATGTTTTCGCTGTAGCTTGTTGCAAGTTTTCCATGTGCTGTATGTATCTGCTTTTTTAATTCATTGATCTCTTGACTGTGCGTCCGTTCTGATTCTTCTCTCACTGCTCGCTCTTGTCTCAGCAAATCTGCATATTGTGCGATCTGATCTCTTAATTTTTTTTCTTTTGTTTCTGAGGATTCCTGTTGCTCGATCGGTTGATCATATAATAATGATTTCATTAATTCCTTATTCCTGCTTTGTAAAGTGTCATTCTCTTCCATGTATAATTTTAGCTGTGTCTCGAGCAAAGTACTTCTAGCTCTCATTCTAATTTTATCAACTTCGCTTGCATCATGTAATCACTGTAAATCTGCGAGCTGTGTTTGCAGTTGATGATGCTGAGTGATTAATGATTCATATTGAGTTTTGGTTTCGAGCAACTCAGTGCTTTTGGCCGTTATCTCCTTTTGTGCCTGGATGAGCTGTGATGACAGTTGTTCGCTCCTTATCTGGAATTGATTCTTATCTCTCATAGCCTTATCATAATCCGCATCTATATCCATCATTTGCTGTTGTGTGTCCATGGCTGTCTGAATCATTTGTTTCACTATAGGTTTCAGTTGAGTAACATCCACATTTAGCCATGTTTTTGGTATACTCGGTTCTTCTCCGGTTTTGACATCTTTGCCCTGTGTCACATGTAATGTAGTGTCATGGGGCTGCCTAATCTGAAGCTGGATCCTCTGCTCAGCCACCATGTTTTCTTGATTTCCTTGAGGTGTATCATCTGGCACCTCGATCACAATTTGTTCTTGGTTTTGTAGCTCCTCGGAATTCACGTTCACTGGAGTTTGGATTTCCTCTTTGATAGGTGGTTTTACATATGTAACACAGGTTGTATCTTCCTTGATGCTGATCTTTGTAGTTTCATTCAATTGAATGACATGCTCAGGTTCAATAGATTCTTCTACTCTCTTGTCCTTTTCTTGGTTGTCCGGCGTCACTTCCACTTGATTAATTTCATTCCATTCTTCTTCTTGAGTTTCTGTTCTTATATCAGTATCCAGAGTGTCTTTTTCAGGACTTGATTCCGTATTGGTACTAGAATCATCTATGTCCAGCTCTTTGTATCTTCCAGCTTGTTTAGGAATCTTCTCTGTACTCCGTTGTTGTTTCTCTTGACTTGCCTGTCTATAGTGATGACCTTGAATATTCAAGTTTACCTGCCCTTGCATATACTGGTGTGTGCTCTTCGAGGGCAGCGGAGAGGTCTCTCTTTGTAATTGGCATTTGGACAACAGGAATTGTAGGTAATACATGTGTGCATTTTGACTGGGGTGTAGCCTGAGCTTCCTCCTCCCTAAGTCGCTTTGTACCCCTCATGGGTTTCTGAGAACTGGTTCCTACTTCTTCAACCATAACAACTGCTTTCTTTTTCTTAGGGACCGTAGCGGATTTTGCATACTTGGCTAGCCCTTCTGATGTCGGCATCTCCCGTAAGCAATTTTTCATGTCAAGGGCTTCATATATGAGTAACGTTAAAGCTGAACTCCCAATCAGGAACTTCTTCTGTCCCCACTTCTTCTGGGCTTCAAATAGTCTTTCTTGGACATACCCTGTCATGGCATGTGATAGTAGTTGTACTACGATCTTTTGTGGTGCCGTGTATCTGTGCATATTAGGGAAACAGAAATGCTGGTGCACAAGACGGACAGCGTCTTCGAGGTCTATTCTGTTAATCTCCACAAAGGATCTCTTCTTAGGATCATGACATTCCTCTTTGACACTAGTAATTCCTTCTTGATTCCATCCAAAAGCTTTATTGATCAGTTCATGAGTGAATTGGATGGTCTTCCATGTCCCTACTTTATCCAATACCCGTGCTTCTGGAACTGATATTTTTGTTGCAGTAGGTTGCAAGGTATTCATTACTTGTGTTTGTTATTTACTAGTTTTGTCAATACATTACATAGGATCTTGTTTGTGCTCTTAGCTTGTCCGTTAGCTTGTGGATGATAGGGGGCAGACTTCTTATGTATCACTAAGAATTCTTGGAGAAGATTTTTTATTACTTCATTCAAGAATTGTGTGCCTCTATCACTTACTAACTCTATTGGTAATCCGTATCTCGTGAACACATTCTCAAATAAGAACTTTGCCGTTGTTTGAGCATCATTTTTCGTTGTGGCTTTGACTTCTACCCACTTTGTAAGGTAGTCCGTGGCTACAATAATGTATTCTGCATGGGAGTTTCTAGCTGGGGGGTTAATAGGACCTACAAAGTCTATGCCCCACTTCGAGAATGCACATCCTCCCATCATTGGCCTCAAAGGCATCTCATCTTTTCTAATTGGGTACTGGGCACATTGGCATGTGTCACATTTCTTCACATAGGTATGTGCATCCATATGAAGAGTGGGCCACCAAAGTCCTGAGAATAGAATAGTCTTAATTACTCGATCAGGACAAAAATGTCCGCCTGCGACACTGCTATGGGCAGTTTCTAAGACTTTCAAGTAGTCTGATTCGTGAACGCACAATCTTAAGTAACCATCTTTTCCTCTCCTATATAGGTTGTCTCCTACAAAGGCGTAGTCTTTAGCCTCTTGCTCCATGCTTCGTTTCCTTGCTAGACTAGCCTCCTTGGGTAAGGTTCCCGATCTCATGAATTCTACCGATGGAGCACCCCAGTCTGGAATTAATGACACGTGATAAAGGGTGGCATGCTCCACGAGGGGTCTCTCTTTGCACATTGGACAATTCTTAATCCACTCATGAATTTCTTTGTCCACACTAGACCAATACACTCCTAAGCGTTTCAAATTCTGCAATGTTCGTTGTTTAGAATAGTGACTTCCTAGCAACCCTTCATGGGCTTGTTGCAACCAACTACTATGTTCATCATCCTCGACACAACAAGCTAATAAACCCTCTGTATCTTGTTTGTACATACTACCTGCCAATATTTGATATTTTTGTGATTTTACAATCTCATCTTTGTTTGTTTTTACATTCTTATTTGCAGGTCCAAAGGTTAGGACTGGTCCCAACTTATTTGCCCATTTAGGAACAACTTCTAGATTGAACAGATAAGCATTGAGCAATTCATTTGACACTCCTTGCGGTGACTCTCCTGAAGTGATGCGAGAAAGATGATCTGCCCTAAGGTGGGTCTTACCTTTCCTGACAACCACTTCAAAGTCATATTCCGTTAGTAAGAGGAACCATCTTACTAGACGTCCTGTACTGCAAGGTTTATTGACCAAGTATAATAAAGCTTGATGATCAGTGAAAATTTTGAACTTGTTGGCCAACAGATAGTGTCTAAACTTCTTCACAGCAAATACCATGCCTAAACCTTCTCTTTCGATTGTGGTGTAGTTTCGTTCAGCAGCATTCAATTGCCTGCTAGCATATGCTATAGGCAAATCTAAATTACCTTCACCTATTGGTTGTGACAGCACACATCCTATTGCATAATTGGATGCATCCACATGTACATGGAATGGCTTATTCCAATCAGGAGTGGTCAGTATTGGTGTTGTGCACAAGCGTCTCTTCAGCTCATTGAAGGACTTTTCGCATTCATCATTCCACTCAAAATTTATCAACAAGGCATAAAGAGGTTTAGCTATGATTGCATACATGTGAATGAACCTACGGTAATATTCACAATGGCCCATGAAGGCTTGTACCTCTTTAACATTCCTTGGCCTTGGCAACTCCGCTATGGCTTTTACCTTGTCCTCATCTGTTGATATTCCGTTCTTAGAGACAATGTGACCTAAGATTTTACCTTGACGTACCATGAACACACACTTCTCTGGGTTCAGACACACTCGATATTCTCTACACTTTATCTTTCTGAGCTCAGGGATGTGGTATCTTTGCTCTTGGGAATGAGCACATAAATCATCCACATATACTTCTAAGCTCTTTTGCAAGAACTCTGTGAAGACATGGCACATGAGCCGTTGAAAGGTTGTAGGTGCATTAGTGAGGCCAAATGGCATCACCTGAAATGCAAAGATCCCCCACTCTGTGGCAAAAGTTGTTTTATTTGATCTTCTGGGGCAATGGCTACTTGATTGTAACCTGAAAATCCATCAAGGAAGCTATAAACTTCCTTGCCTGCAACACGCACCAATAAATGATTAGTGATTGGAAGCAGATAACTATCTCTTACTGTGGCAGCATTAAATTTTTTAAGGTTAATACATACACACAACTTTCCATTCTTCTTGGGTACCACAACAATGGGGGACACCCATTCTGTATGCTCAATCTCATAGATAAATCCAGCTTCAATCAATCTATCAATTTCTTCTTTTATTTTGGCTGCATAAGTGTCATTATATGTGTAGGGCTTTTGTTTGTTGGGCTTGGCATCAGCGGTCATGGGGATCGTATGAGAGCAAATTTTTGGATCTACTCCCTTCAAGTCTCTATAGTGCCATGCAAACACGTCCCTGTATTCCCTTAATAACGCTACCAACTCTACTTCCTCTTCTTTACTTAGGTCATCTCCTATGTATGTACATCTCTCTTCGTTCTCTTCGATGGTGGCTACAATTTTTTTGGTCTTTTCTTTGTTATCATATGCTTCTCCTGTTGTGGCCTCTCTCTTAGGCATTCGTACCAAAATTTTTCGGTCCTCAACTTCGAATTTTTTGAAATTTTTTGGTACTTCAAACAATGGTTCCTCCTTGTCCTGTTTCACTACTTTTCTCTTCTTTTTCTTTTTACTACCTTCACTCCCATCCTTTGAATTTACCGTTTTGATGCTTGTGAGAGGTTCTTCTTCTTTTTGTGTAAATACTCCTATATCTTCTAGATAGTGCTCCTCTAAAATAAAGCAACTATCCATCACAATGGACTCTAGATCATCATCGTTCTCTTCTTCTTCTATGAAGTCATTAGAGTCACCTTCTTCTAGCAAGGGCTGACACATGAACACTGAAATATCATAACCCTCCTCATCACAATGAGGTGTCCATTGTTCTTCATTAAACAACAATGTCCATGGTAGCTAAGATTTCTGCCCAACCATGAGGCTCAAATTCCTCATCTGGAAATATCATGGACGTATAGGTTGGGTCTTGAACTAGTCTATCTCCTTGAGAAGTTCCTTTTTCTCTTGCCTTTAAGCATTTTTCCTCTTCCTTTGCGACCTTGCACATCCACAAATGAGTATCTTCATGCATCCAGGATGTATCAAATGAACTTTTAGAATGCAGAGAGATTGAATCTTCTTGCTCCTTGTGGATAGGATTCCACTGTAGGGGTGGTACATCTCTGAAGGTGTAATCCTTCAAATTGACCTTGGTTGTGACCCCTAAGTGCTGCAAGTATAAGGAGTTGGTTCCCCAATCCTGTACTATTTGCAATTGTCGTAGGAAGGGTCTTCCTAGGATCATTTCGTAGAAATTATTTTTCTCAAAGTTACATATAGCAAATGTGTGTTCAAACTCTACACCACAGGTGGTTAGAGTTATCCCTTCGAGGAGTCCTAGAGGTCTTTCAAAATGACCGTCTGCCATTTGAAGCTTCATTCTAGTTGGTCTTAATGTGGGCTTGCCCCATCGCTTCCACAAGGAGGTGGTTGCAATAGCAACACCAGCACCTAGCACCTGAATCTATGATTGCTTTGGTTGTGTAACCTTGGTAGGTGATTGGAAGATAAGTATTACCTTCTTCACCCTCACACATGTCCCCTATTTTGTCTAAAGGTATCTCTGGGACTTTTTGCTTAGAACTAGCTTCTGGCATATGGGAATCAAGTTCTCGAACCTGATCCTTCACATGATTCCATAACTCCGGTTTTACTTTGAGCAGCTCTTCTAAAGTGAGATGACACTGAACCTTAGTGTTCTTCATGACTTCAGTGTTTCTTGGAACCATCGAGTCTTCATTCCTGATCAATCTTGTGGGAGCTCTGATCTGGAGAGATTCAGATTCCCATGGGCTTGTGAACTGTGGCAACTCTTGTAAAGAATTAGATTCAAAATCTAATCGTTCATCTTCTTGTTGCTCTGTTTTCTCTCCATAAGTAGATGGAATGTCTTAATTGTGTGGTTCTGAGATCCTCATCTATGTTTTCTTCCAAATCTATGCACTCCTAAAGACACTCACTTAGGGTTTGTAGTCGTTTTACATATACTAAGATTCTCAATGTTCCATTGGTTAGACCTTCTAAAAATAAAGATATCATTTTTTGCTGAGAAGGTCTCTCTGTCACAGGGCATCGGGCTATGTATTGCTTAAATCTTCGTGTTGCATTTTTTATTATCTCATTAGGAGCTTATTTGAAACTATGTATTAAGGATGATGTATTGTCTTGATCCCTCGCTTAGTGAATTCCCAAATAAGTTCTTGGAAGAATTGTTCAATATGTTCAAAGCAACTTGGATCCAAGGATTGAAACCAGGTCAAGGCTATTCCTGTGAGGGTTAGCCCAAAGGATTCTTATTGCATGAAAAAGTCATCCACTTGCTCCGCTCGCAATACCTGCTTGAATTCTGCAATGTGTTCATACGGCTCTCTTGTGCCATCGTAACGATTTTGCATACATTTGGCCAATTGGATTGGTCTCAGTATTTTGCTGGGCTCTAGGGTTTGACTTATGATGGGATAAGCGGATTTTATGTTGGTGCAGCGCTTATTGCGAAATTCGCTTACACCATAGAAACTAAGCTAGAGTGATGTTAGAACACCTCTATAATCATCAGTAGCTTAGCAAAATTTCTGAAACTGAGAACTTATAACTGAATTTAGTGAATACCGAAAATTCACTTTACAAAAAGCTTCTCGTTTTCTTCAAGCTTCAATTCTGAACTGATTTTTACTTCAGTCTTTACACTACTGTATTTGTTTACAGTTAAACAATCTTTGCGTCACTTAACTTTGTCAAAACTGAGTTTTGAACTTACCAAAATTCCACCGGAACTTCATCGGACTGTTAACGGAATGTCACCGTAATTCTACCAAAATACTACCGGAATCAACTGCAATTCTGTTTGTAGTTACTTCAAACGTGTATACATAAAGTAAGGAAGTGATATGTGAACTTCCTTCACTGAATGAACTCTATCTGAAGTTTAAAGAAAAACTTCACCAGTTCTGGATGTCTCTTTCCAGTCAGACTTTGTACTGTGTGTACATATCCATTTCACCGAAATCTTTGATCAACTTATAGTAGAGACTTATAGCTAAAAGATAAGCTATATCTCATACAAAACTTTACACTGTACTTCAAGATCTAACTCATAAAAGTACCGGAAAACATTTACTGAGAAAATTGTAACTGTTAACTAACTTTTCACAGTAACATAATCTCTCAGATTTCTTCACATACAAAGAATACGCTCAAAACTTCCACATGAACATGTGTTTTCTATTAGAGAAGATGTGTACAAAAATAGCTTGGCCTCACTTTGCTCATAGCTATGGAAAACTCTCCTACTTTGAGTAGTTATTCCTTACCATCTCTCTCAGATGAATACCCGACATTTCAGGTTTTGTTATTCATCTCTACATACGCGATCTCTGGCGTCTTCTACTCTATGCTATTCTATTTCTCTCTCGTATCACTTCTTTAGCTGCTTCCACAAGTCCTTTGTATTTTGCTTCTGTTGACGATAAAGCTATTGTGTGCTGCTTCTTTGAACACCAGCTTACAAGCTTATCTCCTAGGTATATCATATAGCCATGTGTTGACCTTCTATCATCTTGACTTCCTACCCAGTCTGAGCCACTCTATGCTCTCAGCTTTATATCTGACGTATAAGGATAATATAATCCTTCTTTTATAGTTCTTTTGATATATCTAAGAACTTCTTGTCCTGCAATCCAATGTTGATCCTTCGGACAATGCATGAACTGTGAGAGAACTCCCACTGCATAACTGAGATCTGGTCTTGTTAGTGTAGCATAGATTAAGCTTCCCACTAACACTGATACTTCCTCATATCTTTAAACTCTGCACCACTATATTTGTGGAGTTTATGATTTACTTCAAGCGGTGTTGAAGCTTCTCTGCAATTCTCCATGTTAAACTTCTTCAGTAAGTTTAGGAGATACCTCTCTTGCAAAAGATATATACCATGATCTGTATATGTAACTTCCATTCCAAGAAAATATGATAACTTTCCTAGATCACTAATCTTGAACTCTTTTTCAAGCAGTCTCTTTACCTCTTTGATTCCTTCATCTGAGGTTCCTGTAATTATTATGTCATCTACATAAATACAAATGTAGATCATACCTTCATCTGTTTTCTTGACGAGTAGACTTGCATCAGCCTTCGAGCTTTGGTATCCAAGGTCATTGAGATACTTCACAAGTCTATAATTCCAAGCTCTTGGAGCTTGCTTCAATCCATAGAGAGCTCTTCTTAACCTGCAAACATGTTCTGGGTAACTGGAACTTACAAACCCTTCAGGTTGTTCCATGTAGACTTCATCTTATATATATCCATTCAGAAATGCATTCTTTATATCTAGCTGACTTAGCTTCCATCCTGTTGATGTTGCTATAGCAATCAATGTCCTTATAGTTGACATCTTTGCCACCGGACTAAACGTCTCATCATAATCTATGCCATATGTCTGAGCATAGCCTTTGACAACCAGTCTAGCTTTGTATCTGGCTATCCTTCCATCTGCAAGCTTTTTGACTTTGTAAACCCATTTGTTTCCAATCACTTTCTTACCATTTAGTTTTGAAACAAGTTCCCAAGTCTTGTTCTCCTCCAGCGCATTGAACTCCTCCTTCATTGCTTCTTCCCATTGTTTCTTACCTTTTGCTTCATTGTAACTCTGAGGTTCTTCATCATCCTTTACTAAGTAAGCATAATTTTTTTGAGTCAAATAAGAAGTGTCATAGGAATACCTTGTTGGTTGTTTCCTCACTCTGTTTGACCTTCTTAGCTCATATTCTTCATGTGTATCTGAATACACATCTTCATTAAATCTCGAATCATCTTCATTCCTCATACTTGATCCGATCCTGGACGTACTTGCCTGCATATGATCTTCATCTCCATTCACTTGCATATGTGATTTAACTTTTTCATTTCTTCTTATCTCTTCTTCAAGTGTTTCAACACTATGCTCTTTATCTGTATACCAGCTCTTTTCTTCATCAAATGTCACATCTCTAGAAATAATAAACTGTTTGGTTAGAGGACTCCATAACCTATAACCCATCTGCTTTTCATCATATCCGATGAACACATATTTTTTAGCTTTTGGTTCAAGCTTATGTCTCAATTGTGATGGTACATAAGCATAAGTTATTGACCCAAACACTTTACAATGATCAAGTGTTGGTATCTTACCCCACCAAGCTTCATAAGGGGTCATCCCATTTAAAGTTGTACATGGTAATCTGTTTACCAGGTATGTAGTTGTATTTACAGCCTCAACCCAAAGATAATTTGGACAGTTCTTCTCTTTTAGCATCGCTCTTGCAAATTCAAGTAGAGTTCGGTTTCTTCTTTCTGCTACTCCGTTTTGTTGTGGTGTATACCTGCAAGTTATTTCTCTTTTGATACCTGCATTCCACAGATAATCATTGAACTCTCGAGAAAAATATTCTCCTCCTCCATCAGACCTTAGTCTTTTTAGTTTTTGTCCTGTAAGTTTTTCAGCATATGCATGAAAATGTCTGAAAGCTCCAAACACTTCTGATTTCTCTTTCAGAACATAAAGAGTTATCCATCTTGTTGCATCATCAATAAACAAAACATAATACCTTGAGCCACTGATAGATCCTTCTTTTGTTGGTCCCCATACATCTGTATGTATGAGTTCTAGCACACCATCATGTTTGTAACCATTTTTATGAAATGGTAACCTGTGGGCTTTTCCCATCTGACAGGCTTCACATTTGTGAATCATATGTTGGTTCTTCATGTTTGGTAATCCTCTCACAGACTGTTTCTCTACCATAGCTTTGATTCCCTTTTCATTAAAATGTCCTAGCCTCTTATGCCAGAGGTCTAGTTATGTAAATACCTCATCACCATGTGTGATCAAGGCTTGACCAACATTCCCTTGTACTTTTAGAGTAAAAAGTCTACCTTCCTTTTTACCATGGACAATCTGTTTGTATCCATTCTCTGGATCTTCAACAAATACTCCTTCATTTGTAAACCTGACTTGAAAACCCTTTTCTACTATCTGACCCACACTGATTAGATTCTTTGGGATTGTTGGAACATACAAAACATTTGTTAGTAGGTCATCTCCATTCTTACACTTTACCTTTCCAATTGACCTTACATTATGTTTTGTGTTATCACCTGTCTGTACTGTATGATTTGAAATGCCTCCTTCTAATTCTGATAACAATTCTATATTTCCTGACAAATGATTTGAACAACCAGAGTCAATATAGAATACCTTGAGGTCTTCATTTTCTGATGTACTTATTGAGTTCATCATCAACGTCGTATGATCATCATTCTGCGTATCATTTGCATAGTTGTAGTAGGTAGTGTTGTGAGACTGATTCTGTCCCCAACCTCTTGCTCCACCTCTACCATATCCGCCTCTTTGGCTTTGTCTTCCTCTTTGATATCTTCCCCTTCTGCCTCTACTGTTATTGTTCTGATTCTGGTTTGATCCTTGTGAATTATGCCAGCAATCATGAGCCAAATGATTGTTTAATCCACTTTCTTGTTACCTCTTCCTTTTGTATTACTTCTACTTTTGTTTCTAACATTACCTCGTCCTCTTGCATAATTTTCTTGAGCAGTCACTTCTTCTTCATCTTTTTCTTTACCTTTATCACCTTTCTTCTTGTTCTTTGCATACATAACCAAACTATGTCCTTTTTCTCCATCTGTCTTCAAATCTTGCTCAAACGTTAGCATTAGTCCAAGCAACTTATTTAAATCTGGTACAAAATGATTTAAAGATAGTTCAGTTGAGAGTACAAAAGGTTTCCACCTTTCATCTCCTCTCAAACCTGTGAGCACTTGCGCTATTAACCTGTGGTCTTCGATATTTTCACCAATCGATCCGAGACTGTCTGCCAAGTCCTTCATCTTAGTGACATAATCACTAATGCTTTGACTTTGCTTTTTCTTGAATGTTGTGAACTCCGACCATAAGGTAGCCTTTCTAGCTTTCGTAGTATTTTGGAAGTGATCTTCCAATGCTCTTCATATATCTTCTGCTTTCTCCAGACCTCTAACGTGCGGCAATAGATTATCTATAATGGTATTGTAAACATAAGCTCTTGCCATTGCATCTTTCTTTTGCCATAGCTTCAAGGCTTCTAATTCTTCTTTCTTTGGTTGACTATCATCTTCGAAAGTTGGCTTCTTTTCTTCTCCTGTCACATATATCATTAAGTCTTTACTCATAAGTAAAGCTTCCATGCGCATTACCCATGCCGGATAATTATCTCTGTCCAATTTATCAATTGAGATATGATCTGCCATGATCTTCTTGTTTCTATTACTTCCAGTGAGTGTAATGTTAAAAGGTTTTACCTTTTACAAACCTTTACCCTTGAGAATTTCTTCGGAACGTTTCTTGATGCCATTTGTTGTTGATCACCTCAGCTTTCACCTTTCTTTATGAGAATTCTTCAAATTCTCTCTCCATTTCTTCTTCTGAGAAACCTTTTCTGCTCTTTAGAACCTTTTCTGTTCTGATCCCACTTGTGGATCTTACCGCTCTTATACCACTTGTAAACCTTAAGCTCTGATACCACTATTGGTGCAGCGCTTATTGCAGAATTCGCTTACACCACAGAAACTAAGCTAGAGTGATGTTAGAACACCTCTATAATCATCAGTAGCTTAGCAAACTTTCTGAAACTGAGAACTTATAACTGAATTTAGTGAATACCAAAAATTCACTTTACAGAAAGCTTCTCGTTTTCCTCAAGCTTCAATTCTGAACTGATTTACTTTAGTCTTTACACTACTGTATTTGTTTACAGTTAAACAATCTTTGCGTCACTTAACTTTGTCAAAACTGATTTTTGAACTTACCAAAATTCCACCGGAACTTCACCGGACTGTTACCGAAATGTCACCGTAATTCTACCAAAATACTACCGGAATCAACAGCAATTCTGTTTGTAGTTACTTCAAACGTGTATACATAAAGTAAGGAAGTGATATGTGAACTTCTTGTTGATGTATGAAACACCAAAAGAAATGAATTAATGTGAAACTAGAACACCTCTATGGTCACCATTAACTCATTGCCACTCCAAACTTTGAGAAATGATAGCCTAAAGTGAGAACTTTGCTTCTACAGAAATTCCTAGTCACCGAAATGACATACCTTCAGTATTTTGCTAATTTCTCCTAGCTCAAGTATTATTTCTCCATGAAACTTTATAGGCTGAAACTAGAAGAGTAGAGCTTTCCAACAAGCTATCATATGCATCAAACGAATCTCTAGAACTCAAGTTATGGCCCTCACAAGATGACCCTGTATGACCTTCCAAAACTGGAAATTTTTTCCTGTTTTAGTATTCCTGGGTGTCTAAAAATAAAAATTCGATGCCTAGCATCGAATTTCAGTCAAGGTCGATGCCGGGCATCGACTTTGAGCTTTTTTAGGCCCTTTTTCTGCACCAGAAATACTCTCTTTTACACACACATGAAGAAGACCACTTGTATGCTAGAAGTCGATGTCAGGCATCCACTTTATGCTGAAACTCGATGCCAAGCATCGAGTTGCTCCACAAACTTCATGTTTTTAGAAGATTCAACAACAAGTAACACACAAAGAATGAAAACAATGACTTATCAGCCAAGATTCGATGCCAGGCATCGAATTGCTCAGAGAACTTGAACTTTTGAATTCATCACACAGTAGGCAAGCATGGAGATGATGGAGAGAGACTCATACACAGAACTTTACTCAGTTCTTTCTCATAGCTATGAAAACTCAGAAGTTTTACAGATGCTTTCTCACTCAGAGAAGCCCGACTATAATCAGTCGTATAAAATGAACTCCTTCTTTCTATTCTCTCTCTCACTCTCTCTCTCCGCGTCAGTTGATACAAACTAACTTATATAGATTTTCGTATTCTCGTGATTTTTAAAAAACTTCTAGAACTAAAGTGAACTAACTTTACAAATATGATACACTTGTGAATTTGTCCCTTCACATAGGCATGGGGTTTTCTTCCTAAGATTTGACCTTCAAATATATGTCCAATTAGTGATTGTTTCTCCAACAGCTCCCCCTCAATCATTAATTGACATTCTCTGTTTCTTCATATTATCTTCTTTTCTTTTACTCCTGCCATGCTTTTGAATCTGCTGGTCTTCACACCATCCAAGCTCTTTGTCATTATGTCTGCTAACTGGTCTTTAGTAGAAATGTACTCCACTTCAATCTCCTTCTCCATTACTTTTCTATGAGAAAATGATACTATATCTCTATGTGCTTTGTCCTTGCATGAAAAACTAGATTTGCTGCAAGATAAAGTGAACTCATATTATCTCCATGTATTGTAGGTGTACCTTGATCAATGCCTAAGCTCTTGAACAATGTCTGCATCCATATGACTTCCTTAGCTGCTTCCACAAGTCCTTTGTACTCTGCTTCAGTTGATGATAATGCTACTGTATGTTGTTTCTTTGAACACCAACTTACAAGCTTATCACCAATATATATCATGTAACCATGAGTTGATCTCCTGCCATCTTGGTTACCTGCCCAGTCTGAGTCACTGTAGGCTCTCAACTTCAAATCTGATGTAAAAGGATAATATAATCCTTCCTTTATAGTTCCTTTGATATATCTGAGAACTCTTTGACCTGCAATCCAATGTGGGTCCTTTGGACAATGCATGAATTGTGACAAAACTCCCACTGCATAACTAAGATCAGGTCTTGTTAGTGTAGCATAAATCAAACTACCCACAAGAGATTGATACTTCCTCATATCTTTGTAGTCTGCACCATCATATTTACTGAGCTTGTGATTAACTTCAAGTGGAGTTGAAGCTTCTCTGCAATTTTCCATATCAAACTTCTTCAACAAGTTCAGAAGATACCTTTCTTGTGACACATATATTCCATGATCTGTATAAGTAACTTCCATTCCAAGAAAGTATGATAACTTTCCTAGGTCACTGATCTTGAATTCTTTTTCAAGTAATCTCTTTACCTCCTTGATTCCTTCATCTGAAGTACCTGTGATTATAATGTCATCTACATAAATACAAATGTAGATTGTACCTTCCTCTGTTCTTTTGATAAGTAGACTTGAATCTGCTTTTGAACTTTGATATCCAAGATCATTGAGATACTTCACCAGTCTATAGTTCCAAGCTCTTTGAGCTTGCTTCAATCCATACAATGCTCTTCTCAACCTGCAAACAAAATTTGGATACCTGGAATCTATAAATCCTTGAGGTTGTTCCATGTATACCTCATCTGATATGTATCCATTCAAGAATGCATTCTTTATATCCAATTGACTTAGGGTCCAGCCTTTTGAAGCTGTAATAGCAATGATTGTCCTTATAGTTGACATCTTAGCTACGGGACTGAATGTCTCATCATAATCTATGCCATAGGTCTGGGCATAGCCTTTCACCACCAATCTAGCTTTGTATCTGGCTATACTTCCATCTGCAAGCTTCTTCACTTTATAAACCCATTTATTTCCAATAACTTTCTTACCATTTGGTTTAGGAACAAGTTCCCATGTCTTGTTCTCCTCCAGTGCATTGAATTCTTCCTTCATTGCTTCTTCCCATTGCTTCTTACCTTTAGCTTCATCATAGTTCTGGGGTTCTTCATCATCTTTCACCATATATGCATAGTTCTTCTTAGTTATGTAAGAAGTATCATAGGAATACCTTTCTGGTTGTTTTCTTGTCCTGCTTGACCTTCTTGGTTCACATTCTTCATAAGTTTTTGGATACACCTCTTCATCAAATATAGGAGCTTCTTCATTTCTTCTTGTTAATCCACTTGTGGATGTACTTGCTTGCATATAGTCTTCATCTCTATTTACCTGCACAATTGATTTTCCTTTCTCACATCTTCTTACCTCTTCTTCAAATTCTTCAGCTGTGTGACTTTGATCTACATACCAACTTTTCTGTTCATCAAATGTAACATCTCTAGAAACAATAAATTGTTTGGTTAGAGGATTCCACAATCTGTAACCCATCTGCTTTTCATCATAACCAATGAACACATATTTTTCTGCCTTTGGTTCAAGTTTATGCCTAAGCTGTGATGGCACATAAGCATATGCAATTGATCCAAACACTCTACAATGATCTAGTGTTGGTTTCTTACCCCACCAAGCTTCATATGGAGTCATTCCATTCAGAGCTGCACATGGTAATCTATTCACAAGATATGTAGCTGTATTTACAGCCTCAGCCCAAAGATAATTTGGACAATTCTTCTCCTTCAGCATAGCTCTAGCAAACTCAACCAAAGTCCTGTTCCTTCTTTCTGCTACACCATTTTGTTGTGGTGTATACCTGCAAGTTATTTCTCTCTTAATACCTGCATTCCAAAGATAATCATTGAACTCTTGGGAGAAGTATTCTCCCCCTCCATCAGACCTCAGTCTTTTAAGCTTTTGACATGTGACTCTCTCTGCATGCATGAAAATGCTTGAAAGCTCGAAACACTTCTGATCTTTCCTTCAAAACATATAATGTTATCCATCTTGTAGCATCATCAATGAAAAGAACATAATACCTTGAGCCACTGATAGATCCTTCTTTTGTTGGTCCCCATACATTTGTATGAATGAGCTCAAGTACTCCATCATGTTTGAATCCTTTCTTTTGAAATGGTAACCTGTGTGCTTTTCCCATTTGACATGCTTCGCATTTATAAACCATATGTTGACTTTGCACATTTGGTAATCCTAGTACAGACTGATTAGCAACCATAGCTTTAATTCCTCTTTCATTGAAATGACCTAATCTCTTATGCCAGAGATCAAGTTCTGTAATCACTGCTTCACCATGTGTGAGCAAAGCTTGACCAATGTTTCCTTGCACTCTTAAAGTAAAGAGTCTACCTTCTTTCTTACCAGAGACAATCTGATTATATCCATTCTCTGGATCTTCCACAAATACTCCTTCATTTGTAAACCTGACTTGAAAACCTTTTTCAACTATCTGTCCCACACTAATCAAGTTTTTAGGTATTGTAGAAACATACAAAACATTGGTTAGCAAATCTGCTCCACTCTTGCATTTCACTTTTCCAATTGAATGTACACTATGTCTTGTATTATCACCAGTTTGAACTGTGTGACTCGAAATACCTTTTTCCAATTCTGACATCAATTCTATGTTTCCTGACAAATGATTAGAACATCCAGAGTCAATGTAAAATACCTTTAGATCTTCTTTATCTGATGTGTTGATTGAGTTCATCATCAATGATGTATGACTTTCATTCTGTGTGTCATTTGCATAGTTGTAGTAGGTGGTGTTGTAGGATTGATTCTGTCCCCAACTTCTTCCTCCACCTCTACCATAGCCTCCTCTTTGACTTTGTCTACCTCTTTGGAAATTACTTTGATATCTTCCACCTTGACCTCTGCTATTGTTGTTCTGATTTTGATTTGATCCTTGTTGGTTGTGCCAACAGTCATGAGCCAAATGATTACTCAATCCACAGATCCAGCAAGCCTTTTTGTTGTTATTTTGATTACCTCTTCCTCTTCCAAAACCTCTTGCTCTTCCTCTGCCAGTGCCTTTACCTCTTGCATAATAAGCTTGAGAACTAGACTCCTCTTCATCCTTTGCTTTACCTTTATCTCCTTTCTTCTTGTTCTTCATGTACATGCCAGAACTTTGTCCTTTATCTCCATCTCCCTTCAAGTCTTGCTCATATGTGAGCATCAAACCAAGCAACTGGTTCAAATGTGGAACATAATGATTTAATGAAAGTTCTGTTGATAAGACAAAAGGTTTCCACCTTTCATCCCCTCTCAAACCTGCAAGTAGCTGAGCAATCAATCTGTGATCTTCAACATCTTCATCTATGGATCCAAGACTATCTGCAAGATCCTTCATCTTAGTGACATAATCACTAATGGTTTGACTTGGCTTCTTCTTGAATGTTGTAAACTCTGACCATAGACTTGCTTTCCGTGCTTTAGTAGTGCTTTGGAAATGATACTCCAATGCATTCCATATATCTTCAGATGATTCCAATCCTCTTATGTGTGGTAGTAAATGATCAGAGATTGTATTGTAGATGTAGGCTTTTGCACTTGCATCCTTCTTCTGCCAATGCTTTAAAGCATCAAGTTCTTCTTTCTTTGGTCGGCTTTCATCTTCAAATACTGGCTTCTCTTCTTCACCTGTTACATATATCATGAGATCCTTACTCATAAGTAAGGCTTCCATTCTCATTACCCATGCGGGGTAATTATCTCTATCCAGTTTGTCAATGGAGATATGATCTACCATACTCCTTCCCTTCTGCTGCAACCTGTGAGCTTAAAGATAAAGGATAATACCTTTTGAGTTCTTTGTGTATGAGGATACTTTTGAAGTAACCTTTTGATGCCTTGTGTTTTCAAATGCTTCACCTTTCAAACTTTAATGGAAAACTTTACAAAACTTCTCGTACCTTTGTCGTCTTCTGCTCTTGAGAATCTTTCTGCTCTGATACCACTTGTTGATGTATGAAACACCACAAGAAATGAATTAATGTGACACTAGAACACCTCTATGGTCACCATTAACTCATTGCCACTCCAAACTTTGAGAAATGATAGCCTAAAGTGAGAACTTTGCTTCTACAGAAATTCCTAGTCACCGAAATGACATACCTTCAGTATTTTGCTAATTTCTCCTAGCTCAAGTATTATTTCTCCATGAAACTTTATAGGCTGAAACTAGAAGAGTAGAGCTTTCCAACAAGCTATCATATGCATCAAACGGATCTCTAGAACTCAAGTTATGGCCCTCACAAGATGACCCTGTATGACCTTCCAAAACTGGAAATTTTTTCCTGTTTTAGTATTCCTGCGTGTCTAAAAATAAAAATTCGATGCCTAGCATCGAATTTCAGTCAAGGTCGATGCCGGGCATCGACTTTGAGCTTTTTTAGGCCCTTTTTCTGCACCAGAAATACTCTCTTTTACACACACATGAAGAAGACCACTTGTATGCTAGAAGTCGATACCGGGCATCCACTTTATGCTGAAACTCGATGCCAGGCATCGAGTTGCTCCACAAACTTCATGTTTTTAGAAGATTCAACAACAGGTAACACACAGAGAATGAAAACAATGACTTATCAGCCAAGATTTGATGCCAGGCATCGAATTGCTCAGAAAACTTGAACTTTTGAATTCATCACACAGTAGGCAAGCATGGAGATGATGGAGAGAGACTCATACACAGAACTTTACTCAGTTCTTTCTCATAGCTATGAAAACTCAGAAGTTTTACAGATGCTTTCTCACTCAGAGAAGCCCGACTATAATCAGTCATATAAAATGAACTCCTTCTTTCTTCTTTCTCTCTATTCTCTCTCTCACTCTCTCTCTCCGCGTCAGTTGATACAAACTAACTTATATAGATTTTCGTATTCTCGTGATTTTTAAAAAACTTCTAGAACTAAAGTGAACTAACTTTACAAATATGATACACTTGTGAATTTGTCCCTTCACATAGGCATGGGGTTTTCTTCCTAAGATTTGACCTTCAAATATATGTCCAATTAGTGATTGTTTCTCCAACACTTCCTTCACTGAATGAACTCTATCTGAAGTTTAAAGAAAAACTTCACCAGTTCTGGATGTCTCTTTCCGGTCAGACTTTGTACTATGTGTACATATCCATTTCACCGAAATCTTTGATCAACTTATAGTAGAGACTTATAGCTACAAGATAAGCTATATCTCATACAAAACTTTACACTGTACTTCAAGATCTAACTCATAAAAGTACCGGAAAACATTTACTGAGAAAATTGTAACTGTTAACTAACTTTTCATAGTAACATGAAATCTCTCAGATTTCTTCACATACGAAGAATACGCTCAAAACTTCCACATGAACATGTGTTTTCTATTAGAGAAGATGTGTACAAAAATAGCTTGGCCTCACTTTCCTCATAGCTATGGAAAACTCTCCTACTCTGAGTAGTTATTCCTTACCATCTCTCTCAGATGAATACCCGACATTTCAGGTTTTGTTATTCATCTCTACATACGCGATCTCTGGCGTCTTCTACTCTATGCTATTCTATTTCTCTCTCATATGTGCACTCTCTTCTACTATTCATTCCGGTTCTATGCTCTCTCTTATATACATTTTGATCCGGTTTCAACAAACTCTAATTCTAGAAATTTCTACGCTGTATATTACAGTCGTGAATTTGTCCCTTCACTACGGCTTTGGTTTTCTAAACACTTTGTTTCTGCTTTCTTTGTCTTTATGTCATTATGCATAATTAGTGAGTGAATCTCCAACATTTTACTAGGTGTATTCCAGCTCCTACATCTTGGGGTGGTTCTCCCCTAAATGTGGTTCTATTCAGATTTCCCATTCCCTGGATAGTGTGGTTATGGGGTTTAATTCCTGGCATGGTGAATTGCTCATGTGGTCCATTGGGTATACTACCTTGGCTCGTTTGTCCTAACATCACATTTTATGTTCTTTGCTGGGTCTCAAATGGGTTTGGTGAGGTAGTTGCCTGATCTCGAGCTAACTCTCCTCTTTCATTAATCTGATCAAGGTTTTCGATTACTACATATATCTGGTCCATCTTGTCCCTATAAACTCCACTTTCATACTTAACAGTTGGTCTTGGAATTATTTCAGATTCTGTGGTGTTTATCATTCTTGCTATTGTCCTCTGTAGACCATCAAGGTAGATGGGTATTCCCTGCAAGTTGGTGGATATGTATTGAAGAGACGTCCTATATTCCCCTTCCATTGTAGACATAAGGCCTTCCCTAGGTAGGGAACTATGCATGTCTTCAGAAGCCAAGAGTCTCTCTCGGTTAAGTGACATTTTTTACTGTCTATGAACTCAGCACGTAGTGTTAACCCCTGAGTTGTGAGTCCCTGACTTGGTTGTGTAGTTGACCTTAGTTTCAAGTGATTTTGTACTTTATCTATCTCTTCCTAAGTGTCTACTTGATCTTAGGTTCATAAGCCTTTTCTACAAGTCTACAATTGTCCTTTGAACTGCTCAAAATCTTATGCCAATTCAGGGTTCTGGGGGTTAAAACAGGAAAACAGGACCTCTCAGGAAATGCTTCAAAACAGGCGATACACGATACTTATCAAGTATCGTGATACTTGGAAGCAGAGGATACACGATACTTGCCTTGCCATGATACACGATATCTCAACTAAACGATACACGACACTTGAAACACTGGAAAAGTCACGATACTCGATATTTGGCTGACGAGAAAAATGCCACGATATTCGATACTTGAGCCCACATGATACGCGATATTCGACCAACTAGACAGATCACGATACTCGATATCCAGCAAGTTCGATATTGCACAGGTATCGCCAAGAGGAATCCCACGATACACGATACTCGATATCAGGCGAGAGTTAGACTCACGATACTTGACACTGAAAGTCACAATACTCGATATTGGCGAGGTATCACGATACTCGACCACAGGAGATCACAATATTCGGATATCGCGATACTTGACCACAGGAGATCACGATATTCGGATATCGTGATACTCGATCGCAGGAAAACACGATACTTGGATTTTTTGGAGTCCAAATTCAAAAATTTTTGCAAATATGAGTACCTTGTGTCCTCCTTGTCACTCCTATGTGTCTGTAGATGCAAAATCTCCCTTCAAACCCGCGATATTGCACTCACAATACTTGGCACAAGTTATGTCACGTCCAGGGTTGTTCACTTAATTTTTGGGTATATTGAGGTGTATTTCTTCAGCGTTTCAGCTCCGCACCCTCTCTAAGGCCCTTTCTCACAACCACAAGTAAAAAGCGAGGTGAATGTACTCTAAAAAATGGAAAAAACGGAGAAGATGAAGGTGGGTGGAGATGGTGATGATGATGAAGATGAAGGAGAAGAAAAACTCAAAACCTGAACTGAAAATGGTGATTTTTTTACCTTCCAACATCGCTACTCTACGTCTTACCGTCACACGCTCGTCCTCCAAGCTCTCTCCTCGGCAACGGCGCCAAATTTGGTGTCACTCTAGCACAATGCCAAGTACCAACGTGAGGAGCTTCACCTCATAAATGTCAATCCACGGAGATGTGAGGACTGGTATGAAGACCGTGAGCAAATGATGGCACAAGTGTGTGAGTGAAAGCACACAAGCATGCACACACATACACACACGCGTCCAAGGTAAAAGCAAAGAGTGGAACAAAGGAAAGGTTTGATTACAAAAGAACTCTCTTACAATGCTGAAATCTACAATAAGCTAACCCCAAAAATGAGCTCTCCAGCCCTTTTTATAGTTTTTGAGTGGTTTTGGCCCTGTCTAGACCTAGTGTCCGGCCTAGTTAAAAATTAGGTTCTAGGGCTTATTTGGGGGCTCAAACGGAATCTAAAAATTATGAAAATTGGTAGTATGATACATCTAATACTCCTCAAGATCAAGGACTCCTTGGCTTGAACAAAATGGAGTTGTAAAAATAGAAAATGGTATTTACAGTGATTTTTAATGATAAAAATCACTATTTTTATAGGGATTTCTTCTGAAAATTTGACATGTGATTCTTGGAGCTCCCTACTTGCTCCTTCTTCCTCCTTGATGCGCTTCCATGCTTTTGTCCTTGACCTTGAGCTTCAACATGGAGCAAACCTTTGGTAAGTTTCTTGAGGATGAAAATATTCCCTCAGGAGATGACATTGGCTAGATGAAAGAGCTTAGAACAAGAAGCACTAGATTATGCACTAATTGGAGATAATTCATACAAACGTGGAAGAGACAGATACCTAAGGCTGTGTGTCCATGAAAGTGAATAGCTTAAGATCCTAGAAACTTCTCACCAAGGTGTGGCAGGAGGACATTTTGGACCAGACTGTGTGATCAAGGCAATTCTATTTGCAAGTCTTTGGTGGCCAACCCTTCACATGGATGCACATACCTATGTGAAGCAGTGTGATATTTTCAGCAAACACGGTATCTAATATGAAAGGATGAGATGCCATTGAGACTCATGATGGGAGGATGTGCATTCTCTAAGTGGGGAATAGACTTTGTAGGTCCTATTAATCCCCCAGCTAAGAGTTACCAAGAGAGTTGGTAAGTGATACAGGCACACACTTCTTGAACAAAGTCATTGAAAATCTTTTCTAAGGATTCTTGCTGATACATAAGAAGTCTGCCCCCTATCATCCACATGCTAACGGAAAAGCCGGAGAGCACAAATAAGATCCTATGTAATGTATTGACAAAATTGGTGAATAATAAGCACTCTGGTTGGGACAAATAGCTCCACCATGTTGTTTGGGCACATCGAGTCACCTATAAAATGGTACTCCAAGCCACACCCGTTCAAGTGGTATTTGGCCAAAACATAGTGCTACCATTAGACTTCTTGATACCCACACTGAAGTGAGCACAGGAGCATCAATGGAAAGGTCACAAGCTCTCGTCTAGAATCTTTGATCTTGAACAACTAGGTGAAACAAGGGTTAAGAGTAGCTACAGGAGTATATCTAGCTAAGAAAAGGTAAAAGGCATACTTTGATGCCCATGTGAAGGATAAAGGCTTGAAAGTGGGAGATGTAGTCTAAGTATACACCTTGAAACATGCACAAAAGTTGGAGAAGTGTGGCTATGGACCGATGATAATTAATAGAATCTCAACAACCGAGGTAGTTCACTTAGCTACATTAGAAGGTGACTTATTGCCTAGCCATATGGTTGTAGGTGAAATTATATTAAGAACCTCTCACAAAATAAATGCTTAATCTACTCAGCACTTCAAGGAAACTTAAGGAAGAGGAGAGGCAGATTTGAGAAGAAGCATAGGCTGGAGCCATAGGACGCATTCGATGGATGAAGCTAAGGAGACAAGGTAGAAATCTACCTAGACAAGAAGCCCAAGAGATACCAAGATATCACATGGCTATGTGTAGAGCTACAAGTGTGAACCCTCAGCAAATTGTTGATAGGAATCCTTTCATGATGCTAGATCTAGGACAAGGAAAGGATACAAGGACTATACGAGCCTTAGTTGATTTAGGTGTTTCCACAAGTGTAGTTCAACTTTCTTACTGTTAGGCTTTGCAATTGAATATGAGCCCTGAAGAGGCATATCTCATAGGATGGGGAGGCATGGAACCCCTTGCATGGGTGAGGTGGAACTTCCCATCTACCTTCAAGATGTACCAATGATAGTGAAAGTTCTATTATGTCAACATGAGGACCTCATTGAGCCTCTCAATTTAGGTCAAGATTGAATCTATGACCATGCAGTCAACCTAAACCTAAGAAGTGGACTTTTTGAGGTCTGGGTAAATCAAAACCACATCACAGTCGAGTTAGAAAGTCAAGCACTCAAGCAACTAAAAAAGGCACCCACTCTTGGTCCTTCCAGGAACACACATTACAATAACAATGCTTTTCTTCTCCCAAGTTCTATGGTGCAGAAGAAGGTCACTCATGAAGGAGTCGTAGAACCCAATATGGAACTCCCTTCTTTTCCAAGGATGGCCCTAGAAAAACAAGCAAGGAAACCCAAGAGGCAGATAAAATAGATAACCAAGACACATGCGCAATGATCAATGCAAAATAAATTACCTCATGGAGTGATGCAGATCTAGATATGCAAGAATGAACAACCCTCTGCTCAAGAGACAACACCCCAACGATGCACCAAACAAACTACTCGATCAAAGACTACAAGGAAAGAGTATTCCATGAATCTACCAAGCTAGACCATTTTTATTTGGGTCCCAAAGTGATCGATGAATGCTAACCCCAATGCTACAACAATCTGGGTGCTGTAGCTCAAGCGTAAGCACCACCTCCTTTACTTGTCAATCCGTGGAGACGTGAGGACCGGTATGAAGACCACGAGCAAGTGAAGGCACAAGTGCGTGAGTGAAAGCACACAAACATGCACACACATACACACACACGCGCACAAGGTAAGATCAAAGAGAGGAACAATGGAAAGCTTTGATTGCAAAAGATTTCTCTTACAAAAGTTCTATTCTCTCACCAGCTAACCTCAAAAATGAGCTCTCTAGCTCTTTTTATAGTTTTTTGACTAGTTTTGGCCCTGTCCAAACCTAGTGTCCGGCCTAGTTAAAAATTAGGTTCCAGGGCTTATTTGAGGGCTCAAACGAAGTCTAAAATTTATGAAAATTGGTACGATGGTACTTCTAATACTCCTCAAGCTTGAGGACTCCTCGGCTTGAACAAAATGGAGTTATAAAAATAGATAATGGTATTTACAATGGTTTTTAGTGATGAAAATCACTATTTTTGTAGGGGATTCATCTGAAAATTTGACATACACTTCATGGAGCTCCCTACTTGCTCCCTTTCCTTGTGTGTCCACCTTTTGATGTGCTTCCATGCTTTGTCCTTGACTTTGAGCTTCAACAGGTGCCTAAGGCCTGCTTATAAGCTCAAGTATTGGGACATAAGCTCATAATCTTAAATCACCCTCACAAACACTCATGACACAAACTTCATGGCAAAAATCTATAATCAACACCTTCAATCCCCAAATCACCAAGGATTATCTGGAAATGGGTATCCAAAAAGTCCCAAATCCAAACAAACCAATTCTAGCAACATTTAAAAGTCGTCACTGTCAAAAGTTGTAATGCCATGCTAAAAGTTCGGAGACTTAAACCGTCTATCAAATCCCTTGACCCAATTTTGTAAATCAATTTGCACTAGAGTAGATGCATTCCGAGTACAGTGCACATCCAAAGTATGCATCTAGGGAAATCACTAACCGACACTCACAGCACAAAGAACACCTCACTCACTCACTCCCTAACCACTATGGGTGTCATGTTGGTATTCTAAAGGAGACAAAGTGTCATCATGTTTTCACTGCAATGCTAATATGATCTCCTTTTCTAGAAAATTCACAGAACAACAAAAAAAAGAAACATTACTACTAGCATCATGGTCGAAGTAGCAAGCACTAGTTCACAGGCAGGAACAAGTCAAACAGGAGCTAATATGGAAAAATTTCCTATTGAAGTGACACTAATCAAGCAACTTGTAGAGTTACTAATCCACCTACAAGACTTACAGAGAAGGTTAGAGGTCATTCTCATTGGCGCAATGGGATGCCATGGCAGTTAGGAGATGTAGCTTACATATGGGAGTCAAAGTGAGAGTTTGACAATGTTTGGGGGAGGTTTCAATTTTTCTCTAGAGAGTTTGAGCAACTCATGAACACCCCTGAAGTACAAGTGATTTGGTAGCACTTAGGGTTAGCCGAATATTTCAAGGTCCCCATACCAAAGCCAAAATTTAAATGCTGCTATTATTTGGTGTCGACCCTGCATGCTAGCGGTGTGAAAGATCGACTCAGTACCTTTGTAATTCCTTCTCTATCATGCAACAATGAATTGAAGAAGTTTGAAATCACCCTGGAATTGGTAATAGATGCATTTAACATGCACAGCATACATGTCCCTTCAGAAAAAGAAGCCTTGGTACCAGAAAACATGGACAGGAAAATCATCAAGCTCAAGGATATGCACTTTGCATTTTTGGGATAAGATAGATTCACTGAGCCACACAAAAGAATTTGGTTTAGTCTTTATCTAGTAGAGACATGCTCACTGACCATTAAGCTTCCTGTGTGGATTATAGAGTAGTTGTTTGAAGCTAATAAAAGGTGGTTTAGGAAACCAGTCCTAAATGGATGTTGTGTCATTACTCGTATAATAAATAGGTGTCTATCATATTATGTACCCATCGAGCGAGCTCTGACTTGGTCCCAACTACAACTGTTTAAAGGTCATCGAGCTTCAATGAATCTAAGAGAATGAGAGGCAATATTCCATGTGTCCAACCATGAGAAGTTCTTACAAACCTAGAGATATCACCAATGGGAGAAGGTATAGTGCCTCCATTTACCATCCGCATTTCACGATCACACTCAGAAGGAACTACACAAGCTGGACCATCAGCTCCCTCCTTGCCATCACAATTTGAATTTGGTTCCACTAGAGATGTCGAAGGGATAAGCACATTTGATTTTGAGTCCTTTTTGTAGACCACTCAACTATCAGATGTTGAATTTTAGAAGCTCTAGGTACCTCAATACAAGGAATGGAAAGATAAGGAGAAAGTCGCCACGTCCCCTAGGAAGATGAACAACAGAGGACTCTCTCTCAATGATTGGAACAACATGAGGAAGAAGTGGAAGAATCTACTAAAGCTTGAGCCTATACGACACAGCTCTATATATTATACCAAACCATGGAGAGAATTCGAGCACAGCAAGTGCTTTCTCAAAAGAGTAGTAGAGTGCTCATGGCCCAACTTTTGAAGGAGGCCAATGTTGACTCACAATTCAATGAATCTCTACAATTGCTATCAGAGTCCTATGGTGTGGTGGAAGCCATCAGATACACACTGCAAAGGCCTCATGCCACATATGGTCCACATCGGTTACAAACCAGATCAAGGCTCAATTCATAGGCTCAATTGAACCTTTCCATTTCTATGAATTTGTTGGCCTCCATCCGCCTAGGTTCATCTAGGTTTTCCTCTAAGATTAGGTTTGCTTCCAAAATATTGACCATGAATAGTTCATGCCCATCCTCATCATAGAATTTTTGTTCCACTTTTTCATTAATGCACACATCCATAATAGCCAATAGTTGAGTTCAGAAATATGCCTCAAATATTCTTTGTTGTCAAGTATCTTTTTAACATATTCGAGAACCTTTAATTCACATGCATTTTTGTTTAGGATACCAAACTCATTATTACTTACATTTTCATATTCTCTTGCAACATCTGACATGGCAAGATATGTTTATCCTCATGCATGCACTTATGATCATCGGTATTCTCCTTGTATTTGGAAGTGGAATCATCTTTTTCATTCTCATTATAAATGGGATTCCGTTGTAATGGACAAAAATCACTATGAAATGAGTCATGCAAATTGATTGTTCCAATCACTTCTATGTGTTGTAGGTACATAAAATTCTTGCCTCAATCTTGCACCACTTTTCAACACCTTAAGAATGGACATATAGACAGAATTTCATATTTCTTAGCTTTAGTAAATATGTAGATTGCTACTATCTAGTAGTTTCAAAGCTAGCTTTTCCCATTCATCCCACATTTTGGTGATGGTTTTTCCTACACCTAGCCCCAAGTCAATGAACAACTATGTAGTCACTTTGTTATACTTGATTGGGAGAATAGTATTCCCTTCATCCCTTTTGTGAGAGAGTTTTTGGGACATCACTTCTATGCATCCATTGGATTTTTCATTCTTCTTGGTACATAACACAATCATTTGTTGGCACTTTGGCTTTTCTTGAAATTTTCTCTAAGTATCTAGGTGTGATATCAAAGAAAAAGGCGGGCCTTATAAATGAATCTAGGAGAATTGCCACTTCTAGTAGAGGATCTTGAAAATGGATTTTTGGGAAGGGTGGTTGTTATATTTATTTGACCTTCGTGCTCTTCCATTGGTCTACCTGCATTTGTTCAAGAACCCTAACTAGGTCAAGGATCAGAGATTGGAAGAGCCAAGGCTCTAGCACGAGTCTACGAGGTTATTCCATGTAACATAATCCTGGTAGGAGATGGTTGAACCACACCCTAAGAGAGAGGATTAGGAAGTAATCCTCAACCATGGCTTTTGGGGCAAGTGGTTAGCCCATCACATTCCTAACCAAGAGGTTGTGAGTTCAATTCCTTACATTGGTATCAGAGCCTAGGAAGTAGGCTTGGGCAAAGTGGAATGACCCAATGGCCTCTAAAAAAGGCGCTTGGGCATCCTCCATGTGAAAGGGTAGGAATTGTGGAAGGCGCGCGTCGATTTCAATGATGGACCTTACAATGATTGGGGTGTATCTCCCAATCCGTAGGTCGGATTGAGGCGTGTAATATACCGTTGGAAAGCTCTCGGAACGAACTTTCCAATGAGCTAGCTTGCAATGTGTGAATTCCTTGGGAATCCTTGGATGGAACTTGATTGAGTACATCCTGCCAGTCCCATAGCTGGTCAGGGTACATCCTGCCAAGGTACATCCAGGGTACATCCTGCCAGTCCCATAGCTGGTCAGGGTACATTCCCTAGGAGTTCAAGGGGGGAAGAATGTAACATAATCCTGGTAGGAGATGGTTGAACCACACCCTAAGAGAGAGGATTAGGAAGTAATCCTCAACCATGGCTTTTGGGGCAAGTGGTTAGCCCATCACATTCCTAACCAAGAGGTTGTGAGTTCAATTCCTTACATTCCATCTCCTCAAAGTGCCCATATGAGGGGTTTTGGACCTTAGAGGTGACTCTAGATGTGCCAAGGGCAAGGGCTATTTAAGGTTTGGAGGAGAGTGGCAAGTAGCTAATTGGAATCTTTCATTTGGTATCATGGCAGTAAGAGACAAAGATGAAAAGTCATTTTGAGAAAGCCACATCATCATCCTCTTGAGGAGCTTATAGAAGGAAGTTTTCCGTTGAGAGCTTAGGAGCTTCACGTTCGAATTTCAAAGTAAAAAAACGAATTGATCCTTCTTCTTCTTCCTCAAGTTGGGAGGTTGAGTGCCTCGTTCTGCATGTAGGGCTTCAAAGGTTGCTTCAAAAAGGTGTCTCAAGCTTCTCGATTGATGACCTATTTCAAAATGCTTACATTGATGATAATTGGATACATATATATGTGCATATATTTCCATAAAAATATTTTAGTTAGAGTCAATAATTAGTTTAAATACTTAGGATGAATCATTAAGGTGCATTCAAACTATGTTTCCAATAACAGAATGGTACAGTTATACATTGTTGTGTGTATAAATTCATGTAGGAAAGAATTATTTTCATGAATTTTTTTATGTTAGTAGGTGCTAAAGTTTTTAACATTCTCATCAAATTTCATGCGATTTTTTCAAGTTATTTTGATAAGTCTAAAGATCCCAAAGGTGGAGACCTATAGCAAGAAAACTAAGCTTCTGGATGGTGTATGCGAGTCACTTTGTAGGGTCATATCTCATCATGCTAATATCCAAATGGTGCAATTTTTCTTAGCTCACATAGTCTATGTTTTACAATTTTTCTCCTCAATTTTTTATTAAAGAGAAATTGCAAAAAAGCTCTAGTTATTATGCAAGGAATCGTATCTGACAAGTGGTTGAAGATTTGTAGAAACTTAGTTGTTTCTCCCAATTGCATTTTCTAAATGATATGAATTTTATATGTTCTCAAAAATGGTACTAAAATGCATATGTATAAATTTCATATGATTTGGATGTTATTTAAAGACTATAAGATCTAAGTTAGCCCTCTCATCCCTCTAGCGAGGACTCACCCAAGAAGTATGCAAAGGTCTGGTGATTATGACATCTCTTTGTTAGAATTTCCAATTAAAATGAATTCTTTTGAACATGATTGGGAGCTAATGGATTCTATTTCTCACCATATTTTAGGTGATTTGGATCTTATTTGATGAGTCTGTTAATGCAATCTAGTCTCTGGTCCAACCTTCAAGTCTTGAAAATTTTGCAGGTGTTGGCAACACTATCTCATATGGATTATGAGATTAAAATAAAACTTGGTAAAATATTAGGTTCTACTTTAAATGTTTAAATGAACCGAATTTCATTGAAATTGAGCTCATCTAATTAGTCTATTGATAGGTTCATGGTAGGTATGTTTTACTCTTAGGACCTCTTGCACATAGTTGTAGACTTGCTGACTTTTGATCATAAGTCTATGGTCACAACTCAATTGATTCATTCCCACTTGGAGGTTAGAAGTAACTTCCAAGGCCGCTTGGCTACCAAAAAGCATAATTTTTGGAGTTATTTAGGTCCCTCTAACTCATGGTTCTTTTAGCTATCGAAGACTTTAGCTTGTAATTTTTTAGGTTGTTTCACATGATTTAGCTTGTATTAGGCTTATTAATTGTATAGGTTCATTTAGAATCATTTTCATAAATGTATGAACTTGTTTAGGTCATTTGTGGTGCTTATCTGTGGATGTATGTTAGGACCCTTAGTAACTTGTATATTCATTATGTAATCTTATATTGACTTGGGGATTGAGTGAGTTTTATAAGTATGTGAATGTTTGGGATGGAGAAAGGACCTAAGAGACATAAAAAATCATAAAGTAGGAATGTCATAACTTAGGTATTGCATTTTTTATCACAAAACTCATAAGTTATATTTTTTTATTAGAATGAATCTGGATGAGACTAGATCTCCCATTACTAAGGTTGAGCTTGAGCAGTCACAAACTAAGGAGATCACGGCTCTAAATTCCAAAGTTACAAGCGTGGAGGATACTCTTTGGATGATCCTCAAAGTGATTAGAAAGCCAAAGGTGTCACCGGTTGGCACTTCAATGTAGGTGGAAGTTCCATATGTTGAGCCATCTAGTTCATAGATACGAGTTGTAGATGTGGGTACATCTACTAAAAGAGACGTTAAGTGGTAGGTGAAAGACTTGAATTCACTGAAGTACCACAAACAGGTTAGAACCAGGATAGTACATGTGATAGAATAGTGGATCAGTAACAAGAAGCAAGCTTTCAACTTTGTAATATTGCTAATGAAAAACAAAAGATCTGGCATGCCATGTATCACTTGATGGATGTTGCCTATCGATCATGGAGGAAAATGGAACAGGACAAGATAGAACCCACCACTTGGGCAGAATCTAGGATCATATTTTATGACAACTTTGTTCCTTTAGAATAGCATTGGACAATAATCAAGAAGATTAGTTATGTCGCATACAAATTACAATTGTTAGATGATTATAAAGTTCACCCAATTTTTCATGCTAGCAAGTTGAGACCATACATTTCTCCACATGATAACTGTGTGGATGGTATAGTTCTTTTAGGAGATAGAACATCTCAGCCATATGTTCTGTTTCAATTTCTTGATAAGAGGGAGTGATAGTTTTGTAATCACTCCATATCACAATATTTACTAGCACAGACCAACCATCCACTCACAAATACTACTTGGGAATCATTAGTTCTAATTAACAAACACTTTCCTTCCTTAACCATTGAGGATAGCAATCTCTAGAAGGGGAACAAAGTGTTAGATTTATTTAGACCTTTATGATTGCTGGTATTCTAAGGTCTGAATACCATATGTTGGAAGTGGTAATGGGCCCCAATAGCAATAAATCACAGGTTTACAAGATCTTCCAACAGATGAACCTTAACATACACACCTTAAGACTCAAAAATAGATGAGAGATAGAGAGAGAATAGACAGGATTTCAAGTGTAACGGTAAGCTATGAGGCTCACCTACACTATCTATTTTCCAATGTCAATTACAATGTGTGAATATGATATAAACTGATAATTTATGTATCTAGGCAGAAATAAGAACTAGATACAAGAGATTGTGTGCCTAAGAGGTACGAAGAGTGTGTGTCTGTGTGAGAATATGGAGAATACGAACAGCTTAAAACTATTGTACAGCAATCCCAAATTCTGATCAACCTAAATCAGAAACGAGTGACCTAGCAAGTAAGAACGGAAATAGACTTGCTACTCACAGTAAATCAATAATGAATGTTGATGGTAACCTGGCAGAATCTCCTCCAAATAATCACCAAGATGTAGACCACAACTCCTCCAAGAGTATGAGAACTCCTCCTCCAAGATAGCCTCCAATATCTCCTCCAAGGTCTCCTTGAGTAACTTGGGAAGATACTCCTTGATCACCTTCAAGAGTGTATAACTCTTGCTAGAGTTTCTTGAGTTGATCTCTCAACAATGAGACTAGGCTTTAATTATATAGGTTTTGTGTCCCAATTAAAAGCACACCTAAAAGCATACAATAAACGATCAATAACAAAAGCTATCGCTGTACGAAAAGCTTGCCACCGCTAAGCCACGTGAAAATCAAATCTCCGTTTTCACTACAGCCAGAATTCTGAAAAAAACAAAAACTTGTCGCTTTTGCATCCCATGGGATTCGAAGAGAGACCACAAAAGGTGTGAAATATGGTATGAGCTTTTGAGTTTGTGGATCATTGTTGGACATTGTTTCCAACAATCCTCCCTTCAATGTCACAATGGTACAAGGTTTAATAACTTGCAAAACTTCTAATGTATGTAAATATCTCTTAACTGATTTCCATTGAATCTTGAGCTGACTGTGTATGAACCTATGTACTTGAGAAACTCCAAACAGAATGTCTGAATGTGTATTACATAGATATATCAAGCAACCCATTGCTTGAATATATAATGTATCATCAAATGATACTGAATATGCTTCCGACCGTAATAACACATTAACATCCATAGGTGTCTGTATAGGAAAAATCTGTCATCTCAAACCTTTCCAATAATTTCTCAATGTATTTCCGCTGTGTCATGTAGATACACTCATTTCTATATTTAATCTCAATCCTAGGACGTGCTAATCATATCACTTTGTAGTGCATCTTGAAAACTAGTTGGTTCATTCTCAACTGAAGTAAGAGCTAAAACATTATGAATCTCAAAGTGTTCTGCATAATTTACATGGCCTTCTTTTTGTCTTTTGGTATGACTTCTGGTTCTTCCACTGTATTCTTGTATACCACTATCCTTCCAAGTTTGATATAACCACTTTGGTGCATTCATGAAAAGTGGTGGTATATCTTCTGGTTCTTTAGTATCTCTTTCTTTCGGAACTCTAGAACCTTCTCCAACTTCATAAGTCGGAACTTCAAGAGGTACTGATGTAGGTAATGAAATTCTCTCTTTGCCTGCATCTCTTAGCGTTTGAGAAGATTCATCACCCCCCTTGTATGGCTGAATATATCACCTGTTAATACCTTCTCTCTGATGAAGTGATAATGTACCTGGGTATTCTTTGTTTTATCATGAAAAACAAGATTTTGTGCTAATTGAATGTTGCTAAGATTATCACAATAGATGGTGATTGACTTTTGCACTTCCACACCTAAATCAGAAAGTAGCATCTCTAACCATGATGCTTTACATGCTGCTATTGCGACATCTCTATACTTGCTTTGTACCATCAACATTGTACCTGCTTATGCTACCATCAACATTGTGCTTTACCTAGTAGACCCACTTGCAGCCTATGGGTTTCTTTCCTTGCGCCAATGGAACCAGCTTCCATGTATCGTTTCCATAAAGTGCAGACATCTCCTCATCCATAGATTTTTTTTCCAATATGCATTTCCAATTGCATCTGCAAAACAAGAAGGTTTAGCATCTTATATTACCTTGGTCATGTAGGCACAATGATGAGCCATGTAACTGTCATACATCAATCATTGCATTGACTTCTGCATCCTCCCAGATCTTCTTGGTCTTGGGTCACTTCTCCTTGTATCATATGCATGTGCCTTTTTTACTCCTGGAGTCTTCAAAGAGGGCAATCCAAGTTCCTCATCAAGGCTCTTTTCTGAACCGCTTGAATCTCGATCAATGTCTTCAAAATTTGTAGATGTTTTCTACCAATGAAAAGCTTTTCTTTACCTTTCTTGGATGTATTTGATGAATTCACTAAACTGAAATTTCCACACAATCTTCCATTCCATGGATTTGAGTTGGAACTATTGCTTGGTGATGCATCTGGTCCACTCAAAACTTGAGATTTTGCACTTGATTTTCAACATTTTCTTTATCATTTGGTTCAACATTAAGTCCATATTTGGCATCTGCATAGAAGCTTGAAATTTCATCAAACACCACATCTTTGCTTACCTTCATCTGTCATGTGAGTGGGTTATAACATTTATATGCCTTTTTCTCAAGCGAGTACCCAATGAAGATACACTTTTATGCTTTTCGATCAAGCTTCATCTTCAAGTCATCTGGAATATGTACATATGCAATACAACCATAAACTTTCATATGCAATAAGTTTGGCTTTTTACCTATGAACTTCTCTTCAGGTGTAACTTGATGTATAGTAGCAGTCAGAGTTTTGTTCATGATGTATATAGCAGTGTGCAAAACTGACATCGAATTCCATGACTTTTAAGAAAGTTGTTAAACTCATTTAACATGTATTCATCTCCTCCATTAGATCTTAATGTCTAAATATACTTTCCTATTTGCTTTTCCATTATAGCCTTAAAATTTTGGAGGTGAGTGAACACCTCACTCTTCTCTTTCATGAAATATACCCATACTTTTCGTGCATGGTCACCAATGAAAGTAACATAAAACCTGCAACCACCCATATATGTGGTCATAGGAACCCAAACATTTGTATGTACTATTTCTAGCACATTCTCACTAACATTTTTGTCATGCAAAAATGATGCTATTGACTATTTACCACATTGACATGTTGCACATACCTTTTGCATCTTTGCAACCTTGAAATTTTGTAGTCCATAGACAATCTCCTTTGATTGCATCAATTTCAGCCTTTGTAAGTTTGCATGTCCAATTTGTTTGTGCCAGATCTCTATATCAACAATAACTCTTGCACCTTTTGCAAACATGGTTGCATTCATTTCAAGAATTTTCACACTTAAGGTGAGCATCCTATCCACTTTGTTTCCTTTGGCAATCAATCTTCCATCTTGTTTGTACTCTTCTACATATAACCCATCAACACTGAACCTCACTTGTAATCCTTGGTCAACCATTTGTTCAACAAAAACCAGATTCTTTGTTATATTTGCAACATGCAGCACATCAACAAGATGTTTTACCTTCCCATCCTCCATAGATAGTGCTATGTTTCTTGTATGCTCGATAGGTACTCCAAGTCCTTATGCAGTCAACCTATGCCACTTCTTCACATTAGCCCAATGGCTTGCTCCTATGCACCCTTGCACTCAAGCCTCCAATAAGCTTGAAGTCTTGATTGTTGAGATGTCCATGCTCCATCCTTTTGTGCAATGCAAGAATCATTCTCATGCAAGTTCATTTATCCCACATGCAAGGAGATTTTCCATCAACTGCACATAAGCAGGGCTTCACTTCACTTCTCACAAACTCATTCACTCTAACCCATTGCCAAGAGTGTGATCCCTCTCCTCATGGAGTCTCCATGATCATAGATCATCTTATGTAACTCATTTCGATTCTATTTAATTCATCATGTTTTGTTATTTGTTGTTCCTTCCTCCATAGCTTGTTAGATGTGTGCATTGAGTAGAGTAGGAGTAGTTTTTTTTTCATTTCAACATAATACCATAACATAGGTTCACCACAAGTTTTTTTAACGACATTTTTGAGTTTAGGCTCTCATCATTTTGTCACACTATTATAATAAAAGTGATTTTGATCACTATTAGCATTCTTTGTTGAGAATGATTAGCATAAGTTTACCTTATTACCTTTTAATACCTCTCTCCCTCACTTGCATCTAATATACCCTTCTCGATAGCTCTCATGCTTGTGACTTCTCTTAGAGCATTTTGTTCTATCAAATAAAGTGCCCTTTAGCACTACCTTCAATAATAGAAGTTCTTGTTATCACTTAAGAGAATCTTTTATCATTGTTCTAAGACCAATAATCAAGGTCTCATTTGTATGAAGAGAATGTGATAGGGAACCAATTACCACATCTCCTAGCCACATCATTCTTTTTAGATATCATGGTAGCTATTCCTGCTTACAAAGGACTATCTCCGACAATTAGTGCTCACCTTTTTCACAATCAGAGCTCTTGTTGTTGCTCTCTATTATCTCGTTACTAGCCTCTTCTGATGGCCATCAAGGGTCAGATTTATGATCAAGAATGTTATATGGACGTGATGGAGCGTATGCACTCATTGCATATCAACTTTCTTCTACTCGAGTAGCTCACACTTTTCTCTGCTAGTTAGCAATAATCTCTAGAGTAGTATCAACAACAGACATCCTACCATGCAATCAACATGGTGTAACCATCACTGCAGGTACATGGTCCTACAATTTCTTCCCCGACTTGTACCTTGCAAACACTATCAATAACAACACGGCCATACACAAAGAGGTGTAAATGTGATGCACATTATTATTGATATAGAAGAAAATATGTCTCATCTTGAACAAAGATAGAGGTAAAGAAAACACAGAGAATTGGAGTTTATGGCATGCCCATAGAGAGAGATGAAGTAAGGAAAAATGGTGAATTCCATTCTGTGCCTCTATTTGAGAAGAAGACGGCTACGAGCCTATTTCATCATCAACATGAGTTGCACCACTGTAACAGATAGAAAAGGGTGAAGCTTTGCTTGAAAAGTTTGAGTTTTTTTCTAGAATACTTCGAGCTCCTTGTGTTGTACCTCAAATAAATGTTTGGTTTTTACATCGATGCAAATACATTTCTGCAAGAGATAAGGTGACAAGATAGAGCTATGATGGGGAGAAGAATCAGCTATGGAGAGCTCACTCAAAGATGCAGGGCACTTGATGGTTCAAGCTGACACGTCAATGAATGACACAATCAGCAAATATCTAGGAGCTAACTTGGCGGCATATTTCAAATGGTAAATTGACATTTTGCAAGAGGAGTGGGCTCCAACTTAATGGTGATGTAGATATTATTTGGGACGGATTCAACCAAAATAAAAGGTTGAATGCTCCAAATATGGTTGCAGTAGGAGCCTCCCTTGTAATGTTTTTTGTGCAAATATACAAAACATACCAAGATATCTCAAGGAGAAAAGCAAGAAGTTTTTTTCATGGAGGAAAGGACTCATCTCTTGATAAACAAGCAAGAAGTGTGAAATAATAGGTGATGTCATTGAAATTTCGGAAAGCAAGATGGAGAGATAGAATCCATGCTAGTATACATATAAAAAATAATGAATAGCTTGGAAAATGTTTCTTTTGTGCATCATTGTGAAGTTCACGTGAAAGAAATCCAACCTTGAGTTACTATCTATTGTATTAAAATGAGTTGATGTTTTCTTAAGAATCTTACCTTGATATACCATATGCATTATTGCACTCCCATGGCACCTTGTAAGGGATTAGAAATCACTATACATAGGCATGGTTGGACCTTCCCAAGGCCATCATATGAGTAATTTTCCTAACATGACACTCAAAGCCCAAGGATATGCTCAAAATCAATAACAAGGAGTCCAAAAGAAAGAAAAGGACCCTAGCAAAGATCCCATCAATGGATCCCTGAAAGACTACAAAAACAAAAGACTTCACCAAACCCCTAGATCCCCAAAACCACTTGGATCCCAAATGTCCAAGTATATTTCTAGGGATCCCATATGTCCCTAGATCCCCAAAACCACTTGGATCCCAAATGTCCAAGTATATGTCTTGGGATCCCATATGTCCCAAGATCCGAGGGATGCCATATGTCCCACCACCATGGATCCTATATATCCATGGAGTAAAAAACCACATGGATTCCATATGTCCATGAAAACCAAGGGAAGCCATATGTCCCAAGCTTGGATCCCATATATCCAAGTTATGTCTAAGGATCCCATATGTCCTTAAATCCTAAAAACCAATGAACTAAGTGATCCCACATGTCATTAGTTCCCCACATTAAAAACAAAAGGGTCATCACATGGAGGAGGGTTGTTGATATGTCCAATGCAAGAATCATTCTCATGCAAGCTCATTTATCCCACATGCAAGGAGATTCACCCTCAATTCCATATAAAAGGGCTTCATTTCACTACTCACAAGCTCATTCAATCTAGCCCATTGCCAAGAGTGTGCTCCTCTCCTCATGGAGTCTCCATGCTCATAGAGCATCTTATGTAAGTCATTTCCATTCTATTTAATTTTTCACGTTTTGTTATTTGTTGTTCCTTCCTCCATATCTTGTTATATGTGTGTATATGAGTAGAGTAGGAGTAGTTTTTTTTTTGCATTGCAACACATATCACTTCTATTGTCGACCTTCAACACCTCCTTGATAGCACTATGGTCACATCCTGATTGCCTTTTGCTTTGAATGACCTTGATCTACACACACAAGAGAGCATATTTTACTAATCCTTGGATCTCAATTTCTCTTCACACTTTGCACTCTTTGCCTCTCTTACACTCTGCACACCTTGCACTCTCTGTTTCTCTACACAATCTCTATCTATATGTATAAGTGTGTGTATGTCTATGTGTCTAGATATATTCTCTTTTCTTAGTGTATGTTTTTTATAGACTCCTTTTATTGAATCCTTTGGTATATACCACCACTTGACTTGACTTGCATTCACATATGTATCTTAGCGGATCTTAGTGTATTTGAGCCTTGATTGTGCAACCCACTTCCCCACTCCTTGGCACACACATTTCCCCAAGCCTTTGTATTTTGTATGATGTCTTTCTTTTGCTTGCTTCAAGATCCTTTCACCAAGAACTTCTTATACTTGCTTCAATGATATCCTATTTTGTCCTATGGTGACTTTATAGAAAATAAAAAATTTAATGGGGGGACACACAAAGACCTACACATTTTGCACTACCTATGCACTCAATGTCTAACAACTCCTTGACCACATGTGCACCACCTTGCCAAGTTAGAACTATGATAGGCTCAACAGTTTCCCACCACGTAATGGGATCTCTATCATAGAGAGGAAAAACTAGAACAATGAGCAATTGAGGTGCCACTTCAACACAAGTTTTTTGTAGAAATTTGGAAGGAATATTTGAGCAATCCTGCTTGAGAAGAGAAGAGAGCTTTTGCAAAAGAATTTCATTGGAAATTGATTGTCTAAAAAAAAGGGGGAGTTATCTAGACCAAGTAGCCAAGATGGAGGAGGATAGTTGATGAGGGGAATAGTCTGAAAGAGGAAGAGGGGAGGGGAACATGAGGGGCATGCTACCAAAGGGAGGGGTAGGAGTGAGTGAGGAAGCAATTGGGTGGGAAAATAGGGCGAGTGGAGGGGAAATATGCAGGGAAAAAGGCAAAAATAGAAAAAATACATTAGAGCTTGTATGTGGAACATGTGGGGAAATAGAGAGGGGATAGACCATGTAGAATAGGCTCATATGAAAAATCACATGTAGAATGTGGAAAAAAGAGAGAGGGTTTGACAAAATGAAGGAAAAGGGTTGTGAGTGTGGGGAAAATAATGATGAAAATGAATTAAGATATATTGAAAATAATGAAATTGTGTGAAAAATCCCAAACAATGGCCATCTGAGGCACAATCTAGAGCCATGAACATTTCACATGTAAAAGAAAATGTTTCCATAGCATAGTATAAAATTTTATGGTATAGTAGTTTTGTTGGGGGGTAGCAGGGTAGAGAGAGAGAGAGAGGAGGGAGGGAGAGGGAGAGAGAGAGAGGGGGGGGTGCTAAGCACAAGGATGGCTCTTCTTTCTTTTTTTTTTTACTTTTAGGATAAGACAAAGGCAGATGGGCCTTGCTTTAAAAAAAAGAAAAAAAATAAGGAAATAAAAAAAGAAATGAAAAAATTTCAAAAAAACCCAAAAATTTTGAAGAAGTATTACACGTGCCAAAGGGATGTTCCTCACTAAAAAGACTAGAGAATTTCCATTTCCTCATTATAAATTGTCAACAAAATTTGGAACAGAAAAGAAAAAGAATCCAAAAAACTCTAAAAAATTAGCAGCAAAATATTTGAAAATTACTTAAAAAGTTATAGAAAAATGTAACAATATCATCATGACTTAAGCTATTGAATGGGATCAAAATTTCATTAAAGAACTCAAAAACAAGAATATAACATAAACTAATAAAATGAAAAGAGCAAAAGGAGGGGCTATTTATAACTTGGTCAAATTGCGCAAAATGCCAGGGGACCAAAAGAGCTTCAATTTTTTTTATGATAGTATGCCTTGAGCTTTGAAATGCTGATAAACGGTAGTGCCTCTCCAGACCGAGTTCCCATCTGCACTACACCCCATTGGAGCATCTCTTTAATTTTGAAGGGCCCTTCTCAATGGGGAAGCCATTTGCCTTGGAGTTGTGTCTCTAGTTGTGGTATGTGTAAAAGAACCAACGTTCCAACCTATAGTTTGTTTTGACATATTTTTTCTCATGAATTACCTTTCTTTTTTCTTATGTTTCCCGCATTTGCCTTTGTGCATTCTTGAAAACCTCTTCTAGCATGTTGAGTGACGAGAGTGTGGTAGAGATTGATGGATTCTTCTTTGCCTATACAAATTCTATTCTAGGAGACCCATGTGGAAACTCAAAAATTTCACTTGGAATAACTCCATACACCAATTTAAAGTGGGGAAGACTTGTGGCTTCTTTTCATGCCAAGTTATAGGCCCATAATGTACCTAAATATGCAACGCCCCAAGTAGTAGGCCTTAGACTACATTCCTTCTTGAGCAGAGCTATCAATAACTTTTTTGCCCTTGGATGATAAGCACATGAAGTGCTATGGACAATCCTATAATTGAAAATTTAATATAAAACTTTGATGACAAAGTGTGCCCTTTGATGGGTGCAAATTTCTAATAGACATCCATACCTGCAGAAGATGTTGTTGTACAATAAATCAACAACTATTTGGGCTGCATCATTTAGAGAAGCAATAGCCTCAACCCATTTTGTTGCATAGTCTGTGGAAATCAACAAGTACTTCTTCTTCCTGAGAAAAGTTACAAGATAAGTAGGACCTTTAAAATCAAACCCCCATTTCTCAAAGTGTTGCCGTGTAGTGGAGACAACCAATGGATATTGTCTTACTTGGTGGGCATCGGTCCACATCTTTGACATGCATCACATATTTGTGCTTTGTCCTCTACATCTTAGAACAAGGATGGCCACCATAAGCCAACATCTAGAATTATTTGAGTCAGAATATGGCCAAGGAGATGCCCACCACTTGGTCCTTCATGTGAAGTCTTCGGTATTTATTGAGTTTCTTCTTATTCCATGCACTTCCTAAGGGTACTATCTTTTGCATACATGTACAACTTTCCCTCTAAAGATACAAGGCCTACTTTTTATGAGCAATCTCTTTTTTTTATTAGATTTATCTTTATAGGATACTTCCTTGTCTTCAAAAACTCCTTGATATCTTCATATCACCCTTGAGCACTTACTGTAAATATCGGGAACTTGTCATGCACTCCAATGGCTTGGTTCTCTAGGCTAACTCTAGAAAGATGATCAGCCATAATGCTTTCTTTACCTGGTATATGCCAAATTTGTAGAACAATAAGATCCATCTCCAGTCTCTACCTATTGCTTGTGGCTTATTCAATAAATACCTTAATGGTTGGCGATCCATAATAATTACAAATTTCACCCCACAAAAATAATGATAGAATTTTTGTATTTCAAATACCATTTCCAAGGCTTCTCTCTCAATGGTATCATAATTCTTCTGAGCCCTAGTTAAAATTCAACTTTCATATTCAATATGTATATCTATTTTGGCTCTTCATTATGTTGTGTGAGAGCTTCCCGCACGACATAGGCACTAGCATCCACATGAACATGAAAAACTTAAGACAAATCTAGAGTAACTAGGATTGATGCTTGCACAAAGCTTTGATCCTAGAACTTGGTAGGCCTTTTCTTCTTCTTGATCCCACTTAAATGGGAAATCTTTACCTGTAAGACTTGCAAGTGGTTGAGCTACGTTTGCATACGTTTTGATAAACCTTCTATGATATCTAGTATGGAAAAAAAACTTTGCATTACTTTTGGTGTCTTAGGCCTAGATAGCTTCAATATATCTATAATTTTATCTAGTTTATGAGACATACCTTTGCGAGATAACACATGTTCAAGAAGAGTATCTTTTGTCACTAGAAGTTGATACTTGTTCGGACTTAACTTCAGCTTAGTTTCCATGCATCTATTGAAGACCTATCACGATTGGGCCAAATGATCATCTAATCATTCCATAGGAGTGTTAGTACAAGTACTTGACAATAAGGAAAATTCATCCATGAAGATTCAAAGGGCTTTCAAAAGCAAGGGTCCAAAGATAAGATTCATTGTTCTATTGAAAGTTGGAGGAGCATTTCTGAGTTTGAATGGCATTTTCACATAAGTATAGGTTCCCCATGGTGTGATGAAGGAAATCTTGTCATGATCCTCTAGATGGATGGATATCTGGTTGTAGCCACTAAATCCATCCATGAAGCTATATAGGGTATGCCCAAGCACTTTTTCAATAACCTATTCTACAAATCGCACAGGGAACCCATCATGTTACCTTATTCAATGATCTGAAATCCACAGATATCCGAATTTTGTTGGTGTTTTTTTTTGGCACAATTACTATGGGACAAAGCCATTCTTAGTGCTCCATCGGGATGATAATATCAACATCCTCCATTTTCCACATCTCTTCGTAAACAACCTTAGCATACTTTGGATTGAACTTGTAGCTTTTACCACTTATTGGTTTGCTCCTTCTACCAATTGAATCCTATACTCCCCAAAAATTGTAGGCACTCCATCCAAATCCTTGTAATTCCATGCAAATACATCAACATAAGTTTTCATAAAAGAAGTTACCTTTGAGAGCAACTAGGGATAGTTCCATAATCGAATGGCCACCAATATAGGACGAGGATTATCATTGTTGACTAGCTCAATTTCTTTAATTGGGTTCCATTACATTGATGTGTCTAGAGGCTCTTCTTCATCTTTGGAATTTTCAATAACTTTTTCCCATATAATTTTAACATCATATGCAAGACCAAATTGAATATCAATTTGTTCTTACTTTTCTTGCATCCATCCTACAAGAATTTTATGAATTGGAAAAGAAGGTTCTTCACATGTTTTGACCCAAGCCTAAATGAATTACATGTTTTGACCGAAGCCAAAATGCCTTCTTCCTCTTCAACATCCAATCTTGGGATTTCTATCATGTCCTATTCCATATAGATGCCAATGGGCTGCATCATGCTACTTTGTCCATGGTTGTTTGGTCTTTCTTCTAGATGGATTTATTTGAGCTCTTTTTGTTCATGATTTACCCACATTGTATCTTTACTCCAATCGTGTAGAAAACTCAAATGCCTCAACTAGGGCATTCCAATCAACAATGGATAGCCCCCATCCACATGTGGCAATCTAAGTATAACAAAGTCAAACATAGAGGTGTTACCTTGCAGCTCAATTGGAACTTGGAGAACCACTCCTAAGGGCTTTACCTTGCTTTGGTTGGCCAATGTGACTATTGAATTGGCTGCTCTAGAGGATTGAAGCCCAAGATTCTCCATAGTGTATTCCAGCATTAGGTTTGATGCTTGAGCCATCATCCACTATAACTCCTTGCATATTGTGTCCATTTATAGTGATAGTGAGTCATGAAACCTTATAATCAGTAAGGGGGGCTTCCCTTACCACTCTTCCTTCACAGTGAGTATTAGTGTTTGCAACTAAAGTGCATGTGAACACTTCCTCTATGATTTGAAAAATTTTTTACCTGAATCTTGCATCCATTTTTTATAGATCAAAGATGCTAACCTCCTTCGTTATTGATCTCAACATTCTCAAAGCCTCTGATTCCACAGGGGATTGGACCATGTGCAAGTCCTCAACCTGTTTTCGGGTCGTGCTATATACTTTTCCAATTTCTTCACTCATGTTTGTAAGATCTTAATTTGATTGGGTATCTTCGTTAAGAGTAGGCCTGTCTCTAATTGTTTCTTTTTCCTTGGTCATTCCATGTGCAATGGATTCTCGACTCGGTTCTTCCTAATTGAGCTTCCCCTTTCCTTGTGTACATAACCATATATTCAAATTCTTCTAAATGTACTAACTTTGTAGCTAGTGATGGCATAATAGTTTCTTCTACAACTTATTCCTTATCCAAAGAGATCATAGGTATATGTGGAATTGATGTGGATGCTTTATTCTTAAGGAAACACATGGTATAGGGTCTTTGACTTTTGGAAAATTTTTGCATGGAGGAGAACCCTTTGGAATATAACATTTTCTTTGGTAATGTCCACACACTCCACATTGTAAGCAAATGATTGACCTTCTTGGCCCATTTCCAAAGTTACCCCAAGAATGTGGGTTGTGAGGGTTACCTTGAGTTGGAGTTGCAACCATTACATTTGGTGGTGGTAAAGGGCTACTTGGGTTCCTCCTTATCCCAAATATGCTTGTCCAAGAATCCCTAATGAGTGGCACTCCTGAGCTTCCTAGATAACATGCAAGTTACATGTAAAAGAGGGAATTCTCTCACCACATGTCCTTGACTTCATTTTTTGCATGAAGTTCTTATAGCACTTGATGGATTTTTTCCATGTGTTCCACCTAGGCTGCTCTTTTTGTAGTTTTAAAGCTTTAATTTCACATTGTAGTTGTGCTAGTGCACTCTCTTCTTCCTTCAAGGGATTATTTCTCCTTAATGTCTCAATCTTCTCCCTCAATTGGGCTACTCGTTCCTCATGTTCCGTGGAGTATGGGAGGCTAGAATATCCAACTCCATATAGCTATTGAATTTGCTCTAACCTTGTAGTTGTGGCAAAAAAATTCATGGGGAGGATTTGGTAGTTTTCCATAAGTGCTTTGGCTCAGGTGACAAATTCAGGAAATGTCTCCCCAACACTCAGTCCTAAGATCTACAATTCTTGAAGAATGTTTTTTTGGTATTTCCTTGTTGGAGTTTTGCTTTTAAGTTCATCCTTCATTAAGTCCTAATTAGCAAAATGCTTTTTGGAAAATTAAATAAACCATTTATCTGCCATGCCTTCCAATGTTACTAGGAAGACTACCGAAAAAGCATCTTTCCTCCCCATTAACCCCATTGTTTTACATACGACTAAAAACCTCCTCACATGCTTGTTAGGATCTTCATGTGGTAATTATCCTCTAAAGGAATGGAATTTTATGTTTGATTGGGATACTATGGTTTCTAATTTTGCTTGGTTTTCCATGTTCCCTACTGATGATGCAGATGAAGGGGGATTAGTTGATCTACATGAGAATTTTCTTCTTGTGGTTTTGAAAGAGATTTCAAAAGTTTATGACCAAGTTGTGGTCATGAGCTACACATCGTCTATAAGATGAATTTGCAAGAGAAAAGAAATTCAATGTCTTAACCCTCTGTACTTCCATCTTCTTCACTTGGAAATTGTGATTGGCCTTTTTCCATATACTCAAGCTACCTTGTCCCACAAGGTGGGCCAATTTTTTGGGGGGAATTATTTAATTAAAAGGGGCTTGAGTGTTTTAAGGAAAAAGAGTAGAGAAGAAGGAGAAAAACACACTGCATTGAAAGTCTTTTTGCCTTGATAAGTAGACGTTTACAATAGCTTTTGCTTGCAAGAATAAGGTACATGTGCATAACCCTTCAGGATAAAAATGCACAAAATTACAACTAGGTACTCCAAGTACTTGTGCAATAAAACTATGTTACTTCTTCACCTTATCCTAGTGGCTTGCTCCTATGCATCTTGCACTCAAGCCTCCAGTAAGGTTGAATTCCTGATCACTTCTACTATTGACCTTCAACACCTCTTTCATACCACTATGGTCAGACCCTCGTTGCCTTTTCCCCCTTTTCTATCTAGGTATCTCCTTTTGTGTAGTATATGCTTTTCATATCTCCTTTTGCTTGTCAACGCCTTTGGTGTATGCCACTTGACTTGACTTGACTTGCATTCACATGTGTATCTTAATGGATCTGAGCCTTTGTTGTGTAGCCCACTTCCCCACTCCTTGGTGTAGACATTTCCCCAAGCCTTTGCATTTCATATGATGTCTTTCTCTTGCTTTGCTTCAAGATCCTTTCACCAAGATCTTCTTATATCCACTTCAACTATATCCTAGTTTATCATGTAGTGACTTTATAGAAGACAAATTTTAATGGATGGCCAAACAAAGGCTTTTGCACTTTATGTAACTTCTTCACTTTTGACCTTGAATTCTCCAAAATGTAAACATAAAGGAGGGTTCTCTTGAACCTTCCAAACACATTAAAACCTTAATAAAGCTTCAAAAAGACCCTTGAAACCTATAATTAAATTCAATGGGAAGACAATTCTGAGCCTACATCTTGTGGACTACATGTGCACACATTGTTTATCGAAAAGCATGAAATAGCCCCAAAATCGCAAAAATGTTGAAGATAAATTTACAAGCTCATTTTCACATGAGCTATGCTTGGATAAATTTACCAAATATAAAGATAAAGGAAAAGAAGAGAAAAGAAAAAAAGGAAAAAAAAGTATAGTCAAAATTCATGATGAGTAAAAGATACAATATCTGCCTTGTAGTAAGTGGCATGTAGAGGGCAATCAAATGAAAGTGGTGAGTTACGAAGGAGGCACAAACTTCTTCACATGCTCATTGGTTATAATTTGGAGTGGGAGCACGTTCTAAAAAATGAGAGAAAGAGGCAAGAGCTCCCAATAGTCGAATCTGGTCATTTTGTCATTTTGTCTTCCCATAGACTCCTTCCAACCGCACATCATTTTGTACACAGCTCTATTGTGAAGCTCATATCTATGTAATCATTTCTTGCGTTTAAAAACTCATTGGCAAGCTTATCTCGTGCATTATCTCTATCTCAAATATCTTCTTCAAAGCTTATATACTCTCTGAGATATCAATCAAATAGTGAAGTCCAGTTTTTCAGCATACATGTGTAGACAGGTAGTCTATTTTGGTCAGTTAAGTTTCCCAACCCAAACATATCCAAATTGATTTTTAGCTTGTTGGAAAGATATTTGCATGCAATTTCTTTCTCCCAAATAAGTCATTCAAAGGATTTATATTCTATGAGATATCTATTAGAGAGTGAAGTCCATTTTTTTAGTATACTTGTGTGCACAGGGGGTCTATTTTGGTCAATTGAGTTTTCTGACTAAAATTCCTCCAATTTACTTGATTTTTAGCTTATTGGAAAGCTATGTGTGTGCTCTCTCTATCTCTTAAATATCTTTCTCAAAGGATATATGTTCAGGGAGTTATCAATCTGAGAGTGAAGTTTAATTCTTCAACATACTTGTGTGGATAGGTAGTTCATTTTCGTCAGTTGCATTTCCTAATCAAAACTTGTCCAAGTTAAGTTATTTATAGCTTGTTAGAAATATCTTTTTGTCTACTCAGAGACTAAAGGCACAAGTTCATTTCAGTTTTATATTGGGAGCAGCAAGCTATCTAAGGTGAAGCTATTTCTCTAAGTGTTGGACATACAAGGGTTCACTACATGTTTTGGATGCACATAGGAGAACTCATTCTCCACAAAAAAAGACGGCCATTTGAGGTGCAATTTACAGCCATGAAGATTTCACATATAGACCCCATCTCTAATCCTTCATCGGCTAGGGTCCTTGACCAAATGCAAGTAGACCAATGGTAGAACATTGTTGGAATCAATGTCCAACAATGGTCCAAAAACTCAAAAGCTCATAACATATTTCACACCTTTTGTGGTCTCTCTTCGAATCGCGTCGGACGCAAAAGCGGCAAGTTTTTTTTTTCAAAAAGCAAATTTTGGCTATAGCGAAAACGGAGATTTGATTTTCACATGGCTTAGCGCTCATGTAAGCAGACAACTAGCCAACACAAGGATGAAAGTTGGTGAATCAATTCAAACACATATTTTGAAGCTTAAAGATTTATGACATTAGTTATTGAATGTTGGAGTCAATATTTTAGATGAAGAGATGGTAAACACACTTTTAAACTTACTTACATCTACATACCATGCTTTTGTTACTTCTTTATCCCTCTCTACAAGAGATAGAGAAATTTCATTTGAAGAGCTACAGTTCCTATTACTTCAAGATGAAGATCAACAAAAGGATATGGAAGAGAATGATGAAGCCATGTTATCATCATCAATGGGAAAGAAGAAGGAGATAAAGAAGGAGAAGAAGATTAAACAATCCAATAAGGAAAGTAAGTCTTCTAATCCTAAGTTTTCTAGTTCTACCCCTAATGCTTCCTCTACATCCAAAGAAAAATCTTCGACTACATCTGATTCAAGGAAAGGAGTATGCCATTACTGTAAGAAGCCACATCATTCCATAGCAGAATGCAAAGCAAGGATTTTCAATGAGAAGAATAAAACATCAGGTAATAGTGTTGAAGATGATTCAAAACCTAAACCTTCAAAGGTAGATTCATATGCATGTGCTACTATTGAAGAGATAGCTTTGATCAGGCTGCATTAAATGCAATCTTAGATAATCCTTGGGTTTTTTATTCTGGAGCTACTAAGCATATGAAAGGTTGTAGAAAGGTATTTTCTTCCCTTTATAACTCTTCAGGTAGAAGAGTGACCAGTGTAGATGGTTATGATTTGGATGTTTTTGGTGTTGGAGAAGTAAACCTTAAGTCCAGAGCAGGTGGAAATTACAAAATTTCTAATGTTCTTTATGTTCAGAAAATAAAGAAGAATTTGCTCTCTATCTCTACTTTCTTGTTAGATGGTTATAAAGTAGTTTTTGAGAAAGATTCATGTTAGATCGTCTCACTTGATGAAGAGCATTGTCTACTTCAAGGTGAAAATAGAACTGGCATGTTTGTTTTATCCAAAATAAGTCATGCTAATGTTGTTAGGTTTACTACACTGTAGGAGAACATGAAGTTATGGCATGCTAGATTTGTTCATATCAGTTACACAGCTCTCAAGTGTATCAAAGATCAAGGTATGGTGGAGAGTTTTCCTACTTTTGCTTTACTAGATGATGTAGAGTCGTGTGAAGGATGTCTTGAAGGAAATCTTCACAAACTACCTTTCAAGAAACATGGATGTATCATGGCCACAAGGAAGTTGCAGATAATACATTCACATGTGAATGGTCCAATGAGAACATATTCTATTCAAGGTTATAGGTAGTTTGTTATGTTTATTGACGATTTCTCAAGATATTCATGGATTTACAGTCTTAAAGTGAAGTTGGAGGTCTTTCCTACTTTCAAGAAGTTGTTAGCTATGGTTGAAAATGAAAGTCAGTCAAAGATCGAGATTTTGAGAAGTGATAGAGGAGGAGAGTACATGTCAAAAGATTTTAAGTCTTTTTTAGAAGAAGAAGGTGTCTCTCATCAACGCACTCTTGCTTACACTCCAGAACAGAATGTTGTTGTAGAGAGAAAGAATAGGATACTTGTTGAGATGATGCATAGTATGATGCCATCCAAAAGGCTTTCTCCCAAGTTTTGATTTGATGCAGTACATACAACTAATTACATTCTCAACAGGTCTTCCACAAAAGCTTTGAAGGTCATTACACCTTATGAAGCTTATAACGGGAAGAAGCCCAATGTGAGTTACTTCAAAGGTTTTGGTTTCCTAGCTTATGTTCACATTGAGAAGAAGGATCGTGGTAAGCTTGATGTAAAAGCCATTAAAGGGGTCTTTATTGGTTATGCAATTGAAAACATAGGATACATATTCTATGTTCCAAATATAGGTGATATCCTACTCTCACACAATGCATATGTTGCAGAAAGTCAGATTTATGATAAGAAGGAAGAAATTCTAGAATTCATAAAGGTAGATGACTATGCATTTTTTAGAAGCAATTTGGATGCTTACATTCAGCCATACAAGGGGGGCGACGAATCTTCTCAAACCCTAAGAGATGCAAGTGAAGAGAGAATTTCATTACCTACATCCGTGCCTCTTGATGTTCTGACTTATGAAGTTGGTGAAGGTTCTAGATTTCCAGAAGAAAGAGATACTAAAGAACCAGAAGATATACCACCACTTTTCAGGAACACACCAAATATCAAACTTGCAAGGACAGTGGTATACAAGAAGACAAATGATTGATTAATGTGGATTAACCCTATTAAAATCAGACCCTAATTTTTCCCAAATAAAAACCCTATTTTGGAACCTTGGAATAATAATTTTTCCTAACCCTAGCCCTTAGTTTTGATCCATTCTTTTTGTACATATGTGTGAAAGGAGAATAAAACTTTAATAAAGAAGAAAAATAAGTGCAATTAATAAAAATAAAAAAAAATATATAAAATAAAAAGACAAAAATAAAAATAAAAAGAAAAACCAAAAATAAAAAAAGAAGAATTTGATTTTCCAAAATTAGAAATTAACAAAAATAAGATTCTAAAAATAGAAAAGATAAAAAAGAAGATTTCTTAGAATAGAAAGGAAAAGGCTAGAAGCATCTAAAGTTCTAGAGAGAGAACCTTGGGAAAGCTATATATACATGCCTAGTCTTTGTTTACTTTTTCCGTGATCTTTTTTCAGGTACTCTTTCTTACTTTTCCTTGTTCATGCTTCATGAGTACTTTTGATTTTCTCTCTATGATCGTCACCTCTCAGATTCTCCATCTCTAACTACCATGCCAATAGAGGAGAGAGAGAGAGAGGGAGAGAATACAAGAGAGAGCGAGAGAGAGAAATTGTATCTCTTTTCCCTCATTACTCCTCTCCATGACCTCATATTAGCATACGCATATACACAAATGATGTTAGACAAAAAGAGAAATTTGATTTTTTGCCATGTTTTTGTTTTCATATATTTCTTGTGTTGAGAGAGAAGCAAAAGGGAAGAATCGTCCATAGTTAACATTGTTCTACAAGCATTTCTTCTCTTCTTCTCCATGGAGAATTACTCATGCTTTTGTGATGAATTTCCTTTTTGTTCACTACTTTTTTATCCTCTATTCGCGAGATCAATTTTGTTCTAACTTGGGTTCTTTATTATGCTCTGTTGAGAACTTGAAGTGAACGATAGACTATGGATAGACTATCGAAGAAAACCATCTACACACATAGAGAGAGAATGGGTAGAATTGGGCTACACATAGGTAACTAGCTATTTTTTATCATTTCATCTGATGTGTATTGGACTACGCTTGTAGTGAGAGAGACTATGTAGGATGTTGTCAAGAAGAAACATTTTCTTTCATTGTCTCACCCCCCTTTGGCCACTTTCCTTGGACCAAAGTGTTCTTTGCGTGACCCTCAACCTGTTGTAAGGTCTGACTGGCTACTAGACCATTGTGGTACATTTCATGCAACCTTGGCTCTCAGTGAAGGTGCAGGTGGCCGCTCTCTGATTGTTCATCCACGTGGGAGACTCAAATATAATTGTCACCTGCACACCAAGATGATCAAATGTTTGTTTCACCTGGTATTGTGTTTACAAGACTCCCTCTCCCATAAAATTTATTCCAAGAGAGAGAGAGAGATAGTGGGCTCCAACAATTGAGACTGGTGTAACAGTGATCGGTGATAGAGAGAGAGAGAGAGAAAAGAGGAAGTGCACAAAGAACAAACGGATCGAATTTGAAGATTCCATAGATGAGAAAGAGACTATGAGATGAAGAGAGAGAGACAGAGAGAGAGACAGAGAGAGAGAAAGAGAGAGTCATAAGGCGATAGAGCTGAGGAAAATTGCATGGTTCAAATGTTGTCGTTAGTGTCCAAGTGAAAGGCCAAATGGCCACTAGACACTTCTTTGTGTATCTTCTTTAATAAAACATATAGTGTCCTAGTCAGCCACTGGACACTTCTTTGTGTATGTTCTTTAATAAAACATATAGTGGCCTAGTCAGCCACAGACTCAAGGTTCGACCACATTTTGTAACACCTAAGAAGTCTATGTTTGTGCTCCTTGTGTATTGTGTCTTCTGCATATTTTGTAGTCTCTGTGTAGAGTACTGTGTGCGGCACTTGCTCAGGTTTCTACTCCAAGGATATCATCGTGGAGCTCTCGAGAAGGAGAGTGCAATGTGGTGCATCGCCATCAATATACTTCATCAAATCAGTAGAGGAGAGTCGACAAGGCTTTCTCCAAGGTTTACAACTAAGGCAGCAACCAAGACATAGACCTTAGCATACCTTGTCATCCGAGTCACTGAAGTCACCATTGGTGTTGTTGGTTGTGTGCGAGGGAGGGCCTTAATGGTCAAGGAAGATAGAGGTTCTCGGTACTTCCCGGGAGGTCACCCATCCCAGTACTGTTCCTCTTGGATCTCGCTTAATCGCGGCAATCTCTTGCCACTAACTCTTGTGGTCTTTGAAGAAGAAGAAAGACTAAGGTTAACATCACCTTGAACATGTTTTGGTCCCTCAAAACTTCATTCTTTGCTTTCAAAGCCTATTTTTTAAGCATTTTTGGGGTGATTTTTGGAGACATTTTGGAGTACTTTAGTGCATAGGCCTCTTCACACAGTTTCAAGAACATCAAGAAGAGTGTTCTTTGTGCTTCTCTGAAAATAAGTATTCACCTTTGGTGCCATGTTTTCAGCCACACTCATAAAACTATAGGTTTCTTGAAAGGTTTTCAGTTGTGATAGGAGCAGCCACTGCAAATTTATGCAAGTTTTTGAACCTAAACAACAGAGTTGATAGACACTTGCAGGTGTTGTTGGCTAGTTTTTGGGTTGTGCATTCAGCATTTCAGTGTCATTTTACTGCATATATTGAGCACATATACACTATGTATGCTTCTGTGGATATCGCTAATGTATGTCCATGTGGTCATTGATATAGTGGTTACGTTTCTACATAAAGCCTTTTACATTATATAAAAAGGGTCATGGTGAGGTTTTCTTAATTGGGAGACACCCAAATGTTGGGGTCTCTTCAATGACGCACGTGGAAGACTTACCCAACCTTGCCATAGGAGATGTATGATAGTTTTCATAGTTGCTCGATAAGCCTGGTTGGCTTCTTTTGGGTAACTCATTATATGCAGTGGAGTCAGTGATTCACTATGCAGATAAACATGTTAGTACTTGTAGTTTTATGAGATTTTGACACTAGTCATATGCTCATTTTGCAAAGGATACTCTGGCAAATTTTTTCTAGATTTTCTTGTTTTGTCAACTATACAGTGGTCGATTTACTCCTTGATACACTTATTGGTGTGAGCACATTTATTCTCACATAATCCTTCTAGTTGGTCATTACTGTTCATTAATTCATTTTTCTGGGAAGATTGTTGAATTCTCTCCCAGAATCTGACACTTGGTCATCCTTCTTTGAGCCTTAGTGGTGTTTGGACTCTTCTAGTTCCATTATCATTCTATTCAATTGTCTACCATTATGGCATCAGAGGCCTCAAGCATGTCTGGTGGATCAAGGTATAGTGCCAGTGTTCCAAGGAAGAGCTATAACTTGCACGCCAAAGACCATCTTTGAGATTTGAAAATTTGATGGTGCAAACTTTGCTCTATGGAAGAATCGGATTAAAGATGTGCTAATTCAAAGGAGGCAATGGAAGCCACTAAATGGAATATCAAAGAAGCCTGTTGACATGGATGAAGATGTTTGGGATGAGTTAGATGAAATGGTCGGGTCTACCATTTGATTGCACCTGGAAGGTACTGTTATACTTTACAGTATTAGACTGTGAAAGTGCAGAGGAGCTTTGCAAGAAGTTATGCAATACATATAAAAAAGAGAGAGTCAAATAAAGTGTATCTGATGAGAAAGTTATATGACCTTCACATGAAGGACACAGATAGTGTTGCTACTAATCTAAATGAGTTTGATGCTATATTCTCCCAGTTACATGTTGTAGCTCAGTGATGAGTAGCACCTCCTTTAATGTCAATCCGGGAAGACATGGGGATGGTATGAAGACCTCGAGCAAGTGAAGGCACAAGTGTGTGAGTGAGAAGCACACCAACATGCACACACATACACACACACGTGCACACACGGCAAGAACAAAGAGAGTAAGACAATGGAACTCTTCTATTACAAACAAGTTCTCATACAAGCTCAAAACTACAAGCTCCAGGCATGTCAGGTTGTGGCGTGGTGTAGAGCTCTGAGTGCATTGTTTGTTCACATGCGAATAGTTGTAGTAGGTGGGTTGGGCATGGTGCGAACACTTCTGAGTGTGCTTCCCAGAACCCCGTGGTGAACATGTCATCAAACGTTTGCTTGTAGCAAGCAGGGAGATACCTGATTCTTGCGTGCCATGCATAAGCGACTCGTATGCTCGGGGTTGTGCTCATATCATAAAGTAGGTCATAGTTACCGTTGATGAAGCCCGGAATTGGCGGTTGGATATTATGTACATTTCGAAAAGTCTTTAGCACCACTTGCATCATGTCCAAAATTTTGAGCATCATTTGTGCAGCGACATCTGGCATGGGGTGGAGGCGTGGCATCCAATGTTTGATGGTAGCTATCATATATGCTACTGTAGGTGTGCTTGTTGGTGGTGCGATCGAGGGGTAATTCAGCCATTGTTTGCAATTTGCATTGTTCTGAACCTTTATAGCAAATGCTTTCCATGATCGTCTCCTTTGTACTGGTCCGAAGCAAGGGTTATACTTCAAATGCATGGGAGCGTGGTCCCATGTTCTAAGCATTTCCGGATAGGTTTCGAGTAACTTTTGCCTCCAGATGGGTTGGAATATGGCCCCTTTTTTGGCTGCCTCTGGAATATCCTCTGGTTCAAATTGTGTTGCAAATGTGGGGTACCTGTTAGTGACTCTTTTGATTTATGCGTTGTAGTCGGCTAATAATACAAAATAGGTTTTATATTGTAATTCAGAACTAGTTATCAGTCTTCTAGGGGCCAGGTGTCTGAAATACTCTGATTGAAGTATGGTTTCTTCAATGGTCCTCATTGCCAGCATCTGAGTGGAGATACGTTCCTCCTGAGTTGTCCCCATTTCTTCTACCTGTTTCATCCATGCCGAAGGGGGCTCTTCATAAGTGTCCTGTCCTTCCTCCGTGATTCTGCCTCCTGGAAGGGGTTGAGGCTCATAGTTGTCTTCAAATGTTTCCTCCACTGGAATGATTACTGCTTCTTCTTCTAGTGGTTGATCAGGTGGAGAAGGGGGTCGTTCATACTGTAACAACTTGATCTTTAATTCTGCTACTTGTTGACGTAGCTCAAGTACCTCATTGGCCGTGGAAGAGTCTGGCTCTGGTGAAGTAGCAGCATTGACCATCTCTTTAGGTTCTAGTGGGTGTGGTGTAGGCACTTGGGCTCTTTGTAGTTCCTTTACTTGGTCGGCAAGCTGATCATGTGCATCTAAGAGATTGGCATAGGTTTCCAATATTTGTTGTATGCTTTCTGAAGGGATGGCCCGGAAGCTAGCAGGGTTGATGGGTGCCCCTGGAGTATTTTCTATGGCTGCTTCTAAGTTCTCCTGGTTTTGTTGTTGTAGTCTTCTGTTCTCTTCTTGAGCAGCTGCTAAGTGGCGCCAGAGTAGAGCCATGTTTCGTTGTAATCTAGCATTACGGGCTAGCTGATCTCTGAGTTGTTCTTTCGTTGCCCTACTCGTCTCTGTATGTTTGGCTTTGAGCTCCACATGGGATTGTTGGAGGGTGGTGACTTCTTGTTGTAATGCTACATTACTCAATTCCAAGGCATTAACACGTGCCTGGAGGTGGGATGAGAGAGTACACAGCTCCTTATTGTTTTCTTCCAATAATCGGTATTCTTCCTTAAGTTGGGCAGCAGCTTCGAACATGGTGTCCAATGCATTATTGAATGAGGTGGATGCAGAGGTGGAGGTGAAAGATGCAAGGGTTCAGGGAATGGGAAAGGGAAAAGTGGATGTTGTGCTGACAGTGGGTGTGTGCGGTGGTATGCGTGAAGTTACAGGTGTAATGTTGAAATGAAAGTGGTGGTGAGTGGTCTTGTGGAAGGTGAAATGTCCATAGGATCGGACGTGATGGTGTGCGATGTGTGAATCTTGAATACGGGAATGGTAGGTGGTGTGTTAGTGTTGGGTGTGAATGTGGGTGAGGTGTGCTGGGAAAGGGAATTTCTCTTATAATCATCGAGTTGTTGCATCATATTTACAAGGTTTGCCAACAATGGAGGTAGGGTGGCTTGTGTTGGATCTGAGGAGGTTAAGAGGGGCTCAATGGTCTGGGGTTGGGAAAGAGGAACTGTAGTGGTGAAGGGGAATGTGGGTGTTAAGGATTGGGTAGGGGAATGTGGCTGTCCAAGAGCTGGTTGAAAAGAAGGGTGACCTATGATGGTTTGATGGGTGGCAAGATGACCTAAATGAGGTTGGGAAGATGGACCCGCAATGATAGGGGTAGAGACAGGTAAGGATGACAAAATGATGGTGTGTGATATAGGTTCACTGAGGGTGGATATTGGTTGCTCACGAATGCTAGCAGTGAGGGGTTCGGTGGGCTGAATGGGAGGTGACGGTGGAGATGTAATCTGTATATTTACATATAGTTCATCAAGGTTAGTTGGGCTGGCCATGTGAACATCTTCTTGAGTGGTGGTAGGGAAGGTGGTAGAGACTTCCATTTGAATCATCTTCCCCCTTCGTGGTCGTGTATCGATCCTTCATTGATCGTATTGAGGAGGGTTGCGATGTAACATGATCCGCATAGCTTCTATAATCCCATATGTCTCCGCCAGAAGGTTCAATGATTCCACAAAATGGGGATCCGCGTTCTCTACTTGAAGCATTTGATTCACCATTGCTCTATTTGCCTCCTCTGATAGCTTATGTCTCTTTTGTACCTGCTTGATCGTTTTGTAGAGCCGTTTGAGTTGTGCGGTGTAAGTTGGGGCTTCCTCCTCACTCTCCTCCGCTTCATTCCTCTGCATCTCCACTTGTTCATGTGTGCCTCCCGCCTGAGTGTGTTGTGCCTCATCTTCCCAATGTACCCTTCTTGCCTCACTCTGTGGCCGTTCTCTTTGGGATGATGATCCGGGACCGTCATTGTCAGAAAATAATTCACTCTCAGACAAGTGTGTTGTTTGTAAGAAGCTTTCAAAGTCAAAGGATGGATCTGCTGCCAATGTAGCCATGGATGCAAACTCAGCATCTGTGGGTAGTGGGGGGCTGATGGAGTGGGTTGTACCAAGTCTCCTGATTGTAGTCCTTGGAGATGGATCGTGAAAGGGGCTACTTGTTCTTCTTCTCTACAGGAGGCCTCTGTGGCAATTTCGCGAGGAATCAGAACCTGTGAAAGTGATCCACGCATTCTTTTAGTGGGTTGAACCCCTGATTTTTGCCCCTGGAAGAATTCCAATTGTGAGTACTTGAGGGCTCGTGCAATTGGCACATCATAAGCAAGGCATCTGTAGATGATTCTTGTGATGGTGCAGCAGCCATTCAAAGTAGGCTTCCTCACTCCTCGCTTGCCTGCTTCATATAACTGATCAAGGATCCATACTGGCATTTTCATAGGTAAGCTCCCGATCTCTGCTAGGTATAACCCATACCAGATCTTCTTATGAGGCTGGGTGAACCGGTCTTGAGCTGGAAAAGCAAAGTGTTGAAGGACATCCATAATGGTATGGCGATGTTGGGGGTGAGGGCGCACATTTCTTTCAACTTCTTGATTTTATTGTTCTTCGTGGACTCCGGTATCAAGGGATCCCGGTCAGAGGGTACATGAGTGCCATACATCTGAAGGGCTTTCCTGATTAAATTAATATTCAACTCAAACTTCTTCATTTCCTCCTGGTTTGATAGAGAGGGCACCAGGAATGTGCCTGAATGATCTTTATCTCCTGTCGCCTTCAGTGTGGCAATCAAGTAGTAGCACCTCAGAAAATCAGGTCTAGGTAAAGCTGCACTAAAATAATCTTGCAACCCCGCTTTCAGCCAAATATCTTGAAGAGGAGCTGCATTCTGTAAGGTTTCAAATTCTCTTGAGAAGAATTGAAATGTCCACCAGACTCCTCTGAATTCCAACTTGGACTCCCATATGTGGTCTGCATCTCCCAAATCTCCTGGCATCTCGTTGAACCAATGAGAATGCCCCTTCACTCTTCCTGTTAGGCCACTTGGAGGATCCGTGATAGGAATTCTTCTCACATTCAAAAGCTCTTCCGGCCTTGCTGTCAGTGGCGCTTCCACAGGCATGGTATCCCAATTGCTTTGAGTATTAGTGCCCGCTTGGGAGCTTGTTCCTGCTACATCTGCCATGACACTTCTGATGCTTATCTGCTAGAAGAAGGAAGGCACATTAGTGTTGCATAGGAAACAGGATGTAATAGTGTTCCCTCCACAATACTAACATGACAACCGAGATGGTTAGTGGTTAGAGATGAAGTGTTTGTGATAGATGTGAGTGGGGATTAGTGGTTAGTGTCATTCTAGATGCATACTTTGGATATGCAAGGTACTCAGAATGCATCTACTTCAGAAGGTATGCCTAGAGTGTTGACTAGGGATCTCCTTCGTTTTAGTCCTTGACAGTGTGGCTTGCTTGATGCTCTTTTGAGACCCTGTCTTTGGGGCCGTGATTTTTTCCCCCTTGCGTATCCATATCTGTTTCATGCCACGAGGCACTTCATACTGCCGAAGTTGGTGCTCATGCTTCTTGTTCATCGGTCTCCTCAGTGTCGGGTGTTGCTGGGCCTTCCCCTTGAGATTCTTCTCTGGAACAGATGGGAGTTCCTCCTTGACTTCTCTACCTTTGGCAAGAGTGACAATCCTCTGCACCATAGAACTTTGGACAAGAATAACATTATCTTCATGTGGGTTTCTGGAGGGACCAAGAGTTGGTGCCTGTTCTAATGGTTTGAGTGCTTGATTTTCTAATTCAATTGTAAGGCGGCTTTGGCCTGCTCAAACCTGAAGAAGTCCACTTCTTAGCGTGAGGTTGACTGCGTGATCATAGATCCAGTCTTGGCCCAAGACGAGAGGTTCGGTAAGATCCTCATCTTCACAAACTAGTACTTTTGCTGGCATGAGGACCTCTTGAATGTAGAGGGGAAGTTCCACCTCTCCCATGCAAGGAGTTTCAACACCTCCTAATCCTATCAGATATGCTTCTGTGGGTTTTACCTCCAATTGCAATTGTTGGCAATAAGAAAGCCGTACTACACTAGTGGCCGCTCGTGAATCAATTAAAGCTCTCACGGTCCTTGCACTCTCTCCTTGTCCTACTTCTAGGGTCACAAAGGGTCGTCGATCAACTATCTTACGGGCCAGTTCACTTGAAGCCTCGCACATGGCCATGTGATAACCTAGAGCTTCATGAGCGTCAGTCATGGGTAGATCTCTACCTTGCCTTCTCAATTTCATTCGTCGAATGCGTTCTAAAGCTTCAGCCTGTGCTTCTTCTCGAATTCTCTTTTCCTCATCCTTACGTTTCTTTGCAGTAACGAGTCGATTGAGCATTTCTTCAGTTAGGGGTTCTTGATATAACTTGACTCTACATCCGCTTATGTAACTTGGTAGTATGTCACCCTCTAGAGTGGCTAGTTGTATTGCTCCACTTGTGGAGATCCTATTGATAATCATTGGTCTATAGCCTCTTTTCTCTAATTTTCGTGCATGTTGCTTCAATGTGTAGACTAGGACTAGGTCTCTTGCTTTCAAGCCTTTATCCTTCACATGTGTATCAAAATATGCCTTTTGCCTCTTCTTGGCTGCATAGATTCCTGCTTCAGCTCTCAATCGTGTCTCACCTAAACGTTCAAGATCAAAGATTCTAGAGGATAGTTCATGGCCGGTCCAGTCATGCTCTTGTGCTACTTTCAAGGTAGGTATCAAAAAATCCAATGGTAGCATTGTATTCTGGCCAAATACCATCTGAAAGGGCGTGGCTTGGATTACCGTTTTATAGGCAACTCGATATGCCCAAACAGCGTGGTGTAGCTGTTTGTCCCAATCAGAGCGTTTGTTATTCACCAATTTAGTCAGCACATTGCATAAGATCTTATTTGTGCTCTCGCCTTACCATTAGCTTGTGGGTGGTAAGGGGCAGACTTCTTATGTACTACCAAGAATTCTTGGAGAAGGTTTTCTATGACTTCATTCAAAAAGTGTGTGCCTCTATCACTTACTAATTCTATTGGCAATCCATATCTAGTGAACACATTTTCAAATAAGAACTTTGCTGTTGTTTGAGCATCATTCTTCGTAGTGGCTTTCACTTCTACCCACTTGGTCAGATAGTCTGTGGCCACGATGATGTACTCAGCATGTGAACCCTTAGCTGGGGGATAATAGGACCCACAAAGTCTATTCCCCACTTAGAGAATGCACGTCCACCCATCATAGGCTTCAAAGGCATCTCATCCTTGCGTATGGGATACTGGGTTTGCTGACAAACCTCACACCTCTTCACATAGGTATGTGCATCCATGTGAAGGGTGGGCCACCAAAATCCTGCAAATAGAATTGCCTTGATCACCCTATCTGGACCGAAGTGTCCTCCTGCTACACCTTGGTGAGCAGTCTCTAATATCTTGAGGTATTCTCTCTCATGAACACACAGTCTTAGGTAACCATCTTTACCACGTTTGTATAAATTATCACCAATGATTGTGTAATCCAAGGCTTCTTGTTCCAAACTTCTTTGTCTGGCCAAAGTCATATCTTGAGGGAATGTTTTCGTCCTCAAGAAGGCTACTAATGGTTCACTCCAATCTGGCACTAAAGACACTCGATAAAGAGTGGCATGTTCCACTGGTGGTTTAGTGCAGCAGATTGGGCATTCTTTGCACATTTTATGGACATCAACTTCCATGGTTGGCCAATGCACTCCTAGTCTCCTCAGGGTCTGTAGGGTTCGTTGTTTTGAGTAGTGTTGCTCTAATGCACCTACATGTGCTAATTGCAACCACTTCACGTACGCGTCCTCTTCCACACAACAGGCTAATACCTCGTGATCTGTATGTTTGTACACACTTCCTGCCATGATATGATACTTCTGGGCTTTTACTATCTCCCTATCTTGGGTGTTTATTATTGGGTGGTTAGGCCCATATGTCAATAATGGCACTAATGGCTTAGCCCACTGAGGTACAACTTCCAAATTAAACAAGTAAGCATCAGGTAAGTCATCTGACACTCCTTGTGGGGCCTCTCCAGATGTGAGCCTAGAGAGATGGTTTGCTCTCAAATGATCCTGCCTTTCCTCACTACTACCTCAAAGTCATATTCCATTAGTAAGAGAAACCATCTTACTAATCTGCTCATATTACATGGCTTGTTTACCAGGTACAGTAGAGCTTGGTGATCAGTAAAAAATTTGAACTTATTTGCAAGCAAATAGTGTCTAAACTTTTTAACCGCGTACACCATGCCTAATCCTTCTCGTTCGGTGGTTGTATAGTTCCGTTCAACAGCATTCAACTGTCTACTGGCATAGGCAATAGGAAGATCCATATTGCCTTCACCCGTAGGTTGTGCGAGTACACAACAAATAGCATAATTGGATGCATCTACATGAACATGAAAAGGCTTATTCCAATCTGGTGTGGTCAAGATTGGTGCTGAACATAATCGCCGTTTAAGCTCATTGAAGGAATTCTCACATTCATCAGTCCACTCAAAGTTAGTCAGAAGTCCGTACATGGGCTTTGCAATGACAGCATACATGTGAATGAACCGGCGGTAGTAACCACAATGCCCCATGAAAGCCTATACTTCCTTGACGTTCTTTGGCCTAGGTAGTTCTGCGATGGCTCTCACTTTCTCTTCGTCAGTGGATATGCCGTTCTTAGACACTATGTGTCCTAGAATTTTGCCTTGCCTGACCATGAAAACACACTTTTCTGGGTTCAGATAGACTTGATATTCTTTGCATTTATCAAAGATTTGTCTGAGTTCAGGTATATGGGTCTGTCTAATGTTGGAATGAGCGCAAAGATCATCAACATAGACTTCCAAATTCTTCCTCAGGAACTCTTTAAACACGTGACATATTAATCTTTGAAAGGTCGCAAGTGCATTGGTAAGCCCGAATGGCATTACCCGAAAGGCAAATATGCCCCACTCTGTGGCAAAAGCCGTCTTATGCTGATCTTCTGGTGCAATGGCTACCTAATTGTAGCCAGAGAATCCATCCAGGAAGTTGTACACTTCCTTGCCTGCTACCCTTTCTAATAGATGCTCAATAATAGGAAGCGGATAACTGTCTCTAATCGGGGCGGCATTAACTTTTTTAAGGTTAATACACACACACAATTTTCCATTCTTCTTGGGCACAACCACAATGGGGGATACCCATTCAGTGTGCTCAATCTCATAGATAAACCCAGCTTCTACCAATCTATCTATCTCCTCCTTGATCTTAGCAGCGTAGTTATCATTGTATGTATAGGGCTTCTGCTTAGATGGTCTGGCATCTGAGGTCATGGGAATCGTGTGTGAGCATATGTCTGGGTTGACACCTTTCAGGTCCTTGTAGCTCCAAGCGAATACATCTCTGTACTCTCTTAGCAAAGCTACCAACTCTTGCTCTTCTTCTTCCGTCAGGTCATGCCCTATGTAGGTGCATCTTTCTTGTCCCTCTTCTATGGCGACAACAATTTTCTTGGTAGTTTCCTTTCTATCATAGGCCTCTCCTGCTTGTGCCTCACGTTTAGGCATTCTTATCATGACTCTCCTATCGTCTATCTCATATTTTTTAAAGTTTTCAGGGACCTCAAACAAGGATTCTTCTGCCTCCGGAGTGACTTCCTTCTTCTTTCTTTTCTTTCCTCCACTCTTAGTGGCTACTTGTGTGGCTAACCTCACATCATTCGTGATTTCTCCGTGTCTCTTGGGGTAAGCTTCAACTTCATAGAAGTATTCTTCATCTGATGCAAACGTTGGGTCCATAATGATTGACTCTAAGTCGGAGTCACTTGCATCCTCAAATGTATCAGGGCTAGGTTTGCATTCCTCTAAAACTGCATCTCCCATGATTGGCTCTATTGAGAAGACTGAAATGTCATAGCCATCCTCATCACAGTGGGGTGCCCACTGCTCTTCATTGATGGCTACATCCATTGTTGCTAAAATTTCTGCCCAGCCGTGAGGTTCAAACTCTTCATCGGAAAATACTACAGGTGCATGGGCTGGGTCTTGAATTGATCTATGTGTCTCTTTCGCACCTACCTCTCTGGCTTTTTCTCTTTTCTCTTCTTCTACTACCACTTTGCACATCCATAAGTGGGTGTCTTCATGCATCCATGAGGATCCTGATCCTATGGAATGCACTGACTCCGTGTCATCCTTGGCTCTATGGATGGGATTCCATTGAATGGGCGGTACGTCTCTATGAGAGTAATCCTTGAGATTGACTTTGGTTGTAACACCTAAGTGTTGCAAGTATAAGGAATTGGTTCCCCAGTCCTGTACTACTTGCAATTGCCGCATAAATGGCCTTCCCAAAATCATCTCGTAGGCTTGGTTTTTGCTAAAGTCGCATATAGCAAAAGTATGTTCGAACTCAACACCACATGTAGTGAGGGTTATGCCTTCTAGCAATCCCAAGGGCCTCTCAATATGGCTATCGGCCATCTTCAATTTCATTCTTGTTGGTCGGAGTGCTGGCTTGCCCCAACGCTTCCATAGGGAAGTTACAGCAATTGCAACTCCTGCACCTGAGTCCAAAATTGCCTTGGTTGTGTATCCCTAATGGGTAACTGTGAGATAGGTATTTCCTTCTTCTCCTTCACCCATGTCTCCTATCTTATCCAATGGTATTTCAGGCACTGTTCTATGAGATCCTACCTGGGAACGTGATTTTGCTATGTCTGGCACTTGTTTGGCTACGTGTTTCCACACTTCTGGCTTAACTTTGAGTAGCTCTTCTAAAGTAAGATTGCACTGCACTTTAGTGTTCTTTACTACCTCTGTATTCCTAGGTATGATTGAATCTTCGTTTCTTATCATGACTGTGGGTGCTCTCAGGCAAGTAGACTTGGTTTCCCATGGGCCTGTGAAATGTGGTAACTCTTGCAAGGAATTAGACTCAAAGTCTAACCTCTCATGAGAGTGGGCACTTTCCTGTTCTTCATAAATAGAAGGGATGTCCTATGGGAACTGATCATGTGCGTCATCCACAAGTTCAATGGCAGGAGGGACTTCACTCTCCTTTGCCCACTTCTCTTCTTGAATCTCTCTCAGAAACTCTGGTGAATACCTATTCATAGAAGAAGAGGTGTCTGGTTGAGTGGAGTTAGGCACATGAGCTCCCTGGGGAGGAATGCTTATTCTATCACTTGCCCTCTCCTTAGCCTGGGAGGTGGCTCCTTTTCTAGACTTTGCAAGTAACCTCTCCAATCTATCCAATAGAACATCAAAGTGCAATGGTGTTCTGATGGGGTTAGAGCCATTGAACAAGCGGCTGGCTTCAAACATGGCTTGCGCCAATTCGACCATTTTAGCACAAAGCTTTGTTCGCTCTATCTCTAGATCGGCTCTAGGGTAACATTTCTCATTATCTATTACATTGGGCCCTTCTTGGATTCTGGCCTGATATGCTTTAAGCATCATGTCTAGATCTTCAGGAGTGGGATCGGCTAGGACTGATCCTACTCTGGGTGGTGGGTGGGTTAAGGGTGGTGTATTGAAAGGTTGGGGAATGGAAGAAGATGGATTGGCGGGTAAAGGGAAAGGTGGTGGAGGGGTGGTGTGAGCGTGGTTTTGAGATTCGAGTTCACTTATCTTTTCTTTGGTTTCTCTCAAGCTCTCTTCAAGTTCGCTCATTTTCTGTGACCATTGTCTTTTCATTCTCTCCCGACTATCTCTCCATGCTCTTGTCCTTTTCTTGGTTATACTCTCTGTCTCACTAACCTCAGAACTCTTTTCCTGCCCTACTCCTTGAGTTTGCTGCAAGGCTTGGGCTCTAGTGACCACATGCACTAGGGCTGTGGATGTTATACTTCCCGTAGAGTCTACCACTAACCCAATGACGTTGATAGGAGTGATTTTAGGCATGTTATTAGGGTCTTTGGGCAATCTCGTAGGAGATGCTCTTTTCCGCAGTCTTGACAGAAACCCTGAATTGTCACTAGTTAGGGTTGTGTAGGGGCAGGCAGTGGACAATCAAGTATAAGGTGATCTCCCTGACATTTGAAGCATGGTCCTCTAGGAAATGGGGGTCGTACCTGCCTAGGTTGAGGTCTAGAGTTGGGGTTTGTGTACATGACATTAGCATACACAAGCTCCCCACTATTTTCACTTGGGTCCTCATAATAGTATGACTCATTATGCTCGGGTGACTGCATGTAGTAAGCCTGTGGGCTATCAATATGTGTGGAGTCAAAACTATGGTCATTTGGATCACTGTCTGATAGCAATGGGGTGACTGGGACTATGGCTCTGTTCGGATTTTCTTCAAGAGACGCATATTTCACTGGGATTACATTGGTTGGAGCAGGGGGTTGCTACACTAGGACTGGTTGAGGTCTCTGCTTCCCTTGATAAGGTGGCTGATAAGGTTGTTGTGGTCTGTTGTATTGTTGTGGTGGGTACTGATTCTGGTATCTACCCTGTTGTGGATATGGCTGAGGGTAATCTTGGCTAACAGTTTGTTTGTTATATGGGCAGTCCTGTGCAGTGTGTTTGGTGTACCCTCGCTCTATGGTGCAGTACTGGCTACTAGGATTCACCTGGGGTTGGGCCATAATGGGACATACATTTGCCATATAGTCACCTCCACAAGTGTAGCACCGCTTAACTGGGGAAAATCTTGGAATTTGTTTGCTAGAGACACCTAGTTTTTGAGCTACCTTCTCTGCAAGTTCCTCAATGGATGTGGACTGACCAGATGTGAGACTACTAGAGCTATCCGAATCCTTATAGATTTTTGATAGCTCTAACTCCTCGCCTAGATTATCCTCAATGTCTATGCACATGCGCACGCATTCTTCTATAGTTCTGGGGTCCTTCAAATACACATATGACCTAAGCTTGGTGCTCAACAAGCCATCTAAGAACAAAGCCACTTGCTTGGCTGGTGTGGGTAACTCAGGCATCGGGCACCTCTATAGGTATTGCCTAAACCGTCTTCCTGCTAGTCTGACCGTCTCTTGAGGTGTTTGCTTGAAGCTATGAATTAGTGAGGAAGTGTTGTGCCTTATGCCACTCTTAGAAAACTCAATGATAAATGCCTCTAGGAGCTGGTCTATGTTTTTGAAATGCCTCTCGTTCAGTGGTGCCTAAATTCTGCCACATGGTCCTAAGGGTCTCCAGTGCCATCGAAGTAATTCTTCATGGACTTCACCAGTTGAGTTGGCCTCAGGGTCCTAGTGTGTTCTCTTGGCCTTGGCAAAGGAAAATCATCAGCATTTCTTTGGTTCCTTGGGTCTCTAAATCTCTCGGTTTCTTCTCTATCTGTCCCTGTTCTCCTTCTTTCTCTTCCCTGGGGGTTGGCAAAGCTTACTTCAGGTCTATCTCTACTTCTATCTCCTTGAGCTCCATGAGCCTGGGAGGTGCCAGCTCCTTGGTGACTATAGGACATATTGGACCGTGGTTGGGGAAAAACAACCCTTCCATGTGTAGGCATGTCTGCCATGCTCGGTGACCACGAAGATCCTCTCTGATGTATTGTCTAGGTAGGTTACTTTGCCTGGGCTATCAGGGTCTTTAAACTCATAGATTGTGAGAGCACTTACTTCTTGAGGCTGGGCAGGTTTATACCTCCAAAAAGCCTCATCAGTTTCTCGGTTTAAAAGCAAATCTATGCTTTTATTATCCTGTGGAATCCACTCTAGAGTCATGATTCTGGTCAAGACGGATTTACCACGGGGAGTTCTTGGTTCTCTCTCTAAATTCCCTTGCTCTATATCACCCATGTCGGTCTCCGCAATCACATTTCCAAACTCATATGTTCTATCAGGAAGAGTGGTGACTACATATATAGTCCCCTCTTTATCTATGTATGCTCCATTCTCAAACTTGACTACCGGGTGTTCTAGTCCATGGGGTTGATCGGGGTTCTTAATCTGGACCGCAGATCTTCTCAGGCCGTCTTCGTAGATGCGAGCACCTAGACGATTAGTCTTGATGTATTCCAATTGAGTCTTGTAAGGTCCTTCTAGCTTTTCTAGATAAGCCACCCCTGAACTACCTACAGGTCTCTCCATGTTATAGGACATCTCAGAATCACTTGTTTCTGATCGGGGAGTGTATGGGTAATCACTCAACAGGAAGAAATTGAAGCACTTCAAGAGAACAACACTTAGGATTTGGTTCTGAAGAAACCATGCATGAAGGTAATAGGATATAGATGGATTTACAAAGTAAAGAAGAATTCAGATGGTTCAATCAATAGGTATAAAACAAGGCTAGTAGCAAAGGGGTTTGCTCAAACCCATGGAGTGGATTATGAGAAGACCTTCTCACCTGTGGCTAAGATGCCAACAATCAGAGTTTTAGTAAGTATTGTTGCTTCAAAGAATCAAAAATTATATCAGTTAGATGTTAAAAATGCATTCCATGGATGTATCACTCAGAACAGTGAACTTCTCTGACTTGGTTCGCAGTGTATACTTGATCATTTGATGGGATTTAAGTTGGTATAGATTCAACATACTGTCTATTTTTTTGGTATAAAGTTTCATTATCATTGCCTTAGCCAATCTCGAGATATCTTCAAAACTCTGATCACTAGTCTGCATACTGTTGAAGCTCAAAAATGTCGGGATACACCTTTAACTTGCTAAGCATCATTCTCTGAGTATAGTCTATCATTTTAAGTGAAATCACTTGCAAAAGTTAGCTATCCTAGTTAATAGATATGCCTAAAAGCATTTTACTCAATTGCTAGCAAAGAGGGAGTACTGTTCATTTCTTTGAGCAGGTGTGGTGACCAAAATAGCAAGTTTTGGTTCATAGTTCAAGCTCATATTCATTTGTTTTGATCCAAAGATTTGAGGATCATACTCCAAAGTACTTGGGTGATTATTTATGCTTCCTAGAAGTCTCAACAAGTCTACTTTGGAATCCTCAACTCAATTTTGGCTGGTGTGAAGCAGGAGTTTGCAACACCATCTCATCTCCAGAAAGTGTCCACCATCTCCTCCAACAAGTGTGACATGGGGATCGGAGATGTGGTTGTGCCATTCATTGATGGCTCAAAATTTACTATGCATAATGTATGACATGTACCTCCGTTATCACGTAGTTTGATGTCAATTGGTCAACTTGATGACCTTGGTTACAAGGTGGTCTTCTATGCTCAGTCCTTTTTCATATCAAAGGGAAATATTGTTATTGCAAAAGGAAGCAAAGTTGGCTCACTTTATCCTTTATTTGTATCACATAAAGAACACTTGTTAGCTGTTACTGAACAACCTATAGCTTGTATTTGGCATGTTCATTCTGGCCATATATCTCATAGTGGAATGGAAAATCTTTCTCATTCTAGTACTTACTTGTGTTATCTTTCTCTGATTTTTCATTTTGTGAGCATTGTCAATATGGAAAGCAAACCAGAAATGTGCATAGAACGCACATTGACTCTTCAATTCAGCCTTTAGATCTCGTTCATATGGATGTGTGTGGTCCTATGCCCACAAGGTCATTAGGTGGTTCTCTTTATTTTGTCACTTTCATAGATGATGCTACTGGAAAAGTTTGTGTATATGCTATCAAATTGAAGGATGAGGTATTCCCTACTTTCAAAAAATGGCTTGCATTAGTTGAAACTGAAAAAGGAACTAAGCTCAAAGCTTTACATTCAAATAATGGGGTTGAGTATACCTCACATGAATTCAACCTTTTTTGCTAGTCTAGAGCAATTCATAGAGAGTTTACAGCTCCTTATACCCGAATATAGAATGTTGTAGCTGAAAGGATGAATAGAACTATTTAGGATAGAGTAGTCTCTATGATTCATCATGCAAACCTTTCACAAGGCTTTTGAGTAGAAGCAGTGTTGACTGCAGTCCATGTGATTAACCTTACACCTAATATTGCCAAAGGTTTGAAAGTGGTACAAGAGTTATGGACATCTTTGAGTTTTTGGGTGTGAAGCATATGTTCATATACCCAAGAATCTTAGACAAAAGTTGGACCATAAGTCAAAGAAATGCATTTTTCTTGAATATGATCGAGAAGGAAAATTTGGATATTGCTTGTGGGATCTTGAAACACGGTCAGTGATCAAAAGTAGTGATGTCATTTTCAATGCATAAGATGCATAAACAGCCCATTAAGGAGGTTGAAGTGAGAAGAGTGATGTTTGAGGATACTAGTCCTCCTGTTAGCTTGCATAAAAATGCTGCACATAGGGAGATTCAAGAGAATGTCCTATCAGATGAGTCTGCAAATGTTCTTATTTAGCAACCATTGAGACACTCTGCATGTGTCTCACATCCACCTGATAGATATGTTCTAGGTTTAGAGTTTGTTATGCTAGCAAATGTCGGTGAGCCTTCTTGCTACAAAGAGGCTATGCAGATAGAGGATTATGTCAAGTGGAAGCGTGCCATGAAGAGTGAGTTGAATTCAGTTCACAAGAATGGTACTTGGGATTTTGTACATTTGCCAAAGGGCAAGAAAGCTTTACCATGTAAATGGGTCTATAAGCTAAAATTCACATCAGATAATGCTTCTCCAAAGTATAAAGCATGACTTGTTGCAAAGGGTTTTAAGCAACAACATGGTGTTGATTTCGAGGAAATCTTCTCTCGAGTGGTCAAGATGACTACCTTGCGCATGTTGCTTGGATTCATTGCAATGGAGGACTTAGAGCTAGTCCAAATGGATGTGAAAATTATTTTCTTGCATGGATATATTACAGATGAGATATATCTGGAACAACCAGAGGGTTATGTAGTTCGTGGCAAGGAAAGTCTAGTTTGTAAGCTCAAGAAGAGCTTATATGGACTTAAACAATACCCTAGACAATAGTACCAAAAGTTTGATGCTTTTATGAAGTCTAAAGGCTATTCTCAAAGCAATGAGGATCATTGTCTCTACACAAAGAGATGCTTAGATGGCAGTTTGATATGCTTGATACTTTATGTCAATGATATGCTGATTGCTAGGAAGTCCTCTTATGACTTGTCAATTCTCAAAAAGAAGTTGACTCAGACATTTGATATGAAGGATTTGGGGGATGCCAAACATATTCTTGGCATGCGCACTACTCATAATAGGAGTAAAAGATGCATATACTTGTCTCAAAGTGAGTGCACATCCAAAGTACTTCACAGGTTCTATATGCAGGGTGGTAAGGCATTGAGTACACCTTTACCCACATATGTGAAACTGAGAAAGGATGATTGCCCCAAATCAGATGAGGAAAAGGAATTCATAACCAAAATTCCCTATCAATCTATTGTTGGTAGTCTCATGTATGCTGTGGCAGCTACGAGACCAAACATTGCATTTGTAGTGGGATTTGTGAGCAAATATATGTCTAATCCTGGCAAGAAACATTGGGAAGCAGTCAAGATGATTTTGAGATATCTGAGTGGCACAAAGGACAAGTGTCTATGTTTAGGTAAAGGGAAAGCATCCATTATTGGTTACAACTGATTTTGACTATGCTGGTTATGTAGACAATCGTAAGTTTACATCAAGGTACACTTTTCATTTTGCTAGAGATGCTATCTCTTGGAGATCTCATCTTCAAGAATGTACAGTTGTTTCCACCATAGAAGCAGAGTATGTTGCAGCAATTGAGGCATGCAAGGAAGCCTTGTGGCTTTCTCATCTTGCTTGTGATATGGGTTTACCTCAGCATGTACCTCATTTGCTCAATGATAGTCAAAGTACCATTGCTTTGGCTAAGAATCTGGTATATCATGCAAAGACCAAACACATTGAGGTGAGGTATCACTTCCTTAGAGATTGCATAGCCACTGAGCCCATTATTCTTGAGAAGGATTCACACTCGAGATAATTTTGCAGATGCTTCAATGATCTTACATAGTCACTTGTATACTACGCAGCATGCCCATCAGGTGGGAGATATAGTTTGTATACTTACACTCAGGTATTCTTTATCATTCTTTATTTTTTTCCCATAGTTAATTTTGCCATATTGGCCTTTAGTGGGATATTGTTACCATTAGTGTCCATGTGAAAGGCCAATGGCCACCAGACACTTGTTTATGTATGTTCTTAAGAAAAAATATAGTGTTCTAATCAGCCATAGACTCGACATTCGACCACATTTTGTAACACCTAAGAAGTATGTATTCATGCTCCCTGTGTACTGTGTTTTCTACGTATTCTATAGCCTCTATGCAGAGTATCATGTGTGGCACTTGGAGCTCGGGTTTCTACTCCAAGGATATCATCATGGAGCTCTCGAGAAGGAGAGCACATTGTGGTGCATTGCCGTTGATATACTTCATCAAATCGGTAGAGGAGAGTCGACACACATGGAGGAAAGAGAGAGAGAGAGAGAGAGAGAGAGAGAGAGAGAGAGAGAGAGAGATGACTATAGAGATGTGTTGGACAGAAGAAATGATAGGGAGAAGTTTAAGGACCATCAGGCAGAGAGAGAGGTGTTGGTCGTGTGGAGTTATTGAGCAAAAGATTGATCAGTGATGGAGAGAGAGACCACCAAAGGTCGGGAAGCTCAAGGAGGCAATGCTGCTATGTCAAGGGGAGAGAGAGAGCATGTGAACATGCTTAAGAACATTAGGGCACTTTTTACTCCTTTAGGAGGTGTTTTCTTATGGCTTGTATATATGCCTATAACACTAACATGCTACTTATCATTTGTAAATGCACTTAGTAATACACTAAATATTGTGCTCCAAGCTTCTCTTGTTCTTCCTTGTGTTGCTTGCATTGTTATATAGTCCTTGAAAAATGTGATTTGTGAGGCTAAGTGATTGAAGGGGATAAATTTCTCTTGTTAATTTATTAGTTTTCAAACATTTATTGAGCAAACAAATCGATGTTTCATTTGGGGACCACCCATTGAGGTCCACTATCACTTTATGAGAGAAAAGGTTTTATCAAAAGAGAGATATATATTCAATTTGTGAAGAATAATATGGAGTTTGAGCACTCTTCATAAAGTTCTTGGATACAATCAAGCTCAAGAACTCAAAGAGACAATGAACTTGAAGGACACAGGTTCAAGATGAGCTTAAGGTGGAGCATTGGAAATGTGCAAGTTGATTTATAGTGTTTGCACAATAGATAGTGGAATTAAGTTATGAATACATAATTTATAGGCCCTTAAGTGTAGAGGCCTCATTTAATCTGTGATTGCATCATTCAAAGTAGGAAATGAATGCTACACTTATATGCCCCTCGAGTAGCTTTGATGTGAATCATTTCCCTATACATGGGCACTTTTGACTCTAGTGTTGGCTAGAGGTCTTTTCCCCATGTAACCACATATGCGTGATATACTCATATGTGATGGTACTTTGTACTTAGGCATTCATTTATAGCTCTCACTTCTCTCATTCTCATATTATATCATCTATTGGTAGAGAATTGTTGATATATTTAGGTAGTGATGTGTGTGAACACACTAGGACTGTCGGGGCACTTTTTTCCCTCTTTAGGAGGTTTTTTTCCCCCGGTTTGTATATATGCCTATAGCCCTAACGAGTTACTTATCTTTGTACACTCTGGTGGTAATACATTCAATATTGTGTGTTGTGCTCCAAGTGCATGATGACATGATTGCTCCTACTTCATCTACATTTGTATCCGCATGAGTGCATCTCCATTTTGTATCCAGGGGGCACTCCATTTCTAGTCTATTTCCATTTTATATTGTATTTCCTTTGTATTTGGGTACCTTGCCATGTGCTTCTACCAATTGTATTCATTCTCCTTTCAGGAGACTTATCCCACATATGATGTACTTTTGAGAGCCCCTCCCAAGTATATATAAGGTGGGCATCTCCCCTCATTTGTACTTGGTTAGAAGCTTGAGGAGCCTACTCCATGCTCTTGGCAAGCTCATTTCTAATCCACATGAGTTTACCCATTTCATGGTCTACTCATTTTGTCTCTCACACATTCTTTGTTTTGTGAGAGTACTTTACTTTTCATTTTGCTTCCGCATGTGTACTCTCTAAATGCTATCAGAGCGCTAGGTGGAGGTCTTGGTGGTGCATTTGGTGGTGATTTTGGTGGTGGTGGTGGTGCTTGACTTTGGTGGTGTTGCTCTCCACTCATTTTGGAGAAGCATTTTGCCATCACTTTACTCTTTGAGGCTTCATTTTGCCCGTTTGCCCACCCTCCGACCCATTTTTCTTCATCATTTTGTACACCCTTTACCCCCATTTTTCCCCTTCCTCCCACTCTGTCACCCTCTTCATGGTGGCATTTGACAAAACATTGTAGTTATTCCATTAGGGTGGTGTGTTTCAATATTTTATAGTGTTTATAAACACTTTTAGCATTCATATTGGTGACATTGCTCAAGGATTGTGATGCATCTCAAGTTTGTGGAGTGTTTAGAAACACTATTGGGAACCTCTTTCCTTTGGTTTGAAGTAGTTCTCAATCATTGACGAATTGATAGCGCATCTCACATTCATGTGATGTTTTCAAACACGTGTACCACGCTCTGTAAGTGATAGATATCTCTGTTCTATGCAGTTATTATGGTACACAGATCCGTCACCACGTACTTCTATTGATTTCCCAAGGTGCCAAGCAAGCTGAAAACGAACATCTGTTTTGAAGATCTGTGCAATTTCACAAACCATCCTCTGAAAAGGAAGCTTTCAGCTCAACAGCTCCATACTCTTCTGGTACTTCCTAATCTCACAAAGAGCAATGGTTCCGGGCCTAAATCTATGAGGCTTCTTTACTCCCCCTATCGCAGGTGTTGACTTCCTAGCAGCATTAGTTGCAAGCTACTAGCGGGGTACCATTTGGCTGCTTCAAGGATTCTAGGCATATCAGAGTCACCAACACCCTGCTTAGTTTCTGCGCCAAGAGAGAGAGAGAGAGAGGGAGGGAGAAGACGTGACACAGAAAGAGACATAGAGAAATCGTGAACCAACTCTCGACGCCTTACGCCATTGTTGTTCTGACGATGCCTTGCATTGCTCAGAGTAAGCAACTACAAAGTAACTATTGATCTAACAACAGAGAAGGAACATCACAAAATCACTCTGCCATCAACCACATAGGCATCTCTGAGAGTCTTTGTAGCAATTAGCCCTCACAAGTCACAACACAGTCACACAATAGAGAGAATCAAGCTCAGGGACATCAGAGATCAGGGTCTCAAGGTTTTGCACCAGAGAGAGAAAGAAAGAGAGAGCTTGCAATCAGAGTGTCGCATGCTGAGCAACACAAGATATCTAGTTCTCTGAGGAGCACGCTAAGTAGACTTGCTGTTACTTACACTCAGAGAGTGTATTGAAGAGTGATGAATCACCTTCCCTTTGGCAGAAGGCGATCATCCTCATCCTACCAGCACTAGCCATAACAGCTTGCTGAGCGACACACAAGCTTGTGGAGTCCAATTCAGCGAGCTTCAAATCTAACGCAAAATAGCATGGATTGCTGCTCGCCACAGAATGGGAGAGACAGGACATCACACAGATAAGGAGCAAGGTTGCCAAAACCTGGCAACAAACATGTGGACAAACACGGCAGCAAGATCTCGTTAGATGGCTTTATTTCACTTTAAATTTTAATATATCGTCGATCTTCTTATCTGCAAAAGTAACCAGTTTGTGTGACATCATTGATGATGTCTTCTACCTGAGTTCGTGCACTGCCATAAGTGTGCTATCTCATTCTCACAGAATTCTTGAGGCCCACGATCACTACAAATTGCAATCTCTGACACGCGTATCATTCCACACTTGCTATCTTTTTCACGTAGTTTGCTCCCTTTTCAAAACTCCCTCATGATGAGTTTCTAAGAAGCATTTCGAACCATAATTTAGCATCCAACTTGACCCTCATCGAAGGGTATGCCTACACTTTTCCCAAGGGTTTAACCCTTCCTCTTGCCACCACTCAACACCCTCATTAAAAGTTTTTTGTAATTCAGAGGAGCCTTAAACCTATCTCCCAAGAACATCATTTACCATACACTTAGGCACTAAGTGCCTCTACGTTGTAACATCAAAAAGAAGATATTGTGTGTGTGTGTGTGTGTGTGTGCATCTGTGAGTTGAAGGCTAGTCTAAGCCCACTCACAAGTCTCTTTGAGTCTCACGCCTACTCTAAGGCAAGTGTGATGTACAATGGGCTACTCTAAGCCCTCCTCTTGCGTCGACTTATCTTGGTATTGTACAAGTGCAGGGCTACTCTAAGCCCCCCCCTCCACAAGAATTTTTAGTGTGGTGTCCAGTTGTTCATTTCAAGCTTTGCAATTATTTTGAAGCAGTATTTTCGGCAAGATAGTGTTTCTAAACACTTTATCCTCAAAGCTTTGTAATGACCAAAAGTGAAGGTAGCTCATTATCTATGGCTAACTTCTTACCCTCTTTCACCCCTATTTTTATGCCTAAGGATGAATGCCTCAATGGACAAAATTACAATCTATGGAAAGATGTCATGCGCGCATATCTCTATACAAATCTCCTTCATGAGGTAGTAGACGGGTCATACCCCGAACCCAATAGGGATATCAACTTAGACAATTGGCATGTGTGGAATATCAAGGACAAACGAGCTTTAGGTCAACTATTACTTGCCTATTATGAACTGACGAAAGGACATATCACAGCCTGTAAGACATCCAAGGATGCTTGGGATACGTTAGCTGCTTTGTATGAAGACAAAACCCCTTCGAAAATATATAATTACCAAGGTCATAGTCCAATTCGAGGACTACCAGCATAAATTAGCACTATGTGGTAGGCACATTTCTTGTGAAGACATGGCCATTAGGCTTCTTAACAAGTTACCTAAGTCGTACGAGACATTTACAACTTTGTATAATCGCGGCCAAGTCTTAACTTGGGAAGAGGTTTGTCGATTATTGCTCCTTCACGACTCGCGAGCCAAATCGACTTCCTCCCAAGAGTCTACCATGAAGGCCAAAGGCCCATTCAATAAAGCCAAAACCACAAGTCATCATGCTAGCAATGGATCTAAGCAAGGATCGCATAATTCATCGAAGAAGTTCACCTGTAATTTTTGTGGAAAATCAAAACACTTAGAAAAGTTTTGCTATAAAAAGAAACAATCATCGAAGGCATCTACATCTAGGCAAGCATCGAAAGGATCCCAACATGGATCCCACTGCTCTAGTGAGGAACTCTTCATCTCCACAGAAGCCAATGCCCTAGTTACTTCTAGCTCCCCGCATGAGTGGATCTTTGATAGCGGAGCTACCTCCCATATGTGCAAAGACAAGGACTCCTTTCAAGAACTCGAAGAGCACACGGGAGAAGTCTATCTTGGCAACAACAAAAGTTTACCCATCGAAGGAGTGAATCTACTTTCTGTCAAGGCCATTACAGATCAGGACAAACAAGTATGGTTTGATAACACCTCAGTTAAGGTAGTTGATCCCCATACAAAGGATGTCATTGCTCAAGGTATTGAAGAAAAGGGCCTCTACAGACTATCTTGCTTTGTATCCAAAGAATCAACCTCAAGTTTGTGGCACCAAAGATTTGGCCACATATCTTACTTATCAAAAATCTCTTCGTCCCAACTTGTGAAGGGACTGCCAAAGATAGGGCAACTTACTGATGTCTGCCAAGCTTGCACCCAAGGCAAGCAACATAGGGCCCCAATTCCCAAAGAAGCTTCAACATGAGCGAGGAGCCCTCTAACCCTTATCCACATGGACTTATGTGGACCCATGAACACCCCATCCTTGAGTGGATCCCTCTACTTTTATCTTCTAGTAGATGACCACTCTCTCTATATTTGGGTGTACTTTTTTAATTCAAAGGCATACACATTCTCTAAGTTTCAAACTTGGATCAAGGAAGTTGAGAATGAAGCTTCGACTAAAGTTAAAACCTATAGATCAGATGGAGGTGGTGAGTTTATCAATCATGACTTTGATAACTTTCTCAACCAGAAAGGGATCAAAAGACAAGTCACTCAGTCTCATACTCCATCCCAGAATGGAGTAGCTGAAAGAAAGATACGCAGTGTGATGGAAATGGCAAGAACTATGCTTCATCACAAGGATCTACCCTACAAGTTCTGGGCAGAAACCATGCATACTGCCATTCATATTCTTAATCGAGGATTTACAAGTGCATTACACAACAAAACACCCTTCGAAGCATACTATGGAAGAAAACCAAATGTGAATTTGAGTCTTTGGTAGTGAAGCTTTTGTCCATGTACCAAAAGAAGATAGAAACAAGTTACAATCAAAGTCCAAGAAACACATATTCATAGGGTACAGTGATCAATCAAAGGCATATCGTCTATATGATATGGAAAACCACTCCATCACCATTTTGAAGGATGTGATCTTCAATGAAGGTTCTTCATACTCAAGAAAAGATTCAAGTACAAGATTTAGTCCACCTATCTACACTTCAGAGGGGGACTCAGTATTTCCAAACTAATGAAGGTTGGTATCTTCAATGAAGGTTGGTAGCTAAGGGATACAAGCAACAACATGGCATTGACTATGAAGAAACCTTTGCTCCTATTGCAAGATTCACAACCATAAGAATCATCTTAGCACTAAGTGCTCACTTTAAGTGGCCCATTTACCAGCTGGACGTCAAAAGTGCATTCCTCAATGGAGATCTTCAAGAAGAAGTATATGTTGAACAACCTGAAGGCTTCAAGATCAAAGGCAAAGAAGATCAAGTCTACAAGCTTCACAAGGCACTTTACGGACTCAAGCAAGCTCCCAGGGCCTGGTATGAAAAGATTCACAAGTTCTTTGAAGACAAGGGATTTCACAGAAGCAATGCTAATGCTAATCTCTATATCTATCAAAACGAGTCTTTAGCAGCCATCATCATTCTCTATGTAGATGACTTGATCTTGACAGGCTTAGAGGAAGAACACATCTAGTTTATCATCACACAGCTTCATCTTGAGTACTCTATGACAGATCTTGGATTATTACACTACTTCTTGGGTATGGAAGTTTGGCAAACAAAAGAAGGTATATTCCTATCGTAGAAGAAGTACTGCTCTGATCTACTTTCCAGATATAACATGGACCAGTGTCGCTCAGTTTCTACACCACTTGATCCAAACATCAAGCTTACACTGGAGGACTCATCATCACTTGTGGGTGTGCATACCTATCGACAACTTGTTGGCTCATTACTCTATCTTGCCAACACTAGACTAGATATTGCTTATGCAGTTGGTATACTCAGTCAGCTTGCACATCAGCCTCATCAAAATCATTGGGATGCTGCTCAGAGACTACTTCAATACCTTGCCCTCACCCAACATCATGGTCTTTGGTATAGAGGGGGCATCGAACTCGCCGGATATTCAGATTTTGATTGGGCTGGTGATCCTGATTCTTGACGGTCTACTTCTGGGTATATATTCTTGCTTGGTTGAGGACCTATCTCTTGGGCAAGTAAGAATCAACCTACAGTTGCTCTATCATCTATCGAGGCCGAGTACCAAGCATCCAGCTTTGTAGCATGCGAGGCCATCTGGCTTCGTCGTTTATTATCTGACATTGGTGTTTTGCAGGATACTCCGACATGTCTTCGCACGGACAACCAGTCAACCTTGGCCCATCACCAAGAATCTAGTATTCCACGCTCGGACGAAGCACATCGAGATCCAGTACCACTTCATCCGTGAGAAGCTCATATCTCAGGAGATTACTCTGGAGTAGTGTACCTCTCAGGAGAACCTGGCAGACATGTTCACAAAGGCTCTACCTCCTGTTCCGCTTCAGCGCTTGGTGGACGTCTACAACTGCTCCAAAATGGAGATGCAGAGGGGGTGTTGACGACATGATTGCTCCTACTTCATCTACATTTGTATCCGCATGAGTGCATGACGACATGATTGCTCCTACTTCATCTACATTTGTATCCGCATGAGTGCATCTCCATTTTTTATCCAGGAGGCACTCCATTTCTAGTCTATTTCCATTTTATATTGTATTTCCTTTGTATTTGCGTACCTTGCCATGTGCTTCTACCAATTGTATTCATTCTCCTTTCAGGAGACTTATCCCACATATGATGTACTTTTGAGAGCCCCTCCCAAGTCTATATAAGGAGGGCCTCTCCCCTCATTTGTACTTGGTTAGAAGCTTGAGGAGCCTACTCCATGCTCTTGGAAAGCTCATTTCTAATCAACATGAGTTTACCCATTTCATGGTCTACTCATTTTGTGTCTCACACTTCTTTGTTTTGTGAGAGTACTTTACTTTTCATTTTGCTTCTGTGTGTGTACTCTCTACATCTTCTTCTTCTTCCTTGTGTTGTTCATGTGCTTCCACAGACGTCTAACTCCAACAATTGGTATCAAAGCAGGTCATCACTTCATATAGGGCATCGTTGACACCCTTACGGTCGCAGTCTCAGACTCGCATGAAATTTGGTGAGCATAATCAAGGTGTTTCAGAGATCAAAACAGCTTTGTTGTGTGGTGCCAAAATTGCGATCTGAGCTTGTTTCAACCTCTGAACGCACTATCGCAATGCTTATGCAAGCTATTTTGTCTTTTTGTGCCAAAGATATATGCAGCTTTCGATTCGCCATTATAAGCATCTCAAAGTCTACTACAGGTTTAACAGAACTCATCAGGGTAGCTCTGTTCAACTTTTTGAGATACAATCATTTTTTTGCATCAGGGTATTTTAGCAAGTGGCCATGGCTGAAAGCAGTGATGTATTTCGTATGTTGGTTGTTGAGGATAAGTTGGATGGTACGGATTATCCATTGTGGGCTTATATGGTGCATCATGTATTGGTCACAAATGGACTATGGAATATTGTGCAGGGTGTTGAAAAACATCCTATTGCACCTGCGAATATAGGTACCGCAAATACAGGTACTAAAGTTGATGGGGATAGTGTCGAAGATGGTGATATTCTGCAGATTCTTGTTCATGCTGTAGTTTTTGCTGCACCTACTACAGAGCAAATTTGTTGGGATGGCAGAGATGCTCAGGCGCATGCATTGACAACCTTGTCTGTCAAACATGCCATTATCTCTCACATTCTCTCTTGTAGAACAGCTAAGGATGCTTTGGATACTTTACCACATTGTACTAGGCTAGGAATGAGGCTCATGTTGCTTACCTACGAAAACAGTTGGGGAGTGAGCACATTAATGGAAGGTGATTCTATGGATAATTTTTTGACAAAGATCAAGGATTTGAAGGAACAATTGATTTCGCAAACAGACCGTTCTAGATGATCTTCCTGACTCATATCAGAGTATTGCTTCTACTCTTCGTTTGATGATGAAAGGCAATCCAAATGCCTTAACATTTGAAGAGTTGGTTTCTATTCTATTGTAGGAAGATCAGTCCAGGCAGAACAAGTCCATTATGCATGTTGCAGATCAAGCTTTCCTGGCTAGTCAAAAAGGCAAAGGAAAATGGAACTCTTTTACTAGTAAGCAAAAATTTGCTAATTCTACACAATCGAAGAAGGAAGACAAAGATGAGAAGAAATAAAAAAAAAACATAAATTGTTTTGCAAATATTGTAAGGCAAATGATCATGTCATTAAGATTTGTCCAAAACTGGATGTTAAAGAGGCAAATAAGAAAGAGGCCAAAGAATGGTTGTTGTAGAGGCCTCTACACCGAAAACAGAGTCTGCTAACCTTGCGCAGGATGAAGAATGTGTGTTTACTACTATTTGCAGTTTTGATCCATCTTCTCATGAACAGTGCATGTCTGCAGTAGACTCAGATGTTTGGTACTTTGATAGTGGGGCGACCAAACATATTACCTCGTAGCACAGTTTCTTCTCTTCACTTGAGCCTACCCCTACAGGGAATACTGTTACATGTGCCAACAACTCCTCTTATCCTGTTATGGGAGTTGGTAATCATTCTGACTACTAGTGGTGGTAGTTCTTTTACATTGTCAGATGCTTTATTTGTGCCAGAGATCAAGAAGAATCTGTTATCAGTTTTGGTCTTAACCAAGATTGGTTTGGTTGTGAAATTTGTTGATGATAAATGTATAGTTCATGATCTATCAAATGGCGATGTGATTATTACTTTTGGCATTCTATCTCGTGGGATGTATAAGCTCATAGATTATGAAAACTCTATGAATGATTCAGCATGTGCAATGCATGATTCTCAAGCTATGTCAGATGCAAAGCTTTGGCATGCACGCTTTGGTCATCTGAATTTTGCTAGTTTGCTATGCTTGCAGAAATCTAAAATGGTGTCCTCTTTGCCCAAACTTAAGGCACCTAGTAAACATGTATGTGAAGGCTGTATTTGGGGCAAAATGCAGTGTTCCTCCTTTCCAAAAGATGGTTCAGTTTGAGCTATTCAGAAATTGCAGCTTGCTCACAGTGATGTCTATGGTCCTATGTAGACACCCTCTTTTGGAAACTATCTTTACTTCATGACTTTCATTGATGATTTTTCCAGACATGCATGGGTATATCCATTTAAAGCAAATTTCGAAGTGTTCATGTGCTTCAAATAGTTTTTTATTTTGGTTGAAAATCTGTCACCATGTAAAATGGGCACCCTCCGTTCTAATTGAGGGAGGGAATATATGTCTTTTGACTCTAATGCATTTCTGGTTTAACGTGGGATAAAACATCAGTGTATAGTTCCATATACACCTCAACAACATGGAGTTGCTGAATGGAAGAACATGTCACTCATGGAGATGGCAAGGTGTATGGTCAAGAGTCAGGCTTTACCACACAGTTTCTGGCTTGAGGCTGTTATGTGTGCAACATATGTAACATGTGTCCCACCAAAGCACTACAGTCTATCACTCCATATGAGGCTTGGCATGGTTGCAAGTCATCTGTTGCTCATCTGCATGTTTTTTTTTGTTTAGCATATGCATTAGTGCCTGAAGAACATTGCAAAATTTGGATGATAAAGTAGTAAAATGTATTTTTGTTGGCTATAGTTCTGAAAGTAAAGGCTATCATCTGTATCATCCACAAACGAAATGCATTTTGGTTAGCCATGATGTTTTTGTGGAAGATGTTATTCAACCGTTACTTTCATGTACTAAGGAGACATTTGTTAGCTCCAAAGACATGTATGATACTTTTCTGCCTCTTTTTACAAGTGGACAGTCTAGTGCTGGTCCTAATGAGGCAACTACTCAGCCTTTATAAGTTTCATGTGGTGATGCAGATCATTCCATTTCTGATGCAGATTTACATGATGCACTTGTTGATGAGAGAGCTCATATTGAGCAGGCTAAAACTATGCCGAAATGGCTAATGCAGACTTTGCATGACAGACTTCTTGCAATGCCATGATGTATGGTTAAAGGAAAGCATCTTCCATGTAAGTTTTGGATGGGAGGAGTCATGAGTGCAAACTATGTATTGAATCATTGTCTTGCAAAAGCATTGAGAATCATTACACTTTATGAGGCTTGGAATGGTTGGAAGCCAATAGTTAATCATATGCACATATTTGGTTGTTTTGCATATGCTCTTGTGCCATCACAATCTAGTAGTGAGAGTAAAGGTTATTGCTTATCTCATCCATTGACAAACAAAATTTTTGTAATTCAAGATGTGATATTTGTTGAATAGCTTATCCTTTACTTGAATGCAAATTTTAGCCAACAATTAAGTCACAAGATTTGTTTGATACACTCATGACTTTATTTCAAAGTGGTACACTTGACTATGGCCATGTAGAACATCCAAATGAGGTTCAAAGAGCTGAATATTTTCAGCTAAATATGACTAAAATGTTCTAGCCAAACATGGCTAAAAGTTCCCAAAATTTGCAGAGAAACATGGATAAAATTTTCCAGCCAAAGATGGCTGAAAATTTTCAACTAAAAATGGCTAAAAGTTTCAAAATTTGCAACAACACATGGTTGAAATTCAACATGGTATTCAGCCCACTTTTGATGTACATTTTGATGATGTATTACATAAGAAACACGTCTATCAAGGATGCACAATCTATGCTAAAATGGCTACAAAAAACATTGCAATATAGAAATTTGAGTACTCCTTTGCTTGGTAGAATAAGATCAAGCTCTCACCATGCATCAAGTGATTTTGTGGATGTATCTCAACCACATATAATGAAGAGCTGCTCACTCTTAAAGATGCATGTGATGCTTCAAGTTGGATGAGCGCAATGCAATTAGAATTGGATTCTATTCACAAAAATTGTACTGGGGAGTTATGTGAATTGCCAAAAGATAAGAATTTCATTGGCACTAAATGGGTTTACAAGATTAAAAGAAAGTCAGATGGTAGCATTGATTGCTACAAAGATAGAGTAGTTGCAAAAGGTTATGCACAAAAATATGGCATAGATTATAAGGAGAACTTTACACCTACTTTGTGCATGACTACCATTTGTTTTGTGATTGCATTGGCTGCCCATCATGGTTGGAAAGTGAATCACTTGGACATAAAAACAACTTTCTTGAATGGTGCTTTTCAAGAAGAGGTCTATGTGAAGCAACCTCTTGGATTTTCCATCAAAGGTCAAGAGCATATGGTTTGTTGCTTACATAAGGCTTTGTATAAACTTAAGAAAGCTCCATGTGGTATGACACTATACATAAGCACTTCATTGCTCTTGTTCTTTATGTTGATGGCATTCTCTTGACTACGACATGTGATGAGAAAATTGGCATGCTTATGGATGATTTGCAGCATGCATTTGATGTCACATATCTTGGTCTTTTGGAGTATTATCTTGGCATCCAATTTGTATCCATTGAGGGGGGGATTATTGTGCAGCAAACAAAGTATATTGAGAAGCTACTTAAGCATTTTTTTTTTGAGGATTGCAAGACTGTCTCAAAACTAGTGGAGGGTGCAGGTGATGCATTTGATACTTCTCTTTATGATAAAGTTGTGGGATGTTTGATAAATTCATGTAACACAAGTCCGGACATATAGCATGAAATCTTTGAGGTGACTCGATTTATGCATAGCCCTGGTACTAAGCATTGGCAAGTGGTAAAACACGTGTTTAGATATCTCAAAGACACTTTGAGTTTAGGTGTCTCTTATGCTAGAGATGCTCAAGCATGCTTGCATGCTTTTACAGATGGTGATTGGGTTGACTATTATGATATAGGAGTGTCCATTCGTAGAGGATCATGCATATCTTGGTTGAGTAAGAGACAACCTATTGTGGTTACATCGAATTCTGAAGCTAAATACAAGGCAATATTCATAGCTATAGTGGAGTGTATATGGCAGATATGCTTATTGATGGATCTATGCATGGAGATTGATATGCCTACATATATTCTCACTAATACTCAAAGTGCATTGGTAGTTTTAAAAAATTCGGTGTTTCATGTGCACACAAAGAACATTTTGATTTGGTATATGTGCCTACACTAAGATAATGTGGTAGACATATTTACTAAAGCTCTTGCACGCAAAAAGTTTGAAGCTTTATGCAGAGCTTTAGGCTTATTAGCTTGTGGGGATTGATTTGTCACTCCCTATATGTGTTCAAATCATTCATTCTAGGGGGCTTGTTCCACTTATGTGTCCCTTGAGTGGCTTTGATGTGAATCATTCCCCTATACACAGACACTTTTTACACTAGTGTTGGCTAGAGGTTTTTTCTCCATGTAACCACATATACATGGTATACTCATATGTGGTGGTGTCTATGTGATTCAATATCCCTCTTGGCTCTTGTGTGTACTTCTATTTGTGCTTACTCACTCACTTACACACCCTTTCTTATAATTAATAAACATCTATAACCAATGTACAAACAATTCATTGATTGTCCACATATCTCTAGTTTTGTAATCAGAAACATTCTGATTCATGTATAAAATGTGCACAAATCATATATATGTTTTTCCTAATTAGTGTACAACATGTAAGTCATAAAAAACTATAGTAAGTCCTCTCATATCAATAGCAGAAGTAATGTATTTTAGCATTCTTTCCTTAAACAAGTGTATGCTGAAAATTAGCATAACCATAGATAAGTATTTGGCCTCTACTATCTTCTATGATCTAAACATGATATTTAGCATGCACTTAAAATCTTTGAACCTAATTCAATCATGAAAAGACTATATGAAAGATATTGAATTATTGAAGTTAAGTGGGAGTGCTTGTGTGAAATTCTAGTAGCTGTATGTTTTGCACCTATCAACTTGGAATAGGAGATTTTCATGTATAAAGTGATTCAAGTCCCTACAAATTGACTTTCTACATGCTTTTTGAATGTTAAGGGAGTGTTTTCATCCACATTTTAATTCATGAATCTATGCATTGAAGTTGAAAGCTGAAAGATCTTGGAGGGCCTATCATTCTTCACGTTGTAGGAAGGGTTATACAAAACCTTGATGTATGTGCATATATATATATATATATATATATATATATATATATATATATATATATATATATATATATATATATATATATATATATATATATATATATATATATATATATATATATATATATATATATATATATATATATATACCTACCTACCTATCTATCTATCTATCTATCTATCTATCTATCTATCTATCTATCTATCTATCTATCTATCTATCTATCTATCTATCTATCTATCTATCTATCTATCTATCTATCTATCTATCCATCCATCCATCCATCCATCCATCCATCTGTCTATATATCCATCTATTGGTATCTCTCTCTCCATTTATCAATTTTTTTATCAATCTATCCACATGATTTCTACCTTATTCTCTATGTACCTACCTACCTACCTACCTACCTACCTACCTACCTACCTATCTATCTATCTATCTATCTATCTATCTATCTATCTACCTATCTATCTATCTATCTATCTATCTATCTATCTATCTATCTATCTATCTATCTATCTATCTACCTATCTATCTATCTATCTATTTATCTATCTATCTATCTATCTACCTATCTATCTATCTATCTATCTATCTATCTATCTATCTATCTATCTATCTATCTATCTATCTATCTATCTATCTATCTATCTATCTATCTATCTATCTATCTATCTATCTATCTATCTATCTATCTATCTATCTATCTATCTATCTATCTATCTACCTACCTACCTACCTACCTACCTAATACGAGAAAAAAATAAAGAATGATAAAGAATACCTGAGTGTAAGTATACATACTATATCTACCACCTGATGGGTATGTTACACAATATACAAGTAATTGTGTAAGATCATGAATCAAGTAACCCTCATCAAGTGACAATAGTGTCGAAAGCTATCATTTGGTAGAGCTTTGATCAAAGTATCTGCAACATCTTGAGTATGAACCTTCTCAAGAATAATGGGCGAAATGGCTAAGCAATCTCTAATGAAGTGATACCTCACCTCAATGTGCTTGGTCTTTGCATGATAGTCAAGATTTTCAGCCAAAGCAATGGCACTCTAAGTATCACAAACCAAATGAGGTACATGTTGAGGTAGACCCATATCATAAGCAAGAAGAGAAAGCCAAAATGCTTCCTTACATGCCTCACTTGCTACAACATACTCAGCTTCTGTGGTGGAAACAATTGTATATTCTTGAAGACAAGATCTCCAAGAGATAGCACCTCCAACAAAATGAAAAATGTACCCTAATGTAGACTTTTGATTGTCTACACAACCAACATAATCAAAATCTATGTAACCAATAATGGATGTGATTCCTCTACCTAGGCATAAACACTTGTCCTTAGTGACACTCAAATATCTCAAAATCCTCTTGACTGCTTCCCAATGCTTCTTGCCAATATTAGATATATATCATCTCACAACTCCCATTACAAATGCAATGTTTGGTCTCGTAGCTACCATAGCATACATGAGACTACTGATAGCAGACTGATAAGGGATTCTGGTCATGAATTCCTTTTCCTCATCTGATTTGGGGCAATCATCCTTACTAAATTTCACATATATGGGTAAAGGGGAACTCAATGCCTTTCCATCCTGCATATTGAACCTATGAAGTACTTTGGATATGTACTCAATTTGAGATAGGTATATGCATCTGTTACTCATATCATGAGTAATGCACATGCCAAGAATATGTTTGGCATCTCCCAAATCCTTCCTATCAAATGTCTCACTCAACCTCTTTTTGAAAAGTGATAGCTTGTAAGAAGACTTTCCAGTAATCAACATATCATGGAAATAAAGTATCAAGCATATCAAGCTGCCATGTGAGTGTTTCATTGTGTAGAGGCAATGATCCTCATTGCTTCAAGAATAGCCTTGACTAGGGGAATGTTTAAGTTGATATAAGCTCTTCTTCAGCTTACAAACTAGATTTTCTTTGCCAAGAACTACATAACCCTCTAGTTGTTCCATATAGTTCTCATCTATAAGATGTCCATGCAAGAAAGCAATTTCCACATCCATTTGGACTAGCTCTAATTCATCCGTGATAAGTAAATTCTCCTCTAATTGCATCAAGTATTTACTTCTATACTTAACCGACGAGTCCAGAGACATCTTTTCAACTACTACCCTTAATCTTGGAACCAAAAACTCCATTGGTACCACTACTTCAAGCCCATACACCAACTTGAATGGTGTCATACATGTTGTTACTTTGAAAGCTATTCTGAAATACCACAAAGCCAAATCTAATTTGAGATCCTAGTCCTTCTGATTGTCTTGCAGAATCTTTTTGAGAACTATGATCAATGTATTATTAGTGTTTTTTGCTTGTCCATTAGCTTGAAGATGGTAAGCTGAAGATTTCTTATGCATAATCATATGGGTTCTTGTTAATTAAAAAATTACCTCATTTAGGAAATGAGTCCCCCTATCACTAACTAATTCCATTGGACACCCAAACCTAGTCATTATGTTATGATATAAGAATCTAGCCACATTTGCTGCTTTGTTATCTTTAAGAGCTACTGCTTCAACTCATTGTGTACAATAATCAGTAGCTACCAAAATATTGAGATTACCTCTTTGGGTTGTTGGTTTGATAGGGCCCACAAAATCCATCCCCCATTTTTGAAAAGGTTCTAGAGGTAAAACATGGTGATTAAAAATTCTATTTGCATTATCCAGTTGACCAAGCTTTTGACAAATGATACATCTTTTTGCAAACTCGTGAGCGTCCTTCAACATTGTTGGCCACCACAACCTAGCTTCCCTATTATATCACGTGAAAAATGCCCTCCTGCTGAGTTGGAATGAGCTTCTTGCAATACAGCTTCCTTCATAATCAGGTACACATTGCCTAATTACTTGATCAATACCCTTCTTACATAGTGGCCCTAGAATTACTAATATATGGTCTACTCTTCAAGGAAAAATGCCTTCTTTGGTATGAAGTAAACTTCTCTGGCATAATCTCATCTTTGAAAAATGCTGATAACTGATCATACCAAGAAGATGACTCAACAACTTGTGCATTAAATAAAGGAGCATCAGGTAACTCATCATCCACCCCAGTTGGTGCTTCACCTACTTCTAATCTGTTAAAATAATCTGCCATAGCATGTTCCTTCCTCGGATTATGGATAATCACAAAGTCAAATTCATGTAGTAAAAGCATCCATTTTGCTAGCCTACCTATTAACAAAGGCTTCTTAATGAGATATATCAATGCTTGGTGATCCACATGAAAGACAACCTTATTCCCCAACAAATAATGTCTAAGCGCATTCAGAGCATACACCATTCCCAAGACTTCTCTTTCTGTCACAACATAATTGCTTTCCATTGATGAACCACTCGATTTGCATAATAGATTGGACTGAACCACCCTTGCACCTTTTCTTGCATTAAAATTGCCCCTACTGCCACATCTGACACTACAACATATGAGGGGCTTGGAAAGGTCACGTTATGCATATTGACGGTCACTTGACCATCGGTATGACCGTTTAAAATTGATCATCGACATACTTGCTAGTTGTCGGTATAGGCATCGATATAGGCGTCAATATAGGCATCAGTATAAGCGTCGGTGATTTCCAGCAAATTATCGGTGCTCATACCAACTCATATACCAATGCCTATATCGGCATCGTCTTTTAACATAACGGGACCTGAGAGCAAAAGTTTGACATTTTGCACGTGTTTTGAACTGAGTAGTGTTTCTATCGAGTTTGCACGCATGATATGCATTGTGACCTGCATTGTCTTGTGCACACACACACACATATCTCTCTCCACACACACACACACTCTCTCTCTATAGATCTCACATCTTGGTAAGTGATGTGCATACTCTTTCACCTTTTCTCTTTCTCTATGTTTTCTGCTTTATAATTTCTCTTCTCTTTGGTTTCACAGGAGCTTTTTGGCATGGGTTCTTTGGAATTTGACGAGAGACAATGTTGACTGGGCTTTGACGACAATGATCCAAAAAATTACATCGATGTAAGTGATTGTTTTGTTCTCTATTTATAGAGAGGGAGAAAAATAGAGAGAGGGGAGAGAGAGAGAGAGAGATGAAAGAAAGAGAGAGAGAGAGAGAGAGAATGAGAGAGAGAAAGAGGAAAGATAGAGATACATACACACACATATAGATGTAAATGATTGTTTTGATCTTTATTAGAAATAGAGATAAAGAGAGAGAAAGAGAGAGAGATGAAAGAGAGAGATAAAGAGCGAGAGAGAGAGAGATAGAGATACATACACACATACTCATGTATATGCATGCATACATACACACACACATATACACACATGCATATGCATACATACATACACACATGCATATACACATGCATACACATACATATGCATACATACATTCACACACACACATACATACATACATATACATACACATACAAATGCATACATACATACACATACATACATTCACACACATATGTACACACACATACATACACATATATATGCATATATTACATACACACATGCATGTTACATACTCACATACATATTACATACACACATGCATATTAATGCATGTGCATGCATGCATACACACATATACATACACACTCACATACATATATACACACACACTCACATATATACATACACACTCACACCTATACACACACTCACATACATATTACATACACACATGCATATACATACACACACATATGCATACACACATGCATATGCATACATACATACACACACATGCATACACACATATATATACATATATGTATGCACACACATATACATACTTATACACATACACACATAATACATATACACATGCATACACACATATACATGTTTTAGGTCTAGGTCTTTAGGATTAGGGTTTTAGGCTTTTTACACATGCATACACACATATACATATATACACACATAATACATATACACATAATACATATACACATAATACATATACACATAATACATATACACATACACATACACATATATATACACATTCATACACACATATACACATTTTAGGTCTAGGTTTTTAGGATTAGGGTTTTAGGCTTTGTAAAAAGCGTACACACATAATACATATACACATACACACATGTACATGTTTTAGGTCTACGTCTTTAGGATTAGGGATTTAGGCTTTTTGCACATGCATACACACATAATACATATACACATACACATGTATATACACATGCATACACACATATACACACATACACACATAATACATATACACATACACAAACATATACGCATGTATGTACACATGCCTACACACATATACATGCTTTAGGTCTAGGTCTTTAGCATTAGGGATTTAGGCTTTTTACACATGCATACATGCATATACACATATACACACATAATACATATACACATACACATGTATATACACGCATACACACATATACATGTTTTAGTTCTAGGTCTTTAGGATTAGGGTTTTAGGCTTTTGACACATGCATACACACATAATTGTGGAAGCACACAAACAACACAAGGAAGCACACAAACAACACAAGGAAGCACATAATTGTGGAGTTTGAGGTCTATGGAAGCACACAAACAACACAAGGAAGACAAAGAAGCTTGGAGCACAACACACAATACTGAATGTATTACCACTAGAATGTACAAAGATATATGACCCATTAGGGCTACAGGTGTATATACAAACCGGGGAAAAAAACCTCCTAAAGAGGGAAAAAAGTGCCCTGGTGGTCCTAGAGTGTTCGCACACATCACTACCTAAATGTATCAACAAATCCCCTTTGGGAGTGATGCGGTGAACGAGGAGCTACACTCATGTATAAGGAAGCATCAAGCTAAGTGGAATCAATCCACAAAAGGAAGTAAGCCCAAAGATCTTCGAAAAGCTTCAAACTTCTCCCTAGGTAGAGTCTTTGTGAAAAGGTCTACAATGTTCTCCTGCGCTGGCACATATGCCAAAATGATCTCTCCAGCAGAGAACCTCTCCTTGACATAATGATAGTGCACCTCAATGTGCTTCATGCCAACATGGAACAGAGGGTTCTTCACAAGCGCCAATGCACTCTGACTATCAGTGAAGATGGTGGTGGTAGAAGACTGACCAACGCCCAAATCAACCATAAGGCATCTGAGCCACACACACTCAACAATCATTGTGAAAGTTGCCCTATACTCAACCTCACAATTGGAAGTGGCCATAGTAGGCTGCTTCTTGCTCAACCAAGATATGCATGAGCTACCAAGCATGAAGCAAAAACCACTAGTCGACACACGAATGTCATAGCAACCAGCCCAATCAGAAAAAGCATGTAAATCTAGCGGTAGTGATCCCCCTTAGGATAAAACAATCCAAGTAATTGGGTACCACTCAAGTAGCGAAAGATGTGCTTAACGTCCTGCCAATGCTTGACACCTAGGCAATGCATAAACCTACTCATGTGTGAGACAACAAACTGAATCATAAACCTGTCTCCATAGGAGTGGCAATAAGTTTACAATCTTCAAGGCCAAAATGGTACAATAATGTGTCAATGTATTTTGTTTGACACATTATTGTATTGAAAGCTATTATGCCATCAACTTGCATAAACTAAATGCCCAAATAATGATACAAATGCCCCAAATCAGACATCTCAAATGAGGCATGCAAATCAGCCTTAAAATCAACAATATGCTTCTCATGAGGACTAGTGAGCAACATGTCATCAACATACACAACAATGATCAGAAGCACATCCTTTGCATGCTTAACATATAAGGTGCTTTCAATTGGACTTTTCTCAAAACCATGTGCAATCAGATAGTCATATATCTTTTCATACTAAGCATGTGGTGCTTGCTTTAAACCATACAATGCCTTCTTTAATCTACACATTTGGTTTTCATGCCCTTTTTGCACAAAGCCATGGGGCTGAAAAACATACAGTCTCCATGCAAATCACTATTCACAAATGTAGTTTTAATGTCCAACTGATGTACATTCCAAGCATGATGAACTGCAAGTGCACAAATGCTACGAACAATAGTCATTCGGCAAGTAGGAGCAAAGGTCTGATCAAATCAATTCCTCTTTCTTGAGCATAATCCTTTGAAACAAGCCTTGCTTTATACCTGTCAACTATTCCATCAGGCTTACGCTTCAGCTTGTATACCCACTTAGTGCCAATGGCGTTCTTGCCAGGAGGCAAGTCACACAAAGCTCAGGTACCATTCTTCATTATAGCATCATATTCAGATTTGCATACCAGCCATCTAATTTTCTGAATTTTGTGCTTCATCAAATGAAACAGGCTCATTCTCATCACAAAGACTAGAGGCAACCATAGCATAGCAATCTGATGCAAAAGAGGCACTATGAGAGCATGAACAAGTACAATATGATAGAGGTGCATCTAATTTGCTATCATGCAAAGTTTGCATCAGCCATTTTAGCATAGTTTTTCCCTCCTCAATATCAGTTCTGTCATCAACAAGTGTATCATGTAAATCTGCATCAGAAATGGAATGATCTACATCATCACATGAAACCTGTAAAGGCTAAGAAGTTGCCTCATTAGGACCAACACTAGATTATCCACCTGTAAAAAGATGTAGCAAAGTGTCATACATGTCTTTGGAGCTAACGGATGTCTCCTTAGTACATGAAAGTAATGGCTGAATAGCATCTTCCACAAAAACAACATCACAACTAACGAAAATGTGTTTATTCTATGGATGATATAGACGACAGCCTTTGCTTTCAGAAGTGTACCCAATAAAAATACATTTTACTACTTTATCATCCAATTTCCTGCATTGTTGTTCAAGCACTAATGCATATGTCAGACAACCAAAAACATGCAGGTGAGAAATAGATGGCTTACAACCATGCCAAGCCTCATATGGAGTGATAGACTACAATGCTTTAGGGGGACACCTGTTAAGTACATATGCTGCACACATAATAGCCTCAAGCTAGAAACTATGTGGTAAAGCTTGACTCTTGACCATACACCTCGCCATCTCCATGAGTGATCTATTCTTCTGTTCAACAACTCCATTTTATTGAGGTTTTATATGACACTGTACATTGATGTTTTATCCCATGTTCAGTGAGAAATGCATTAAAGTCAGAAGACATTCATTCCCCCCTCGATTAGAATGGAGGGTGCCCATTTTACATGTTGAAAGATTTTCAGCCAAAACCAAAAATTATTTGAAGCACATAAACACTTCGGGCTTCGCTTTCAATGGATATACCCATGCATGCCTGGAAAAATCATCAATGAAAGTCACAAAGTAAAGATAGTTTTCAAAAGAGGGTGCCTGCATAGGCCCACATACATCACTGTGAACAAGTTGCAATTTTTTAGTAGCTTGAACTGAACCATCTTTTGGGAATGAGGAATGTTGCATTTTGCCCAAAATACAGCCTTCACATGCATGTTTACCAGGTGCCTCAAGGTTGGGCAAAGAGGACACCATTTCAGATTTTTGTAGGCATAGCAAACTAGCAAAATTTAAATGACCAAAACGTGCATGCCAAAGCTTTGCATCTTACATAGCCTGAGAATCTTGAATTGCACATGTTGAATCATTCACATATTTTTCATAATCTATGAGCTTATATAACCCACGACATAAGATGCCAGAAGCAATAATGATGTCTCCATTTGACAAATCATGAATTGTATATCTGTCATCAACAAATTTCATGAACAAGCCAATCTTGGCTAATGCTGAAACTGATAACAAATTTTTCTTGATCCAAAGCATGTGACAATGTAAAAGGACTACCATAAGCAGTAGTCATAATGAACTTACCAACTCCCATAACAGGATAAGAGGGGTTGTTGGTGCATCTGACAGTATTTCCTATAGAGGCAACCTCAAGTGAAGTTAAGAAACTACACTACAAGGTAACATGTTTGGTTGCCCCACTATCAAAGTACCAAACATCTGAGTCTACTATAGACATACATTGTTCATGTGAATATGGGTCAAAATTGCAAACAATAGTAAATGCCCGTTCTTCATTCTACACAAGATTAGCAGACTCTATTTTGGGTGTAGAGGCCTCTGCAACAACCATTCCAACCTCTTTCTTCCTTGCCTCTTTAGTAACCAGTTTTGGATTGCTCTTGATGACATGATCATTTCCTTTACATTATTTTCAAAACAATTTCTTCTTTTATGTTTTCTTCCTACTCTATCTTCCTTCTTTGATTGTGTAGAGTTCATAGATTTTTGCTTACTAGTAGAAGAACTCCATTTACCTCTACCCTTCTGACTAGCCAGGAAAGCATGATATGCAACACACATAATGGACTTGTTCTACCTAGGCTGATCTTCCTGCAATAGAACATAGACTAAATCCTCAAATGATAAGGGATTTGGATTTTTGTTCATCATAAAATGAAGAGTGGAAGCAAAACTCTAATATCAATTGGGAAGACCATTCAGAACATTGTGCACAAGTGAACTGTATCCCAATCATCCTTAGCTATTTTACAAGAGCAAATGTGAGGAATAATGGCACATTTGACAAACAAAGCTATCAATGCATGTGCCTCAGCATCTCTGCCATCCCATTGAATTTTCTCTGCAGTACGTGCAGCAGGAACTACAACACAAACAAGAACATGAAGAATATCACCATCTTCAACGCCATCTGCATCACCTTCAGCAATTGTGTTTGCAAGTGAAACAGGACATTTTTCAACACCCTGCACAATCGCATCATATAAGCCCACAATGGGTAATTTGTACCATCCAACTTATCATGAACAACCAACATACGGAATACATCACTACTTTCATCCATGACCACTGACTAAAATACCTTGATGCAGAAAAATGAATGTATCTGAAAAAGTTGAATAGAACTACCTTGAGGGGTTTCACTAAACTTGTAGCAGCCCTCGAGGTGCTTATAGTAGCGAACCAAACCTGTATATATCTTTTGCACAAAAAGACAAAATTGCATGCATAAGCACTATGATAGTGCGTTCGGAGGCCGGAACGAGCTCATAGCATGATTTTGACACCTCAAAGTGAAGCTGTTTTGATCTCCTACTCATGTTAGGGCTGTAGGCATATATACAAGCCAGAGGAAAAAAACCTCTTACAGAGGAAAAAAAGTACCCCAACGGTCTTAGAGTGTTCACACACATCACTGCCTAAATATATCAACATATATATTTAAAACCCTATTTATCTATCCTAAAATCCTACTTTTTATATATATTTATTTATATATTCTATTTTTTTTATTTTTTCTTATATATATTTAATTTAATTAAAAACCCTAAAATCCTATTCCTAAATACATAGAGCTAAAACATGTATATGTGTGTATGCATGTGTATGTGTATGTGTATTGTGTGTATATGTGTATATGTGTGTATGCATGTGTAAAAAAATTAGGGTTTTAGAATTAAATGTTCTAACATGTCCACATGGTATCAGATGGCATCTTTGGATCCAAAGGAGAGAATGGCATGTCCTTGCACTCAGTGCAAGTATCAAATTTATCGAAAATGATGGATTTGTACTGCACATGTTAGAGAATATGGACCCTTTGATAAAACTCCACTACAAAACCTATGCTATCATTCGCATGGTCCCCCTGGTAAGCAAGTGGACCCAAACGACATTGCACCGGTAACCTCTCATGGACAAAAGAGAACAAAGAGGGATGTTGAAGTACAAGGTACTAGTAGCATTACACAGAACGAACACATGGAAGAAATGCTCGAAGCATTTTATGAGATGGACAAAGATCAGGATGGTGGAGAAGATGTCATGGGTTCCATGGACATGAAAGAATTTCCACGATCAGAAGCCGATGAAGAATACTAGAACATGCAAAGACTAGCCCGTTTACCATTGTACACTAGGGCAAAGATATCTATACTACGTGCGTCACCCGTGATGCTCAATCTTCAATCCATTTATGGATGGTCAGATAGTTGTGTCTCTAAATTATTCAGGTAAGTGGATTTGAAATAAACTTTCATTGTTGTATCAAAATAACTTTATTTACTAATATCATTCTAATTGCTTACTACAGGCTTCTTAAAGATCAGATTTTTCTAGATGGCAATGACATGCAACACGTGGAGATGCAAAAAAAACTTTTACAATCCATTGGAATGGACTACACCAAGATTCATGCTTTTTCGAATGATTGCATTCTCTTTCAAAATGAGTATGAGCATCTCCACATATGTCCAAAGTGTGGAGCGAATAGGTTTAGAGAAGACCTTGTGGGCGAAGCAGTCCCCACAAAGGTTCTTCGCCACTTTCCTATCATTCCAAGAATTAAGAGCATGTTCATATGCAAATCCATAGCTGAGTTAATGTCATGGCATGTAAAGAGTAGGTCTATAGATGGTGTAATGCAAGTGCTTGCTGACTCTGATGCTTGGAAACACATAAATATTAAGTGGTTAGAGTTTGCTAGTGAGCCTCATAACTGTCATCTAAGCCTAGATATGGATGGAGTAGATTCATTTGGTTTACACAACTCTTCATGGAGCACATGGCCTGTATGTTTGGTCAACTACAACATCCCACCATGGCTGGCCACATAAAAAGGCCATTAATTATTAGCTCTCATTATGCGAGGTAAGTATAAGGTAAAAAACATGGATGTATACCTTGCACCACTTGTGGAAGAGCCGCACACTTTATGGGATGGGATTACTGTGCGCAACATGTCCCAACCTATAAGAAGATGAGACGTGTGCGTGCAAGGCATATTTATGTGGATGATGCATGATCGCCCCGATTATGGTGAATGTTCAAGTTTATTTATTTTGGGTTACCATGCGTGTCCCCTATGCGGACCATGACTCAAAGCACACTACTCCAAAGCACTTCAAAAAACTGTCTATGAAGGACATCATAGATATTTGCCTAATGAATGTTGACATATTTAGGTAATGATGTGTGTGAACACACTAGGACCAGTAGGGGAACTTTTTTCCCTCTTTAGGAGGTTTTTTTTCCCCTAGTTTGTATATATTCCTATAATCCTAATGGGTTACTATCTTTTTTATGACATGTTGCTCACTAGTTCTCATGAGAAGCACATTGCTGATTTCAAGGCTGATTTTCTTGCCTCATTTGAGATGTCTGATTTGGGGCATTTGCATCATTATTTGGGCATTCAATTTATGCAAGTTGATGGTGGAATAGCTTTGTGTCAAACAAAATATATTGACACATTATTGCAGCATTTTGGCCTTGAACACTATAAACCTATTGCCACTCCTATGGAGACAGGTTTATGATTGAGTCTTCATGATGATGGAGATGCATTTGATGTTGTTCTCTATCAACAAGATGTTGGTTGCTTGATTTACTTATGCATTACTTGGCTAGATATTCAATTTTTTGTCTCACAGATGAGTAGGTTTATGCATTGCCCAGGTGTCAAGCATTGGCAGGTGGTTAAGCACATCTTTCACTACTTGAGTGGTACCCGGCTACTTGGGTTGTTTTATCCCAAGGGGGGATCACTACCGCCATATTTGCATGTTTTTTCTGACTCTGACTGGGTTGGTGGCTATAACACTCTTGTGTCCACTAGTGTGGAAGCTCTCATAGCAACTGTTGTCAAACACCTTATGGTTGATTTGGGTGATGGTCAATCTTCTGCCACCACCATCTTCACTGACAGTCAAAGACATTGGCAGTTTGCTAGGAACCATGTGTTCCATACTCGCACTAAGCACATTGACGTGCATTATCATTATGCCAGGGAGAGGTTCTCTATTGGAGAGATAAGCTTGGCATATGTGCCCACGCAAGAGAACATTGTCGACCTTTTCATGAAGGCTCTACCTAGGGAGAATTTTGAAGCTTTCTGCAAAGCTTTGGGCTTACTTCCCGTCATTGTCCGAGATGAAGAAGTCTTTGAAGAAGACAAAATACAAGATGAAGTAACTGTTGGAAACCAATGTCTCATTGGTTGGAAATTGGTCCATATAACTCACAATTTGCAGCATATGTATAAGCTTTTACTACTCCTTGTAGAACAAAATAGCGCGAAGGCTGTGGATAGCTCATTGTCCTCTTAACTTGCCAGGCGCGAGATCGATTCACATGGCCAGCAGCGCGCAATGCGAAAGTTTTTATCTATGCTTTTGCTTTTATTAGCGGAGAGCGAACAACGGACGGACGAACGCAAACACGTATGATTTTTCTTACGATAGTGATGTGTTTTTTTTCCGATGAGAGCTTTATTATGAGCTTTTCAAAGTATAAGCAATACTACATAAGAAGCACTTTGGCCTCATTGTATGTATCCTTCACCTAGTATTCAACACAAGCCTTGAGCTTGGACCTCAATAGAGGTGGTGTTTCTTCTAGCACATGGGGCAGCCATGGTGCTAACTTGAAGCATGTTGAGGAGCAGCTATGGAGTTCTTCTTAATGATTCTTCCTGGAGAAGATGAAGGGTGTGCTCACACTCTAGCACATGGAGAGGCGCTTATCTCTTGTTCATGGCAAGAAGACTTGGTCATTAGCAGCTTGATGGTGAGGATCAGCCATCTACATGTTGTATTTGAAGATTCTCTTCTACATGAAGATTTTGGGCTACGTCAAAGACATTGGATGGTGGTTAACATAAGATTTACATTATGTTAAGTATTCAGGTACATATTCTCTTTATGCACACAGGTACTACTTGAATTTTATGGAGGTAGTAGCATCCATATCAGGAGGGGTCCTATTCAGCATAGGTACAAGAGAAACAGTACGTATATGCTTTATGCATATTTGGATGAGGTGTTTGAGAAGGTGTGTTCACATGAGTTTGAGGATTTCCGGCAACAAACTTGTTAGCATTCCTTGCTACTTTTTAAGTATGTGATCTTTTCACACATGTATCTAACTTAGGGTCTTCCATAGCCTAAGGTTAGATGAGGGTTTGTTGATTATCAGTTTCACACTGATCTTTCCTCTTTCAGTCACTCATATTCACTCTTCTATAACCTATTAGGTCACACATCTCATGTATATTAAGATTACTGCCCCTACATCTGAATATGTTTGTTACTTTTGTACATTCACTCATTCATCTATTTTTCATCACATAGAGTGGTTGAGAGTTTTGCTCCCACATTGTACATTGAACATTGGTATATATGATACTATGAGTAAGTGATGGCTTACGTAACACCTTACACATGTCGTCTATTCTTTCTCTATCTTTGTCTCATCATTTGTATGATTAAGTTGTGGTATGTTCATGTTTTGTCAATATTGAAGAATGTTGGAATTAATGTTGTATATATTGGACCTATGGAACCATGGACCTGTGATATGAGCCAAGGGCCTACCTCAATTCCAACATTTGGTATCAGAGCACTAAGGTATTGGTTTCAAAACTTTAGGTCTTTGGCCTCAATGCATTAAGGCTCATTCAGATTCTCAGGTTTTCCAGACTTCCAGGTTTACAACATATGATTTAAGAAGCATCTTCTAATATTTTACATTTGACATACACACTTAATCTAGATGAGTAGAGATTTGAGAATTAGACAATTCAGTCACATGTGTATTCACCACTGTGGAGTATGAAGTTGATGATCTGTTATCAGCCGAATATTTTTGGAAAAGTATGCAAATACTTTACAAAAGTATTGTTTGAAGACCCAGACTTGATGAAGAGAAGGATACTTCAAATTCAAGGAATGCTTTTATACACTTTCATCATTTGAAAGTTAAAGGCTACATGTATCTAGAGGAATTTTCTAGAGAAGTTTTGAGATATCTCTTTCATGACAAGAGAGCTTATCTAAGAAGACAAATTTAAAGATGAGATGAGTTTTACAACCAATTTTTTATTGTAAGTTGGTTGGATATCAAGGTACAAATGTATCTAGAGAAGGTAACTCTAGAAGGGTAATTCATCATTCAGACAAAAGATTGGTGAATTTAGTCGTTTCAAACATTTGAAGCAGCATTTTGTTTCAGAGGTATGAGGAGATGATAAAACATGATTCTATATTCACTTCCATTTGTATACCATGTTTGTTTTATCTCTTACTCTTAGCATTAGAGGAAGACAAAAGTTCATTCGAAGAAGTCAAGAGTGTTTGCTACTTCAAGATGAAGAGAACAAAAGGTATGGAAGAGAAGTTTGAAGATGTTGACATCATCAGGTGGAAGAAAGATGCAGAAGAAGAAAGTCCATCATTTCCAAAAGAAAAGTAAGGCTTCCTTTTCTCATATATTTTCCATGTACTTTTCCTATTTTATCCTCTACACCCAAAGACAAGTCTACGAGAACATCTTGTTTAAAGAAGAAGCAGTTTCTTGTTTTGCATTACACTTGGTCATGATTTAGTAGATTTGACAAAGAATTGCATTGAGAGAAAGAAAAAGCAATAGATATATGTTTTGACTCATATGCGTATGAGTTATGTTGAAGATTTTTGAGCAGGCAGCTTATATGTTCCCTCAAAGAATTCTTGGAGTGTCAACACAAAGCTAATTGGTATATGACAAGTTGCAGAGAAGTATATTTCTTCTTTATCTAACTCTCTTAAGGTAAAAGAGTTTTTTGTAGCAGATGTTGAAGACTTGGGTTGAGGTTTTATGTTTGGAAAAGGTTACCTCATATTCAATATTTTCAAAAACTTCATAAAATTTAGTCTTGTTGATGTACAAGTCAATAGAGAATCTACTTTCTATGATTGTCTAGATTTTTGGATACATGCTTGTATTCAAAAAGGTGTTCCATCATATCCTATCACTTGATTGAAAAGTGGAGTTAGCCAAAAGAAAGTCAAGCAAGTACTATCACATTTCACCCGGGTAAAATATGAAAGTTATGAAGTATCAACTTGCAGCTTTTGGAGTTCTCAAGGTGAGAAGTTTGTCCACTTATGTTTCAAGTAGGAGTTATAGATTCTTGGAAAGGATTTGTTTGAAGAAAAGTTTTACAACTTTATGTGAAACATGGACACTTAGAGACATTCAGGTAGCAAATCAAACATTCAATCATGAAGGTTTGATAAGAGTAGATTCTACACAAGAGAGCTCATTGATCTTGTATGATCTTGAGTATTTATGAGTCAATTGTCTATCCTTTGTTTGTGAAGATTCTTAACATTGGAAGAAGTAAGTCAAAGATTCAGGTTCTATCAGATTTGTCTTGCAGAGAGATAGAAGAAGACACTTGTTATGTTACAGAAGGTTATGAATATTAAAATGCTTTCAGCAAGGTTTTGTTATGTTAGGATCAACTAACCTTATTCTACAATTTGGAAAGATGAGGAATGACATGGAAAGCTATTGGCATGTGTACAGTGCTAATAAAAAGGGTTTAGAGATTTTGTTTCAGATACAGGTATTGATCACTGAAGATCAGATTTGTGAAGAGGGACGTCCAAGATTTCATAAAGTCTGATATAATTTGAAGAATACTGGATACTAGTGTTAAATCATCCAGGGGGGTGATGAAACATGAAGACTTATTTTCAGCCATATATAAAAGAATGTAGAATCGTACCTTCAGGTATTCCTATTTCAGGTATTCCTATATTTCCTTTGTCAGGTTCTCTTTATGTTCCATCTTTAAAAGAAGAAGGAAGAAGAAGAATGTTTGGAGAAAGTTCCTATTAGGATGTTCCTGTTCAGGAGAAGGTTCCAAAATTCTATTGAAGAGAAGCTTGATATTTCAGAATGGTATATTTGAGAAGTGCGCACATATATGTTTATACAAGGTTCTGAAGGAAAGAGGTATGAAGGATTTAAAGGATGAAGACATGATGACATCATAGATTTTTTTACTCATATTTCAGTTGATTTCAGTTGATTTCAATTGAGTTGAGTTGATTTGACTTGAGTATAGTCAGAGATGAACCAGCAGTGTTCATAATACACTAAGTTGTGAGTTCTCAGTCACAGGTTCCAGGATTCAGTTCTTGATTATGTTTAGTGTATTTACATGACACAACAGAAGTACATTGAGAAACCTTTGTCGTAGGGTAAATGAAAATATGTGGATCCTAGCGTATGTTTTCAGGTTTTTGAAAACAGGAGTAGTTTGCATATTTTCTCAAGTATTATGGTTCATATTCAACAAGTTCAAGTTTTTTGAAGAAAATTCAAATTCAGTTTTGAAGAAGACTTTTGAAGAACAAGTTCTAAAGTGTAGGAGTACAAGCTTAAAGCTTGTGATAGTTTGCAGCTTGTGACAAATTGCAGATCCAGTCCAGATTGTACCAATATGACATTGCAGGGGGGATTATTGGAAAACAATGTCTCATTGGTTGGAAATTGGTCCATATAACTCACAATTTACAGCATATGTATAAGCTTTTACTACTCCTAGTAGAACAAAATAGCGTGAACAAAATTGCAGATCCAGTCCATAGCTTTTACTACTCAGGAGGAGTCCTATTCGGCATAGGTACAAGAGAAACAATACGTATATGCTTTATGCATATTTGGATGAGGTGTTTGAGAAGGTGTGTTCACATGAGTTTGAGGATTTCCGGCAACAAACTTGTTAGCATTCCTTGCTACTTTTTAAGTATGTGACCTTTTCACACACGTATCTAACTTAGGGTCTTCCATAGCCTAAGGTTAGATGAGGGTTTGTTGATTATCAGTTTCACACTGATCTTTCCTCTTTCAGTCACTCATATTCACTCTTCTATAACCTATTAGGTCACACATCTCATGTATATTCAGATTACTGCCCATACATCTGAATATGTTTGTTACATTTGTACATTCACTCATTCATCTATTTCTCATCACATAGAGTGGCTGAGAGTTTTGCTCCCACATTGTACATTGAACATTGGTATATATGATACTATGAGTAAGCGATGGCTTACGTAACACCTTACACATGTCGTCTATTCTTTCTCTATCTTTGTCTCATCATTTGTATGATTAAGTTGTGGTATGTTCATGTTTTGTCAATATTGAAGAATGTTGGAATTAATGTTGTATATATTGGACCTATGGAACCATGGACCTGTGATATGAGCCAAGGGCCTACCTCACTTCCAACAGTAACAAGCAATATGTTATATGAGAACGATGATCAAGAAGGAGCTAGCATACCAAGAGATCTAGAAATCGGGCCAATGTAGAGATAGATATCCTTTGTGCATCAGATCTCCAAGAAGATGCTAGAATAGAGGACTTGTAAAGCAAACACTTGTACATACTAATTTGTGTGATTTTTTTTGCTATGTTCTTTTGTACACTACTATTTCTCTATATTACAATTATTATCATATGCTAATGATTTGAGTTTTTTTTGTTAGAGAGCACGATGGGAGACAATCCTCTAGTCACTCTAGATTCCATGATAGAGGAGTAGTTCTTAGAGTTTATATCTCAAGTAGCTCCCGCGTATATGACTACCACATCACAATATTGGATTGCTTGTGGTAGCACTCCCCCTGGCCTGACTCCTACCGGTCTCACTCCTGTCGGCCTCACTCCCACTGGCATCACTCCCGTCAGCGTCACTCTTGCCGGTGTCACTCTCGTGGGCGGGGCTACTCCCGCCGGAGGTATGTCTCCTAGCTTTATAACTCCACCATGACTGCCTTCTCAACCATCCCCTAATGGCTCCAGTAGTCAACGAGTGAGTTCGACACCTCAGTGCGATACAAGTGCTGGCCCATCTTGTCAATCGAGGTCACGCTCTGGAGGAGGAGGTTCAAGAAGTGGATCTACAGGTGGCTTTGGAGGAGGTGGATGTTGTGCGGGCAGTGCAACGGACGTTGTGTCTCCCACTTCTACTCCTAGAGCGAGTACCTCAGATGTAAGTACGCCACATGGTACACCATGTACACCTTGAGGTGCTCATGACCATGACGACTCCAAGCTGTATAGTATACATGATGGAGCTCCAGTGATGGATGCGACCAAAAAGGCCATGCGTCAGGGCATATGATAGCTTTGCTCCATACAGTTTGGACACTCTAGCATGTTGAAATGGAGTGAACATGATAAAGATCGTAAAAGTTATATCACAGAGATGATCTATTAGGAGTACCGGCGAGCACACAAGCATCCTACTGTCAGCTCATAGTGGATTCAACACATGGCATGCGAGGTTATGTCCCATTGATGATTTGAGGCTCGTGATGCTTTCAGAGTAGGGTTACCAAAGCCTATATGGTTAGATATTGAGGAGTGAGATATGATTCACGACGAGTAGCAACAAACTCCTGACCGATATCACCAGCAATGAGATGCGACGACCACATCAAGAACTCCTCTTCTTCATCATCCTCCACCTCCTCCACTAAGCTAATAGTCTGGGAAGTCAAGGGTTTTTCTTTAAGGGAAATATTCTTCCTTGTATCCATTGGTATCATTACATTTTTTCTACCTTTAGTTATTACTACCACTTTCAAGCCCCAATCCATCTTAACTTTGGCAATCTTGAATCAAGGCCTATCGAGCAACATTTCATAAGGAGATGCTAATTTTGACATCCGAATCACCACAAAGTTTACCAAAATACTCATTCCCACAACTTCTATTTCTTGCTTTTTCAAAATCCCTAAGGGTTGTACCCTTGTTTGATCATCCATTTTAACTTGGAATGGGGATAGAGCTAACTCACTTGCCCTCATCTCTTTGTAAATCCTTTTTTGTAAAATTTTTACACATGACCCATCATCTTATGATACTTCTTCAAACATTCCATCTTGATATTGGACATTAATAATAGGTACCACAAAATCCACATCCGTAGGATTGATCTTGTTAACAATTGATAACACATTCTAACTATCTGCTATATTTGATTGTTGGCCCTGAAGTTTGTTTAACAAACTTTCCCTAAATCTTATAAATTCTCTAACACAAAACCTCTCTCTCAGAAGCGTGCAACATCCTCTTTAAATAGATGATAACAATCCAATACACGTGACATACAACTACCAAATCACATGACTTTCATGTACATCCGCCTATAATTACTTATAATAGAATCTCATTAAGCAGAATCCAATGCAATAACTATTCAAATTACGAGAATCACATAACATCTGACTGAGTAGTACTTTAACTGTGCAACTAAGTTCTTACACTTCTATCTAAGGTTCAACAAACGATAACAAAGTTTGGAAGGATTTTCCAAGCTCAAGTTACATATAAAGTGATTAGGTATGTGAAAAATAAAGAAAGAACACTTGGATTTATACGTGTTATGGGTACAAACTAAAGAAGTGCATGTCGAGACAGAAAATACTCTCAATTATATAAAAAGAACTATAGTCAAAGAAGAGGTCAAAGATCTTAATGATAAGATGATAAAGAACTAGAAGAAGAGGAAGAATCTAAAGAAGACGAAGAGAATGAATCATGCCTGATCAAGTCTTTCTCTTTTAACTTTTAATCTAATAGTTCATTGAAATAATGTTTGCAATGGTGTTATTATTTTACACAACACTTGTAACCTTTATTTATCTGCACAAATTTTAATCTCATTCATGTCATTAATTTATATTCTTATGCTATGTTGTTTTTGTGGTCATGATCATGTGGGTTATCCTTATGCAAGTGATCATGGTGATGATGATGGAGTTATGGATGTGCACATGCATGTTGTTATGGTTATGTTAATGCAAGTTGTCTATGAAGTTATGGTTATGGTTTTGCATGATTATGGTTATGGTTTTGTTCATGGTGGTTATGGTCAATGTTATGTTTATGGTTTTCATTATAATTATGATCATGGCTATGTTTACGAGCACATTGCTTATGGTTATGATCATAGAAATTATTATGGTTATGCTTATATTTGTGATTATGATTATGTTCATGATGGCTATAATTATGGACTTATAACTATGATGGTTATGGTTGTGATGCTTATGATTATGGTAAGGCTATGACCATGATGATTATCACTGTGCAATGGGCACTATTATGATTGTGATGGTTACAACTAAGTCATGACGCCTCATAGATATTTGTTAAGGTCATGATGGTTTTGGTTATCAACTTATGTTCACATAAGTTATGATATTTATATAGAGTATTGCTTTTTCACATGTCCATGATGAATCATACTTCATATTGGCTTATTTGTTTTCCATATGGAAAAACTTTTTGCTTTTATTCATTGTCATAATATTCATCCTTTTTGATTGATCTATTGTAATGTCTATATGACATATCTAAAGTCCTTGATTAATGTAAACCTTGTATTCTCTACGAGTCTCTCTTGTTGGATTCTCCTACCCTTCTAAGGCTAAAACTTCATTTTCTTAACTTATGTCTCTCTTCTCATTGAAAGAGAAAAAATTGGTAGAAGAACATAGTTTGAAGGTTGCACTCGAGGAGCATATGCAGGTGAGTACTCTCCAACAAAATAAAGTGCCCTCACAAGGTCTATCCACATTCAAAAATGAGCCTTGAGCATCACTGGTTCTAGGGTTTTACGAGAGGGGCCAACAATAGAATTCAGTTGACACTGGTTAGCTTTTCAGGCTCACGATTCACTAGTTCGATTACATTCTTTTGCTTACGCTCGTTTCCGTCGCTCGCAACTTGCATGCAGCTCTGAGGTCTCTCGGTGCGGAAGATGCAGATCTTTGTCAAAACTTGTAAGTGCCATTTCTTTCCATGCGTGTAGCGTGTTTAGGTGATGTTTTCATTTCTGAGGATATCCATCTGAATTATAGAGGCAAGTGTTGATGTGTACGCTCATTGGATTCCTGCTTTCTGTCTCTGCATGTGCACCTGTGCGTCTTGTTATACCTGTCGCTCGCATCCTTCTGTAAATATTTGTATGACCATCTTATTTTTCCAGTGACGGGGAAGACTATAACCCTTGAGGTTGAGTCTTCTGATACAATCGACAATGTTAAGACGAAAATACAGGATAAGGAGGGGATCCCCCCTGATCAGCAGCGTCTGATTTTTGCTGGGAAGCAATTGGAGGATGGTCGAACCCTTGCAGACTACAATATTCAAAAAGAATCCACTCTTCATCTTGTGCTTAGATTGAGGGGAGGCGCTAAGAAGAGGAAAAAGAAGACTTACACCAAGCCCAAAAAGCTTAAACACAAGAAGAAGAAGGTCAAACTCGCTGTACTCCAGTTTTACAAAGTCGATGATTCTGGAAAGGTTCAACGTCTTCGTAAAGAGTGTCCGAATGCAGAATGTGGGGCTGGAACATTTATGGCCAATCATCATGACCGGCATTACTGTGGTAAATGCAACTTGACGTATGTCTATCAAAAGGCGTAGGTCGATTGTAGCAGCTAACCGGTCATGACCATCAGAATTATGCTGGTTGGTCATGCATTTTGCGCCATGATAGTCATCTGATACCTATGATTTTTTGGTCTGTATTGAAAGCTATAAGAATTTTGTTAAGTGTAGTTGACATTCACTTCATTAATCAGTTGTTGCATTGTCTACTTCTACACCTACCAATTTCTCACCTAGAAATGCTTCAAGGAAGTGTTGCTGTCTGGGGTTTACTTGTGTATTATTCTGTCTTTTTCTATGTTTCAATTTGTTTATTGCAATTTGGTCAATGAAATGTATTATTTTCACATGAATCCAAGCTCCTGATGTATCTTTCCAGACTGCCGTGGAAACTGCATCTCAATTATTTTTTTGCTGAAGACGTACTTTGTAGATTGATGTTAGAAGCTTAATACTTTTTATCATAAGTAGAGAGATGCTGGATACTTCACGAATCTTGCTTCATGATAGCTAATTGATACCTGTTAAAATTTTATTTTGAATTTTTACTTGTGATTCTAGGTTTTGGCAGTTATTTGACACCTATGAAATTTCTGTTTTGACTATGAGAATTTTAGTGAATACAGTTGACATTATCTCTGTCAGTGATCTTTTTTTATGTTTTGTAGCACTGTTATTATCTTAACTAAATGTGTACTCAGGATGAGGTTTATCACCTGATATTACTGTTATTTGCTCTATGAGTATGGTATGTTTGCTGCAATTTGCTTTATGATTATAGTATGTTTACTTTCTATGCCTTTGTTATTCACTGATGCTGGACCACATCATCTGATGTTGCTGCATTTGCTATGTAAGCATGCTGCTGTTTAAACACTTTTTCTTGCTACTTGGGGCTTGTATATGATTATGCTGTTCTGTTGCTTTGACTATCAAGGTTACATTCATGTTCTTATTTTGAGTGAGGAAGCTTATCTTGATGATGAGGATGCCACTCTATTTCAGTGTGTTTTCGAAACATGAATTACTGTTTAATTTCAGAGGTATGTTTATGAAGGTAAACTTTAAGCTGCTTCCTTGTCAAACTGTAAGTTGTACAACCAGGCTTTATTTGATAATATTGTGAATATTGTGTTGTGTTAGTTGCATGTTTCTGAACACTACCCTCTGTCATTAATCTTTTGAACTGATCGTGGCTGCATAGTAATCAACTCTGGTTAATTTTCTCAGATGGTGAAGGATAATGCAGGGGCTGGGGAGGCTATGTTGTGCCTTCCACATTTGGTTAATTATGAATTTTATGTTGCTGAATAGAAAGGTCTTGGGTACATTCATGTTCTTATTTTGAGTGAGGAAGCTTATCTTTATGATGAGGATGCCACTCTATTTTAGTGTGTTTTTGAAACATGAGTTACTATATAATTTTGGTAATATTGTGAAGTATTGTGTTGTATTGGGTGCATATTTCTGAACACTACCCTCTCTCATTAATCTGTTGAACTGATCGTGGCTGCACAATAATTGACTCTGGTTAATTTTCTCAGATGGTGAAGGATAAAGCAGGGGCTGGGGAGAGGCTATGTTGTGCCTTCCACATTTGGTTTATTATGAATTTTATGTAGCTGAATAGAAAGGTCTTGGGTACAATGTCAGCTTACCTTGTTTTGTTTACTGTCTGATATAGAATTGTCATGTAATTGAGGAGGGCTATCATATGGCACGGGTACATGATGGTGTGAAAATAACAGGAGTTTAACTTTCTGGCTGGCAGAAAGGATGACCCAGGAATGGCTTTTAGATATGCGACTACATATTTAGAAGCATTTCAGAAAGAAGATGCCCCTTGTATCTTGCAGGCAATAGCCAATTGGGAGATGCCATCTGTATCTATGTCCTCACATGGGGGGCTCCTGAAATAAAATTTTGCCATGTCATGGAACATTTTTAATGAATATGTTCCGATACCCCCTCCCCAGCCCCTGGGAAAACATGAGAATGCATTGACAAGCGGAAGAATATAGTTCATTGTTCATTTTTTATCAATATATTATTTTACTTTTCCTTCATCTATCATGTCATGGAACATTTTTAATGAAAATGTTCCGATACCCCCTCCCCAGCCCCTGGAAAAACATGAGAATGCATTGACAAGCGGAAGAATATAGTTCATTGAAAATTCATTTTTTATCAATTTATTATTTTACTTTTCCTTCATCTATCTGCAAATTGCTCCATCTCTCATGTATTCACACAAGGTGGAGGCAGTGGCTAAGTCTCTCATTGTTGGAGTGTTTAGTGTCAATACGAAGGTGACAGCACCATCTATTTTTTTTCATTTCGGGATGGAACTAATCCCATTCTTAATGTTTTCCTGGTGTCCTTATGTGAAACCACCCTTCGCATGACTTACAAATGTGCTCATATGTCTGTGAGTATCACTCTAGGCTCTAGCTGTGACTGTTTCCTAAAACAGGATCTTGAGCTTTCCTTGACATCAGTGAAACAGAACCTATAACTCTGAATTCTTGTGATTAAAAATTTCATGATTGTGAATGGTTGCTTTCAGGAACTTACTAGCTGTGTGGATGTTTGTGCACAAAACTTTGAACAAAGCTGGACACTGCCTTGCCCAGTGTGTTGATGTATTTTCATGTTTGTATTTCTATTTGCTTCTTTTTAAAGCACTTGTCTTTCTATTTGCTTTACTTGTGAATGCTCTGTTTTATAATAGAGAACGAAGAGGCATTGCATGGAAGAGGCTGACATACCTGTAACAGAGCTGTAAGGGCAATGTTATGAAGAGATGGATTCTGCTAGTAAAATTCGGGTAGGCTAGAGGGACTGTTGTATAATTAGGGTTAATTGCTTGGGTTTCAAGGGTTGAGACCCTTGTGTTTCCTAGAGAATCCTTCTGAGAACCCTAGGGTTTTATTTATAAACTCTTGGGAATTGAATGGTTTTAACCTTAGGATTTTTATCTTAAAGTGGGGAGCTCAATTAATGGATTAATTCAAGTCAAGGTTCCTTGAGGGTGTATGTACAAGTCTAGAGCTCTAATAAGAAATTATGTGATTTTCAGGCGGTTAGATGTGATTTAATGTGAGCCCTTGTGATTGCTTTTTGACTTGGAAACCCACGTGAAGAAACTTTCTTTGGAAACCATGTGACTTGGACATATTGTAGATCCAGATCCCTTGCGTTAGAGGTATTTATACGGGTGCAATCGGATGGGTGGAAACATACTCTCTTTTACAAGGTGGCCAGTACACTCAAGCTTGGAAGGTATACCACATTTGCATCAGAGCCATGGTCTATCTAAGCATGATTTTTGTTTCGTTCTTCAAGGAATTTATGCAGAGTACTCTCTCTTTAAATTTTGGAAATCAACAGAAGTCTTATCTTTGGTGCTTGACAAAATTATGACTCTCTTTAAATTTTTGGAAATCGATGTCGTTGGTTTGCCTCGGAGATTGTGCCCACACAGAAGTCTTATCTATCTTTGGTGCTCGATAAAATTATGGCATTCGAAGGTCTGTTGAAACTCTCTTAGTAGAGCTTGGGAGGAGGTTAGTAGGGTCCATAGGATCCTTCTCTTGAAGCAAGAGAAGGGAGAAGCCCCCCTAGCTAACGGGTAGATAAGTTCACCTCTCCAAGAGGTCCACGTGGCATGCATAGTTTGAACATAGCAAAGGTGCCCTCGTGAGCATGTATCCTCGTTCTTGGAGATTGAGAAGAGTGAAGAGCCTCTTCCTCCATTAGTCCCCTCAAAAGTAGTCCCCTCTGGCATACTTTTGTGAGTCTACGAATTGGTTTCATTTTTCTCTCTTTTTAAGTCAATTCTTTGTGCATTTTGATTTTTTTGAGTCGGGTATGGGTCCCAAGATCCTATCCCACTCAGAAGACCTTCCAACACAAGGCTAGTGGTCTATTGATCTTTGGGAACCAATGTGGTGAGTTACCTAATGCTCCAAACACTACATTAGAGTATGGACTTTAGCAAGAGCTCAACATCTCCTAATCTGCCTACTCTACGTTCTCGAAAAGAGAACGCCATACCCCACAAAGGAGCATTGGCTCGCAGTGTGCACCTAGTTTAGAGTCTCTCACTTCCTCACTGGTAATAGGTGAAGCTATACCTATAACCATTAAACACCAAAGCTAAAAAACATACATCCCTCTTGAATAGTCATTTCACTTAACCCGAAAGTTTACACGTGACATAGGTATTGGATGGGAGAATGACATCCTTCCTCAATAAGGAGGATCTATCAAGGGTTTAATCACAAAATAGAGCTTTCATGTACTTAGGTATAGCTTCACCTAGGAAGGAAGCAACAAAGACAAACTTAGGTACTCCCTTTCCTCGAGTGCAGACTAGGTTTAATCCAGGAGGATGTGGATCAAGTCCGCATTGTGAGCAACTCGAGGGCTAGGAGCCATATTGGAAGATATCTTTGAGCCCTTTCCTACGGAGATTATGGAGCCAATTTTTGGGAAATAAGAGTTTATCCATCATACTATCCACCAAGGAGGTTTTTCCATCATTTTCAAGAGAAGAACTCCTCACAAAGGAGTCCCAAAGAAGGCCACTAATCACTTTTTTGCAACTCTTTTTGTTTTCAACAAAGAGTGGAAGTTTGTGAAGATTGGTGAGTGGAGAACGGTTAGAGGTGCATCAATCACAATCATGTGCATATTGAGGTTTTCAAAAATGGGGGTGCCGATGACCCTCCGCCCCTCCATGCGAGGACTCTAGGGCCTCGCCAGGTCGTTCTTTGGGGCACATTGAGGGACCTCTGGGGCACCTTCAGGGGCATTTTTTGGCTGTTTTTGGGGGTGCATTAGGGGTCATCCGAAGGTCTTCCGAGGCACTTTGGGGGCTCCTCGTAGGGGCATTTGGGGTATTGTTTTTGATGTTTTGGGACCTCTGCACCCCTCCTTGGCTTCTCCTCACCTCTTTATGCATGGTGGCTTGTATTTCTATCTAGGGACTGGAGGGATTCGGGAGGTTAGCCTTGAGGCGCCTAATTATGCGCAACTATGAGGGGGACCTCATTAAACATCTGACTCATTGTGAACATAAGTGCCTTCTGAGATCTAGCGACCTTGCCTCCAGCCCCAGTCGTTGGGTACTTGCCACCCTCTCTTTCATGTAACTAGTGGCCCGTTGTTTTGGGCAAGGTAATATGAATTCTGCTTTTGTCTATCAAGTGTGACTCTACCCGCTCATACTTGCTATCACGTTCTCGTAGGTACAATGCATTCGGGCCTTTTGAAGCCTACCTATGGCTCCGACGTTTCGAAGGCTCTTCAACTTGGTGCGTTCATAATAGTGCATGCCATTGGAGTTACGACTTTTCTAAAGACGGCCCAAGTCTACTTGCAACAAAAAAAGCAGTTTGAAAGAAGAGTTGGGGAAGTACTCTTATTTCCATTACATCTATCCTTCCTTTCATTACTCTCTTTTTTCAAAGTATTCGTGGAAGGAGACTTATTCAATGGTAATAATGTATCATTACATGTTCTTAGGCATGAAGTAGAATGTATTCCAAGGGAATGGGCTAGAGAAATACAATATACATTAGGACTTAACGAGATGGGTAGACTGAAAAACATGAAATTAATATATAGCGAGAGCTTAACAATTTGGATGCAAAAATGAACGATATCCAAGCGGATATGTTCATAGTTAAGGAAATTCAAATTGCCCTATACACATTTATAAACAAAGTGAAAAGGAAAACGGAGCAAATATTAAAAATGATATGTCCAATCCAACCCCTATTTCCATAAAGTATGGGGCTTTATTCATGGTCTCTATAAGCAAATTAAACATGAAGTGAAGCGAAGTGCTCTTAAGAGTCTTGAAGATGCAATAAAGTTAGCACAAATTTGCTAAGATCATGCTAAGACTAGAGCACAACTACTTCGTCCTATCGAGGAGAATAAAATCTTTAAATGAAATAAACAAAAAATAAGCACTTTCAAGAGAGAAGACTTCAAGACTCCTTGATTTTCACAGCCAAGACTTGATCTTGAAGACTAGGAGAAGACAAAGAATGAAAATATTTGCTTCAAGTGCTTAAATCCAAGACACTTAAGTAAAAACTGTATTGTGAGGGTGCAACAGAAAGCCACTTATGAGAAAAAAGGAAAAGAGAAGGCAAGAGTCCACTTGGTCTATGTGCATCCAAAATTCAGTTTGGAACACATGACTTAGTCAAACTCCATGCCTGCATAAGAGGAGAAAGGGCAAGAGTCACGATAGATGACTCAACCACCCACAACTTTTTGAACTACTCACAAATAAAGAGATTAAGATTGCCTCAACAAAAGTCTCCACATTAATATGTAGTATCCATGATGCAAGGACAAGATAAGAAAGTCTGATACACTATGATCCATGGTCTCAAAATTGAGTTTCAAGGGTACAGAGATGAAGTTGATTTGTAGATCATGCATATGGAAAGAACTTATGTGGTGTTGGGCAAACAATGGCTTTAGGGTTTAGGAAGGTCACTAAAATAAAGTTATCTTTGAATACTTTGGAATTCAAAACAAATGGTATCCATTACTTGATTCAAGAGGAGCATGATGTACTGACTTCTTCCTTGATTTAAAGTATGAAACTGAAAAATCTTGTAAATAATCATAAAGCAGAAGTTTATATGACACTTTCAACTGATTTAAATGATGTATATAGTTTAAATCCATTTTTATATGTCTCGTCTCCTTTGTTTGATCATTAAAAGTGTAAATCTAAGTGTTTAATGAATAAATAGTGAGATGTTTTTCTAGAAGAACTTTCCCATGGCTTACCTCCTCTTCGTGGGCAAGCCGATCATGCTATATAATTGCTCTTGGTACTAAGTCTATATGTAAACCCTCCTATCGACTCCCATATTTCCAACAAACAGAAGTGAAAAGGCAATTGAAGGACTACCTGAATAAAGGATTCATTCAGCCTAGCCCATCATCTTGGGTAACACTTATCCTTTGGTTAAGAAAAGGACGGATCAATGAGGCTATGTATTGATTATCGAGCTTTAAATAAAGTTATGATAAAGAATAAATATCAAGTGCCTCGAATAGATGATATTTTTGATCAATTGAAGGAAGTAAGGATATTTTCAAAGGTTGCTCTTCGTCAAGGATATCACCAGATTAGAATTAAACTTGAAGATATCTCCAAAATAGTTTTTAGAGCTAAATATAGATATTTTGAATTCTTAGTCATGCATGTTGGACTAACGAATGCCTCCACTATATTCATGAATTCAATGAAGACAATCCTAAATCTAGAAAAATTTGTAGCTAATTTCATTGACGACATTCTTTTCTATAGTCAAGATAGAGTTGCCCATCTAGAACATTTAGGAAAGGTTTTCCAAGTTTTAGGAGAGAACAAGCTATATGGAACAGAAGTTAAGTGTGAATTCTTTTCAATAAAAATAAGATATTTTGGATACATTATCTCTGACAAGGAATTCAAGTTGATTTTGAAAATGTCCAAGTTATTCTTAATTGGCCACCCCCCGAAACTATTACAGAACTTCAAAATTTTTTAGGGCTAGTAGGATATTATAGAAAGTTTGTACCAAACTTGGCTAAGATCTTGATCCTCTATTTGAAAATCTAAAGAAAAATGCTAAAAGCCTTACTTGGGATAAGAAACACTGAAAGCATGGAACACGTTAAGAGAGCCTTACCATTGGTCCCAGTTCTATAGATAGTAGATCTAAATGAATCCTTTGTGGTCGAAACTTATTTCAATGATTCAACAACTGGAGCTGTCTTGAATTAGAATGGTTGACATTTGCTTTTGCAATTCATAATCTAAACTCAAGTCAGTGCAATTATTCTACCTACGAAAAAGAGTTTTATGCCATTGTGTATGCTCTAAAGAAATTGAGGCATTACTTGTTTGGCACCAAAGTAACTATAGTTTTTGATCAAGGAAGTATCAATTGGTTTGCAAACCAACCTAAGTTAACAAATAGAAAGGCTAGATGGGACAAGATAATTAAGGACTTTGATTATGAACTCAAATATTGAAGATGGCAATTAAATTTGGTAGTGGATGCTTTAAACCATATACCTATGTTGAGTTCTATGAGTTTCAAACAAATCTCCAATGACTTTAAAGTTGATGAAAGGTAAGTATCAAGAAGATACAAGGTTTAAGGAGGCTTGGAAGAAGGCTTTAAATCAAGGTACAAACTTATCGTATGAAGATAATTTTAAACATTATAGTATTCAAGATGAGTATCTTCTATACAAAAGAAAGCAATGTGCACCCTGTGATCAAGAACTTAGGAGAAAAGTTTTGTTTGAATACCATGATACTCTAATTTTTGGTTATCCATGAATCAATAAAACTTATGAATTGGTAAAAAGGATGTTTATTGGCCCAATGTACATAAAGATGTATATGACTATGTACTTAAGTGTACAAAATGTCAAGTAAATAAAATGGAGAAGTTCAAGATATGAGGCTTGCTATATCCTTTGGAAATTCTCAATGGGAAATGGAAAAGTATTTTTGATAGATCAAATCAAAGCCTGTACTTGGTTCACAACAAATTTATGTGACGTCCCTCCAAGGAGAAAAACACAAAGATCTGAATCGGTCACTTCTCCTAGCCATTATCATGAGCCATCTTCTCAATCATGCACGAATCATTCATTCCTCCCTTCTATCATATGCAAGTATGATAAAGCATGCCAAGTGGCATAATACTAGGGAATTCTAAGGGTGTGTTCCCACAGAAGGTAATATGTGATGTGACATTTCTTTCCTCTTAAAAACAGTTTCATTCTCGAAAATGTAGATGAAATGTCCGTAATAGTAGAAGAAAGTGATCGCACTCCCTTGAACTCCATGTACTCTATATACATGGTCATTTCTATGTGTTGTTTTCCCATATCCTTTGTTACCGTTAGTGCCCATGTGAAAGGCCAAATGGCCATCGGACACTTCTTTGTATATGTTCTTTAATAAAACATATAGTGGTCTGGTTAATCACTGATTGGAAATTCAACTTCATTTGTAAGACCTAAGAAGTCTGTCTTCGTGCTCCATCTGTACTGTGTTTTTCTGCATACTCTGCAGCCTCTATGCAGCCTTAAGAGCTCGGTTTTATACTCCCAGGATATCGTTGTGGAGCTCTCGAAAAGGAGAGCGCACGGTGGTGCATGCCATCAAAATACTTCATTGGTGTCAGAGCACTTCGATGCAAAAGCTTTGTTCCTTTCGTGCGAGCGAAGCAAGGCCCCCTCACCTCCCCCCCGAAGCTTACGACTAAGGTGGCGACCAAGGCATAGACCTTGGCATACCTTGTCATCTGAGTCACCGAAGTCACCGTTGGTGCCATTGGCTGCACGTGAGGGAGGACCTAAATGATCAAGGAAGATAGAGGTTCTCGGTACTTCCCGGGAGGTCACCCATCCCAATACTATTCCCCCCCGAAGCTCACTTAACTGTGGCAATCCCTTGCCACTAAGCTACACTCTTGTGGTGTCTGAAGAAGGGGAAAGAATAAGGTTAACATTATCTTGAACATGTTTTGGTCCCTCAAAGCTTCATTCTTTGCTTTCAAAGCCTATTTTTGAAGCATTTTTGAGGTGTTTTTTGAAGCCATTTTGGAGTACTTTCACACATAGTTCTCTTCACACAGGTCCAAGAACATCAAGAAGAGTGTTCTTTGTACTTCTTCGACAATCAATATCAACCTTTGGGTTGTGTTTTTAGCCACACTCCTAAAACTACAGGTTTCTCGAAAGGTTTTCAGGTTTGGTGGGAGCAACCGCTGCAAATTTATGCAGGTTTTTTGAGCCTAAAACATCAGAGTTGATAGACACTTGCAGGCGTTGTTGGCTAGTTTTTGGGCTGTGCATTCAGCATTGTTAGTGTCATTTTACTCCATATATTGAGCACATACACACCATGTACGCTTCTGTGGATACCGCTTACATAAGTCCATGTGGTCATTGATATAGCGATTACATTTTTTGCATAAAGCCTTTTACGTTTGATAAAGAGGGTCGTGGTGAGGTTTTTTTAACTAGGAGACACCCAAATGTCAGGGTCTCTTCAGTGATGCAGGTGGAAAACTTATCTAGCCTCGCCATAAGAGATGTATGATAGTTGTTCATAGATGCTCGATAAGCCTAGTTGGCTTCTATTGGGTAATTGATTATATGGAGTGGAGTCAGTGATTCACTATGCAAATAAACATGTGAGTACTTGCAATTTTAGGATATTTTGACACTGGTCATATGCTCATTTTGCAGAGGATACTCTGGCAAAATTTTTCCACATTTCTGGTTTAGTCAACTATACAATGGTCGATTTGCTCCTTGACACACTTATTCATTGGTGTTTGGACTCTTCTAGCTCCATTATCATTCCATTTAGTTCTCCACCATCATGGCATCAGAGGTCTCAGGAACTTCTGGTGGATTAGGGTCTAGTGCCAGTGTTTCAAGGAGGAGCTATAACTTACAGGGCAAAGAACATTTTGAGATAAAAAAATTTGATGGCACAAACTTTGTTCTATGGAAGAATCAGATTAAAGATCTGCTGATTCAAAGGAGGCAATGCAAGCTAGTAAATGGAATTTCAAAGAAGCCTGATGACATGGATGAAGATGATTGGGATGAGTTAGATGAAATGGCCAGGTCTACCATTCACTTGCACCTGGCAGATAATGTTTACTTTACAGTTTTAGACTGTGAAAGTGCAGTGGAGCTTTGGAAGAAGTTATGCAATACATATGAAAAAGAGGCGGCATCAAATAAAGTGTATTTGATGAGAAAATTATATGACCTTCGCATGAAGGATACAGATAGTGTTGTTGCTCATCTAAATGATTTTTATGCTATATTCTCCAAGTTACAGGCTCAGAAAAATGGACATGGATAAAATGAAATGAAAGCAGTATTGCTGTTATGCACCCTGCCATCATCATGGGATGCGTTTTGCACAACTATAAGCAGTAGTGCACCTGGTGGTAAACTCGTCTATGATGACGTATGTGGAGCACTCTTGAGTGAGGAGATTCGTAGAAAATCTATGGTTGGCACTCAGAGTGGAGACACATATAATGTTCGTGATTCTTCCCAAGGAAAGAATCAGGAATGAGGCAGGAGCAAGAACAAGGAAAAGAATGGTCAACAAAATAAGAGTATAAGTAAATCAAGGAAGAGGGATATCGAATGCCATTATTGCCATAAGAAAGGACATATGAAGAAAGACTGTTATGCATTAAAGGATGCTAAAGCTAAAGGACAGAATGTTGATGGGCATGTTAAACAATTATGCACCATCTACTTCGACTGTGAAGATTGAAGAAATTTATGTTATTTTTGATGATGCTGATATGTTGACACTTGATAGGACTGTGCCAACTAAGGCTATCATGGTTGATTCTCTTTCCCACACGTGGCTACTAGATTCCGATACTTCTTTCCATGTGACACCATAGAGAGAATGGTTCTCTAATTATGCAACAAAGTCTCTTGGTACTGTGAGACTTGGTGATTCTTACCAGTGTGAGGTTGTGGGGATTGGAGATGTGGTTATGTAGTTCATTGATGGTTCAAAATTTACTATGCATAATGTATGCCATGTACCTCAGTTATCACACAGTTTGATGTCAATTGGTCAACTTGATGACCTTGATTACAAGGTGGTCTTCTATGCTCAATCCTTTTGTATATCAAAGGGCAATATGGTTATTGCAAAAGGAAGCAAAGTTGGCTCACTTTATCCTTTAATTGTATCACAGAAAGAACACTTGTTAGTTGTTACTGAACAACCTATGGCTTGTATTTGGCATGGTCGTTTGAGCCATATATCTCGTCGTGGAATGGAAAATCTTTCTCGTTCTGGCTACTTACCTGTGTTATCTTTCTATGATTTTTCATTTTTGTGAACATTGTCAATATGGAAAGCAAACCAAAAATGTGATAGAACGCACATTGACTCTTCAATTTAGCCTTTAGATCTTGTTTATACAGATGTGTGTGGTCCTATGCCCACTAGGTCCTTAGGTGGTTCTCTTTACTTTGTCACTATAATAGATGATGCTACTAGAAAAGTGTGGGTATATCCTATCAAATCGAAGGACGAGGTATTCCCTACTTTCAGAAAATGGCTTGCTTAAGTTGAGACTGAAAAAGGAACTAAGCTTAAGGCTTTACATTCAGATAACGGGGGTGAGTATACCTCACATGAATTCAGCCTTTTCTGTTAGTCCAGAGGGATTTGTAGAGAGTTTAAAACTCCTTATACCCCAATACAGAATGGTGTAGCTGAGAGGATGAATAGAACTATTCAAGATAGAGTAGTCTCTATGTTGCATCATGAAAACCTCTCACAAGGTTTTTGGGCAGAAGAAGTATTGACTTCAGTTCATGTGACTAACCTTTCACCTAGTACTGCCAAAGGTCTGAAAGTGGCACAAGAGTTGTGGATAGGGAAGCCACCATATTATGATCATCTTCGAGTTTTTGGGTGTGAAGCATATGTTCATATACCCAAGAATCTTAGACAAAAGTTGGACCATAAGTCAAAGAAATGCATTTTTCTTGGATATGGTCGAGAAGGACAATTCGGATGTTGCTTATGGGATCCTGAAACATGGTTAGTGATTAGAAGTAGTGATGTCATTTTCAATGAGTCTAAGATGCATAAAAAACCCGTTAAGGAGGTTGAAGTGAGAAGAGTGGTGTTTAAGGACACTAGTCCTCCGATTAGCATGCATAAAAATGCGGCACATAGGGATGTTCAAATGAATGTCCATTCAGATCAGTCTACACATGTTCCTGTTCAGCAACCATTGAGATGTTCTGCACGTGTCTCACATCCACCTGATAGATATGTCCCAAGTTTAGATTTTGTTATGCTAACAGATGCTGATGAGCCTTCTTGCTATAAAGAGGCTATGCCGACAGAGGATCATGCCAAGTGGAAGCGTGCCATGAAGAGTGAGTTGGATTCTATTCGCAAGAATGGTACTTAGGATCTAGTACCTTTGCGAAAGGGCAAGAAAGTTTTACCATGTAAATGAGTATATAAGCTGAAATTCACATCAAATAGTGCTTCTCCTAAGTATAAAGCACGACTCATTGCAAAGGGTTTTAAGCAACAACATGGTGTTGATTTTGAGGAAATCTTCTCTCCAATGGTCAAGATGAATACCCTCTGCATGTTGCTTGGATTTTTTGCAATGGAGGACTTAGAGCTAGTCCAAATGGATGTGAAAACTGATTTCTTGCATGGAGATCTTACAGATGAGATCTATATGGAACAACCAGAGGGTTATGTAGTTCTTGGCAAGGAAAGTCAAGTTTGTAAGCTTAAGAAGAGCTTGTATGGACTTAAACAGTCCCCTAGACAATGGTACCAAAAGTTTGATGCTTTTATGAAGTCTCAAGGCTATTCTTGAAGCAATGAGGATCACTGTCTCTACACAAAGAGATGCTCAGATGGCAGCTTGATATGCTTGATACTTTATGTCGATGATATGTTGATTTGTGGGAAGTCCTCTTATGATTTTTCAATTCTAAAAAAGAAGTTGATTCAAACATTTGATATGAAGGATTTGGGGGATGCCAAACATATTCTTGGCATGCACATTACTCGTGATAGGAGTAAAAGATGCATATACTTGTCTCAAAGTGAGTACATATCCAAAGTAATTAATTGGTTCAATATGCTGGGTGGAAAGGCATTGAGTACACCTTTACCCACATATGTGAAATTGAGCAAGGATGATCACCCGAAATCAGATGAGGAAAAGGAATTCATGACCAAAATTCCCTATTAGTATGATGTTGATAGTCTCATGTACGCTATGGTAGCTACGAGACCAGACATTGCATTTGTAGGGGAGTTGTGAGCAGATATATGTCTAATCCTGGTAAGAAACATTGGGAAGCGGTCAAGATGATTTTAAGATATCTGAGTGGCACTAAGACAAGTGCCTATGCTTAGGTAGATGGAAAGCATCCATTATTGGTTACACAAATTTTGACTATGCTGGTTGTGTAGACAATCATAAGTCTACATCAGGGTACATTTTTCATTTTGCTGGAGGTGCTATCTCTTGGAGATCTTGTCTTCAAGAATGTACAACTGTTTCCACAATAGAAGCAGAGTATGTTGCAACAATTTAGGCATGTAAGGAAGCATTGTGGCTTTCTCGTCTTGCTATATGGGTTTACCTCAACATGTACCTCGTTTGCTCAGTGATTTTCAGAGTGCCATTGCTTTGGCTAAGAATCCGGTCTATCATGCAAAGACCAAACACATTGAGGTGAGGTATCACTTCATTAGAGATTGCTTAGCCACTGAGCGCATTATTCTTGAGAAGGTTCACACTCGAGATAATGTTGCAGATGCTTTGACTAAAGCTCTCCCACAGGATAGCTTTCAACCCTGTTGTCACTTGATGGGGGTTACTTGATTCATGATCTTACACAATCACTTGTATACTATGTAACATGCCCATCAGGTGGGAGGTATAGTTTTTATACTTACACTCAGGTATTCTTTATCATTCTTTATTTTTCTCCCATAGTTACTTTGGACATATTGGCCTTTAGTGGGAGTGTAGCTCAGTGATGAGTAGCACCTCCTTTAATGTCAATCTGGGAAGACATGAGGATGGTATGAAGACCTCAAACAAGTGATGGCACAAATGTGTGAGTGAGAAGCACACAAACATGCACACACATACACACACATGAGCACACAAGACAAGAACAAAGAGAGAGACAATGGAGTAACTTCTATTGCAAAAGAGTTCTCATACAAGTTCAAATCTACAACAAGCTAACCCCAAAAATGAGTTCTCTAGCTCTTTTTATAGTTTTTGACTAGCTTTGGTCCTATCCAGACCTAATGTCCGGCCTAGTTAAAAATTAGGTTCTAATGCTCTTTTGGAGGCTCAAACGAGCTCTGAAAATCATGAAAATTGGTACATAAATACTAATAATACTCCTCAAGCTCAAGGACTCCTCAACTTGCACAAAATGGTGTAGAAATGGTGTGAAGTGACTAAGATCAATGGTATTTACAATGGTGTGAAGTGACTAAGATCACTATTTGGGAAATATTGCTTCGTGAAAAATGATAGGCCTATTTGCCAGATCTCCATGGACTGCTTTTCCTACTTGGACCTTCTCTTTTCTATGATTCCTTATGTCGGCTCCCTTATCTTGAAATGCCCTGACTACTGCCAACACTCCCCCCTCTCTCGCGTTTGTCATCTCTGACAGACCCTTGTTGAGCTGACCGTTGGACGTAGTATTCCACGACATCTGTGACCAAGTGGTGCTCTGCTAACCTCCATCCTTTGGCCAAATCTGTGAGTAAGGCATCCCATTCGACTGGCCCAAGTACCTCCGGATGTGGCATGCATAGCTTATCTGAGTGTAGAGCCTGTTCTACAACAAATAAATGTAACAGATGAGATGGTCTGGGTATGAATATTTCTGAGTGATACTCCCAGAACCCTGTCATAAACATTTGTTCAAACGTTTGTTTGAAGCATGCTGGGAGATATTTGATACGAGCATGCCACACATATACAACGTTGATGGATGGGGTGGTGCTCATATCATAGACGAGGCCTTGGTTGCCTTCATTGAAACCTAGGGCCAAAAGGTGAGGTTCTTTGACATTTTTAAAGGTTCGGAATGTGACCAGCATAAGTTCGAATATTTTAAGGCACATCTGTGCCATGATGTCTGGTACATTCTTGAATCTGATGCCCCAATGTCGAATGGTTGAAATCATGTATGCTATCGTTGGTGGGCCACGAGTCGGTGCCAAGTATACATAGTTTAGCCATTTGTCACATCCTTTGACGATCTTCACTATTTTGGTGTACTCGGGCCATGATCTTCGTCGAAAAATAGGGCAATAGCAGGGGTTATACTTCATGTATAAAGGCGTGTTGTTCCATGTGCGCACCATTTTGGGGTAGGTTTCGAGTAAGCATATTCTCCATGTTGGTTGAAATATGTTGCCCTGTGCCGTGCTTTCCGGAATGTCATCTAGGGCAAATCATGTTGCAGAGGTTGGCTCTCTCGTGGTGCGATGTTTTATCTCACCATTATAATCTGCCAATAATACACAAAATGGTACATACAAATCATCTGAAATGCCAATCCATCGATGATGGATAGGGTTTTGAAGTAATCCGATTTGATGACAACTTATTCCAGTCGGGACATGGACTGTATCTAAACTGCTACTCTGACATCATGAGTTGGGCCTACCTTTTCTAATCTTTGCATCCATTTTGGAGCTTCAATCTCAAATGTATCCATTCCTTTCTCTGTTTGTTTGCTTCCAGGTGTAGGCATGGGTTCATAAGGGTCCTCAAATGTCTCCTCTACTTCAATTGGAACTAGCTCCTCCGGCTCTGGCTCCACCAAGGGAGAAGGTTGATGTTCATATTGGAAAAGCTTATTTTTCAACTCCGTCAGTTGTGCTCTCAGTTCTATTACCTCTTCGGACGTGTCAGCTGTAGCTGCTACTTCTTTTGGTGGCTCTAGCTGATTGGCCAATTGCTTCCATAGATCATCACGCTCTTTTTCTAAGACATTATATGCCTCTAGTAGATCAGCATGGGTGTCCAATATGATATGCATGTTGGCCGATGGTATGGCTCTGAAGCAGTCCAGGTCGATCTCTGTTGGGGATCCTTCCATCGCTGCTTCTAGGTTCTCTTCATTCTGTCTTTGTAGTCTTTTATTTTCTTCTAGTGTCGCTAACATGTGTTTCCTTAATAATGCGAGGTTACAACAGGTTTTGAGGGGGGATTGGCCACTAATTCTTCATTTTGTCTCTACAAGGTATCATAATGATGTTGTAGTAGCCTCTTGTCCTTCTCCAAGTTTGTGAATCGTTCTTGTAGCATTTCATGGGTTTTGAAAAGGCTCATATGTTGAGCATCTAAATGCTGGTAATGATGTTGTAATTGAGACACACATTGATACAAAGTATTGAATATATTATTTACACGAGTAGATGCTAGAAAGGTGTGGAATGCAGGAGGGTAGGGAAAAGGGAAAGGGAGTGTGTATGCTGTGCTTGAGAATCGTGAAGTGGGTGATGGGGGAATGGGAGATTGTGGAAATATGGGTGGAGGAAGAGGTGCATATGTGGGTGATATGTCCATGAGGTCTTGCGTGGATGTGGTCGTGGGAGTTACTGTGTACATGGGAATGGTGGGTGTGGTGATGGTCGTGAAGGTGTACAATGGTGTGTGCAATTGTGCTTGTGAGTCGTCGAGTAGTGTGACAGGAGGAATGGGATTTCCAGTGACTATAGTTAGAATTACATTGTCCGTGGTGGCAGTTACAATAGTGGTGGTGTCAAGTTGTGAGGGTTGTGACAATTGACTCACAGTGTGTGCTTCGCTAAGGGATGTGGAGACTGTGGCCGTGAAAGTAGTGGTGACAATGGTGGTAGGAGGTGAGGGGGTGGAGTTGGAGGGGAGGGTGGTAGAGGTGGTGATGGGGTGCACTTGAGGCATGGGCTTTGTCAGTGTGCTGAATGGATTGTGCTCTGCCAGTGGTTGTGGAGGTGGTGCCATGTGGTTCTGATACCATAATATGTATCTGCTTCCCTGATCTTGGGGGCGTCTCCCATGTCTGCGCTCAAATTTCCGTGAGTGTGCGAGGGCGGTGTGCACAGTCTCTAGTACTCCTAGTGCATCAACGAGCATGTCGAGGGTAGTCCTGTATTGATCATCCACACCTTCTTCTTCAAGTATCTCGTTCATTAAGGCCTTTCCTACTGCCAAAGATAGTCTGTGTTGTTCCTGAACCAAGTTTATAGTATCATACAGTCTTTTTAGTTGCTTCGTATAGGCTAGGGATCCTGCAAGTTCGGGAATAATGTGTTGCTCATATTCATGCTCCCCTTCATTGGATGTTCCTTCTTGTTCATCATCTTGTTCCTCTTCTGCAGTGTCCTCTTCATCTTCATCTACTTCGACTCCTACTGGTTGAGTTGGATGGGGCTAGTCTGTGACAATTTGTTGTCCACTTAACTGCTCTGTTTCAATTTCCAAGTTAGTAGCATTGATTATCCTTGCTACCTCTTCATCAGTTAAATCCTCAAGCATGAAGCCATGAGGAAACTCTAAGTCTATGGGGATCGGTGGGAAGATCAGATTATGCCCTTCTGCACTGTGCCTTGGTAATCTGATGGTAAAGGACTGCACTCGCCTGTGGGGTGGCGGAGTCATGTCCGGTGTCAGGGTAGCGCCCCGAGCCTGTGCACATGGAATTTGAATAGCTCCCCTCATTTTCTTTGAAGGAGGCCCTGCGGCTGATATTCTTCGATGAAAATCTTGCACCCTACTCCAGATGAGCGCCCTTTGAATTGGCACATCATATGCCAAGCACCAATATACAATCTTGGTAAGTGCACAGCATCCATAGAGCACTGACTTTTGTTTATTGTACCAATGTTGATGTGCAAGATGTATCTGGTCAATGATCCAATGTGGCATATTGATTGTCAAATTCAACGTGTCTGCCAAGTATAAGCTAAACCAAATCTTCTTGGGTGGCATCATAAATCTTTCTTGGGTAGGGAATGCGAAGTGCTGCGTGCACATTCAGAGGTGGATGGCAATAGTTGGTGTCATTGCCACCATATCCTTCAGCTTAGTTAAGTTCTTGTTCTTCATGTTGTCTGGGATCATTGTCTCCTTCTTTGTGGGGATGTGCATACCTCGCATTTCTAGAGCTTCCCTTACCAAATTGTTGGTCAATTTAAAGCGCTTCAGTTCATTTCCTCATGTAAGAGAAGGTAGTACAAAGGTGTTCGTCCCCTTTTTATCTTTGCTGGGAGTGATTAAGTATGAACACCCCAGGAAGTATGGCTTTGCTAACTGAGCTTTGAAGTAATCATCCAATCCAGCCTTCTTCCACATTGGTTGCAATCCTTCACTGTTTTGAAGCCTTTCAAACTCTTGTGTAAAGAAATGATACTGGCCCCAGCGTCCGTTAAACTCTATCTCAACCTCCCATAAATAGGTGCCCTCTCCAAGGGTTCTTGCAACTTCACTGAACCAATGGGAGTTCTTGCTAACTGGTGATGTGTGACCTTGGGGAGGATTTTGAATCAGTATGACATGTATTGCTCTTAACGCCTGTGGCCATTCCTTCAACTCCTCCTGAATAGGGAGACTTTCAATGTCAACTATCTGAGGACTGGTGCCTACCTGGGAGCTCGTTCTTGCAACCTCGGCCATGTTTGAGGGACTCGGTCGCCGGTTTTGTGAGAATATACAAATGAATGTTAACATTGCAATGGACACAAAGTGATCTTGTGTCCTTGTTACAACATTAACATGATGAACTATGACGTAGTTAGTTGGTTAGTTAGTGCTTGCGTGGTTGTGAGTGTGAAGTGTGGTTAGCAGATGCATGGTTCCTATGTGCTAATTGGGGTAGTAGGGTGTAGTGTGGATACAATTAGTAAGCAAAGGTGGCTTTATAATGGGATCAGGTGGTTTATTACAAGCTTTGGGCTGGCAAACACTGTGGATGACTTTCTCTTTTGATTTTGTGGAGGCTATGGAGGGCTTTATAAGGCTGTCTACTTGGAAATGAGGCTTTTTAGGGATGCATTTACAAGTGATTCTGCTCATGCTCATGGACGAATATGTGTTTGTGCGTGTCAAATAAGAGTGGGTATCAGCTGTTCGAGTGCATATATCATATACATGGTGTGGTTTATGTGTGGCTATTTGAGCCCGCAAGCAAGCCTTAGGCACCCAAATTTGTCTTGATTGTGGGTCAATCTTCATTGACTTCTTGGGTACCCAGATAGATTTTGCTTTCGGAGAAGAATTTTTGAAAGACTTCTTATTAATGTCCTGTTGCTAATCACGAGTATGACGTTTAGTCAGTGGTTGTAACTTGACCCCATCAGGATGCTCGCCTTTCGTATCCATACTTGTTTCGGTGGCTGAGGCACCTTGCTTTGTACTTTCCTTTGGCTTCGGGCATAGGTCATGTGCTTCTTCTGCGTTTGATATTTCTTTGGTTGCTGTGTCTCGACCAGCTTTGGAAAAGAAGGGAGTTCCATTGTATCCTTGGATTCTTTGTTGAGAAAATCATCCCTCTGCATTACATAGTTTTGGACAAGAATAGCATTGTCATCTTCATGTCTACTCTTGGAAGGACCAAGAGTTGGTGATTTTCTTAGTTCCTTGAGTGCTTCATTTTCTAACTCGATTATAATGCGATTCTGATTTACCCAGACCTGAAGAAGTCTACTTCTTAGGTTCAGGTTGACTGCATGATCATAGATCCAATCTTGACCCAAGACAAGAGGTTCAGTGAGGTCCTCGTCTTGACACACTAGCACCTTAACTGTCATAAGAACATCTTGGATGTAGAGGGGAAGTTCCACCTCGCCCATGCAAGGGGTTTCCACACCTCCCAATCCTATGAGATATCCTTCTATAGGATTGACACTTAAGTTCAATTCTTGACAATAAGAAAGTTTAACGGTACTAGTGGCTGCACGTGAGTCACTCAAGGCCCGTACACTCCTTGCACTATTTCCTTGTCCTATCTCTCGGCTATCCTTCCAAGCTCTAGTCCTCTTCTTGGTTATGCTCTCAGTCTCACTAACCTCAAGATTCTTTTCCTGTCCTAACCCTTGGTTTTGCTGTAAAGCTTGAGCTCTAGTGACCACTTGCACAGGGGCAGTGGAAGTTACACTTCCTATAGAGTCTACTACTAACCCAATAACATTGATAGGAGTGATTTTTGGCATATTGTTGAGGTTCTTAGGACAATCTCGCAAGAGATGTTCTTTCCCACAATCGGGAAAAAAACCTTGAATTGTCACAGATTGGGGTTGTGTAGGGGCAGGCATAGGGCAATCACAATATTGGCTGGGGTTGGAGGTTGCTAAGCTAACACAGGCTGAGGCCTTTGATGGTTTTGGTAGGGTTGCTGATAAGGTTGCTGTGGTCTGCCATATTGTTGTGGTGGGTACTGGTTCTGGTATCTTCCTTGTTGAGTGTATGGTTGTGGATAAGTTTGCCTCACTGCTTGCTTATTGTATGGGCAATCTTGCGTGGTGTGATTAGTGTATCTCCGTTCTATGGTGTAGTATTGACTACTAGGGTTTACTTGGGGTTGAGCCATAATGGGACATACATTTGCCATATGGTCACCTCTACAGGTATAACATCTTTTCACTGGGGCAAACCTTGGTATTTGTTTACTTGAGACTCCTAGCTTTTGAGCTACCTTCTCTGCAAGCTCCTCAATAGATCTGGATGGGTTTGAATTGAGGCTAGCAGAACTATCTGAATCTCTGTAGATTTTTGAAAGCTCTAATTCCTCCCCTAGGTTATCCTCGATGTCGATGCACATGTGTACAAATTCTTCTATGGTTCTAGGGTCCTTCAAGTACACATAGGATCTCAATTTGGTACTTAGCAGCCCATCTAAGAATAAAGCCACTTGTTTGGTAGGAGTGGGTAACTCTAGAACCAAACATCTCTCTAGGTATTGCCTAAAGCTTCTTTTTTGCAAGTCTAACGGTCTCTTGAGGTGTCTTCTTGAAGCTGTGAGTCAGTGAGGAAGTATTATGCCGTATGCCACTCTTAAAGAATTCGATAATGAAAGCCTCTAGAAGTTGGTCTATGTTCCTGAACTGTCTCTAATGTAGTGGTTGAAACCATGTAAGGGCTGTGTTCCTAAGGGTTAGACAAAAAGCATTGTACTAGGTGAATAGGTCCTCAACTTTTTCAGCTCTCAAAACTTGCCTAAACTCGGCCACATGATCATATGGGTCTCCAGTGCCATCGAAGTAATTCTTCATGGACTTAACCAACTCGGTTGGCCTCAAGGTCCTAGTGTGTTCTCTAGGCCTTGGCAAGGGAAAATCATCAACATTTCTTTGGTTCCTTGGTTCTCTAGGTCTCTCAGTTTCCATTCTATCTGTCTCTATTCTTGTTCTTTCTCTTCCCAGTAGGTTAGCAAAGCTCACTTCAGGTCTATCTCTACTCCTATCCCTTTAAGCTCCACGAGCGTGGGATGTTCCAGCTCCTTGGTGTCCATAAGAGACATTAGATCTTGGTTGGGGAAAAATAAATTCACCCTTCCATGTGTAGGCATGCCTACCATGTTTTGAAACCACAAAGATCCTCTCTGAAGTATTGTCTAGATTGCATTCCTGCTTCATTAGATTGGTCAGTCTTATACCTCGAAAAGGCCTCGTTAGTCTCTCAGTTCAAGAGAAAATCTATGCTCTTATTGTCCTGGGGAACCCACTCTAGCGTGATGATTCTAGTGAGGACTGATTTGCCTCGGGGAGTCCTAGGCTCTCTTCCTAAGTTCCCTTGCTCTATGACACCTATGTTTGCCTCTGGAATCATATTACCAAATTTGTCTGTTCTATCCGGTTGGTTGGTGACTACGTACATCGTTCCTTACTTATCTAGGTATGCACCATTTTCAAACTTGACCACTGGATGTTCTAGTCCAAGGGGTTGATCAGAGTTTTTAATCTGCACAACGGATCTTCTTAGGCCGTCCTCATAGATGCAAGCACCTAATCGGTTGGTCCTAATGTATTCAAGTTGCATTTTGTATGGGCCTTCAAGTTTCTCTAAGTATGCCACTCCTGAACTTCCTATAGGTCTCTCCATACCATACGACATTTCTGATTCACTAGTTTCAGAAATAGGATAGTGTGGATAAGCGCTCAATTGCTGGGCCCAAGACCTAGCAGTGTGATTGACACTAGCCTCTAAAGACCTAAGGCTTTATCTATCTCTCCCTAGGTGTCGTCTTGATCTAAGGTTCATATGCCTGATTGAAAAACCCCAATTTTCCCAAGTACAACCTCGTTGCATATCAATTTGTATCAGTCACTTGGTTCTTTTTAGTTGGTTATCGTGTTTATGCTCTTGTTTGTATCATGTCGTCAAGAATATTTAAGTGAATTTCCATACTTTAAGTGGATCGTACCACATTAAGTTCTTTTCCTTTTAAGTTATCGATCACAAAGAGATAATATTTCTGCTTGAACTTGAGTACTTAAGATCCTTCAACTTGACAGATGCCTATCGTCACCTTGATTTACTTCTAGCATAACTCACACTTAGCTTAAGCTAGGAATTGATAGAGGGAGTTGAGAATAATCCAACCTCAAATTGCTTATGCCTTGCCCTTGGAAGCCCAGAAAGTGTGTTCCCAAGCCTGCACTCACTCTTGCCTTGAATGCCTTTCAAAGCTCTTAGTGGATCTGTAAAAGTTCCAAAGTTAGCTCAAGAGTTAAATTCAATTGACACAACAAACCTTTTTCCTTCATGTAACTCACAAACCAAATTGCCTTTTTCCTTTACGGAAAACAATCCTAGAGATCCCTCAGTTTTCTTACCTCGTGGTATGGTCAACTTCAAAATACCCTATCTATAAATTCCCGTATTAGTTTTACAAAAACCAGTGGATTTTTTAGTGAGATTTCATATGAGGATGTTATGACTATTCAAGGTTCAGGGGTTAAGACAGGGTTCAAACAGGCTAACAATCAAACATGATTTTTCTCAAATTACTAGTGTAGGGACCTCACAAAATGCTAATTACTTGATAAGTATGCCCAAAATTACCCAAATTTGCAATAAAAACCCTAAAAATTTAGCCGAAAATGCCTGTCAATCACGATCGACAGGTCTATCAATCGCAATTGACAGAGGTGTCCATCGGGGCCTGTCAGTCACGATTGGCGGTGTCAATCATGATTGATAGAGTCGGTTGTGGGGTCTGTCAGTCGTGATTGATGGTGTCAATCGCGATCGGTAGTTTTTTCATAAATTTTAGCGTAATTTCAATTAATCGGGGTTGTTTTCGTCGCGACGGACACATGGGCACGCAGATTTTAGTGTCAATTCTGAAATTTTAGGCGATCACAATCGACGGTGTCAATCATGATTGACTGAGTGGTACGTGGCAGTCCGTTGTGGTCTGTCGGTCGTGATTGATAGAGTTTGTCGATCGCGATTGATAGAGGCCCTTGATCATGGTTGTCGATCGCAGTTGACAGAGAAGTATGGAATTTCTTAATTTTGATTAGTGATCTGGAATGTGCTCATCATGTGTGTTATGGTGGTGCACTTTGTTTTACCGAAAGCCGAAACTTTCTCTCGATCGCGATCAACAGAAGTCAATGCCTTGGAACCTACACAATCAAATTTCTCACCTGCTGAAGCTGCTGATGCTGCAATGGAAGCTGGTACTTGCAAAAACGCTCAGGAAAACACAAAAAACAAATGCGCATGCAAGCTCTCTCTCTCTCAAGTGAAAATGAGGAAATGAATGGAGATGGAGGTATATGGTCGCGATGGTGGAGATGATGATGAATGGATATGGTGTGTAGAAGGGGATATGAAGGTAAAAACAAGTAAAAGAAATGCTTACCTACTCTTCCAACATCTCTACTCTACGTCTTACCATCACACGCTCGTCCTCAAAGATCGATCCCCGGCAATGGCACCAAAATTTGGTGTAGCTCAATGATGAGTAGCACCTCTATGTCAATCCGGGAAGACATTAGGATGGTATGAAGACCTCGAACAAGTGATGGCACAAGTGTGTGAGTGAGAAGCACACAAACATGCACACAAATACACACACATGCGCACACAAGGCAAGAAAGAGAGAGACAGTGGAGTAACTTCTATTGCAAAAGCATTCTCATACAAGTTCAAATCTACAACAAGCTAACCCCAAAAATGAGCTCTCTAGCTCTTTTTATAGTTTTTGACTAGCTTTGGTCCTATCCAGACCTAGTGTCCGGCCTAGTTAAAAATTAGGTTCTAATGCTCTTTTGGAGGCTCAAATGAGCTTTGAAAATCATGAAAATTGGTACATAAATACTAATACTCCTCAAACTCGAGGGCTCCTCGGCTTGCACAAAATGGAGTAGAAATAATCATAAACGGTATTTACAATGGTGTGAAGTGACTAAGATCACTGTTTGGGAAATATTGCTTCATGAAAAATGATAGGCCTATTTGCCAGATCTCCGTTGACTGCTTTGCCTACTTGGCCCTTCTCTTTGCTCTGATCCGTATGTCGGCTCCTTTGTCTTGAAATGCCCTGACTACTGCCAACAGGGAGATCGTTACCGTTAGTGTCCATGTGAAAGGCCAAATGGCCACCGGACACTTCTTTGTATATGTTCTTTAATAAAACATATAGTGGCTTGGTCAATCACAGACTGTAAGTTCGACCACATTTGTAAGACCTAAGAAGTCCGTCTTCATGATCCCTATGTACTGTGTTCTTTTGCATATTCTGCAGCCTCTGTGTAGCCTTAGGATCTCAGTTTTCTACTCCTAGGATATCATCGTGGAGCTCTCAAGAAGGAGAGTGCACCATGGTGCATGCCATCAAAATACTTCATCCTTCCCCTTAAGAAGCCTCACAATACATATTCTCAAAGGTGGGAAACCGTCTATGTGGTGTCTATTATCTCCTATATACACCTAACTTTCAAACTATCACTCCCATAACCTCTAACATCACTAAAGTGACACATGTCCATGTGATGTTTGCTCTGTGAAGTAATAAAATGAAAGATAAGTGATGAGTGCCAAGTTAATTAGACTTGATCATACTATAATGGAGATCATAAAGCATAGAATCTCTTGAATCATAGAACAAAGTCCCATAGAAAAAATTGACTCCAAACCTTCTAGACCTGAGATGATAGACTTGCCTTCATTCCACTCTAGGTCTTCCCAACCTTGAATGTACTCACAAGTAGTTTTTTGCTAAGTCACCTTGTGTCCTATGCCACTAACCAAGAAAAACTTGATTTATCATCCATAAACTTGGACTTAGTTCTATTGGAAGAGCATCTATCATAAACTTGGACTTAGTTCTATCGAAAGAGCATATAATGGCACTAGTGAAAACTCTCATAATTTCTCTTTCCCTTATTTTTCCATATGAATGCAAAAACATTCCTCTTGAGGTTCATGTATTGTCTTAATACATCCTCCTAATTGATGCTCTGCTATCATGTCCATGGAAAAACACCAACTAAGAGTTGATAACCAAAGAGGTGAGATTGATCCTTATCTCCTACGAGCTCTAAAGGGAGAAATCGTCACTGAATCCCTAGTCTCTCTAATGCCAATAACTAGTAATCCTCTTCTAATTGAAAATCATCACGAGGACTAGTAACTTCTCCCCTAGAGTCATCATGTGAGACTCAATCTAATCACCATGATCAATTGATCTCTCTATTTTCTTTGATAGGATAGTGCTACTTCTATCTAGACAATCTAAAGAGAGTAAAATATTGCACTCTCTCTCTCTCTCTAATCTCACCTAAGGAAAAGAGCCCTAGTAGTGGAATCTATTCCACTTTCCCTTTCCTTTTAAAGGAGATTCTATTGAATCCTTTTTTACTCATTGATAATTGAGAAATATACATAAGTTCTCTATGTTTTCCTTTCCAAAATAGTGGAGAATCAAACTTGCATATCAGGGAAACTACACCAAAAGTAGATTAAATGAATTACTTTTAAAATCTAGACTAAGGGATGATTTTCAAACACCTCCTCTCTATGGAAAATATACTCTATTCTTCTCTTATGAATAAATCGTATTTTCCTTTCCTTTTTGTGTTTCAAAGCATAGGAGCTAAAGTGAGATCTCAGAGCTAAAGTGGGATCTCCCCTTGATCTCTGGTCTAAATCCCACTTTCTCCATTTCCTCAAAAGAGGTATTTATGAATTTAGTTGCTTCTACCTTCCATAAAACTAATACATAATCCCTTATCATATACATCCCATGAAGGTGGAGAACAAATATCCTATACAAAATGAAGGATTATTTGGTGGTGTGGAGAAAATAAGTTCCTTTATAGGGTTAAAGCCCTCTTCTAAAATTACCAACAATGATATGACATGATACCATGTAAACATATGTGTATCCATACTACGAAAACTATCTCTACTAACCATTATCTATGTATGGATCTATAAAATCCATTTAGACTAATGGAATTACCCTTCCTAGAAACTCTAAAGTGAGTATGTGATATCTCTAGAGATAAAATCTCACATTACATAACTCCATTAGAAGGATAAATCCCAATCCTAAGGAGATTCCTGCTAAGAGCTATCTTGATCTAGTGAGATATGTGTTAAAAATCAAGCCTTAAACCTAAAAAATATATATTTTTCGTGTGCTATGATGTTCTGGTGCTCAGAGGTTTTGGTGTTCCGGTGTTCATGTATTTGTTCCAGTGTGTTCAATGTTCCATTTTGGTATGCAAGTATTCCAAATATTTATCATAAATGTTAGCATAAGTCTCAAAGGCATGGATGACAAGTGGAACTATAATTTAAAGGCTTCATATCATGAATTTCAGCTACCAAGAAGTCTCAACCACTTTCCTAAATCATAGCATAGAAAAAATGCTAAGTGGTTGATTGAGAGATTCTTGCATAACGGCAAGCCACATCAATATTCAGAAGTGCATTTTGGAGCTAGGAGCAAGCACCTCAATGCATATCAAGGGAAGAAGCTGTAAGAAGATAATAATTTTGAAGTTTGCCTATTCAAAATTTCTCATTAGCAATTTCCTCATGGGCAAGGGACTATGGGTATTAGTAAGTGGAGCTGAGTCTAGGCCTCAATATGTAGAGCCATTCAATCAAGCACAAGAAAGGGAAGTGAATGAGTGGATTGGAAGAGATAGGAGAGTCATATTCATCTTATCTCAACAAATTAGTAATAGCATGATAGGCCATATCCAAGACTTGGACCTAATGTGTCGGAGGATTTGGAGAGGTTGTGCTCCACCTCCACCAAGGCACAAAAGATTCAACTCAAGAATGAGTTGAAAAACTTAAGGAAGGCTTCAAATAGAAACATCAATGATTATTATCCTCAAGGTAAAAGAGATTGCAGATGCCTTAGGATCAATAGGAAGCTCCATCAACGATGACGATTTCGTAGCTCATACACTAAATGGGCTGAGAGATGATGAATGTAGGCCATTCACTACTTCAATATATGTGAGGGACTCATTAAAAATTTTTGAGTTATTATTCAAACTCATGGTGACAGAGGAGATGAGCCTCAATGGTCATTCAAAGGGCAAATAAGCCTAGGTCTTTTATGTAGGTAAAGACAAATGAAAGAGAGATGGACACAATGGACAAGGCAAAGGTAGATGAAGATCAAGCAATGATCAAGAAGGTTTGATTCAAATCTATGTAGTACGGGGGAGAGGAAGAGCTAGAGGAAGAGGAGATTAAACTCGAGGAAGGGACTACACAAAGGAATGCTATAATTGTGACAAGCCGGGCCACTATGCAAGGGATTGCTACTCAAAAGATAGCCAAAGAGGCTACAAGAAGAATCAAGGTAAATTTGAGAATACTTCAAATATACCACATGATGATCAAAAGATAGCCAAAGAGGCTACAAGAAGAATCAAGGTAAATTTGAGAATACTTCAAATATACCACTTCAAATATAAACAAGCCGGGCCACTATGCAAGGGATTGCTACTCAAAAGATAGCCAAAGAGGCTACAAGAAGAATCAAGGTAAATTTGAGAATGATAATCTCTTAGCTATGATGCAAAGAAGTGGTAGGAGAGAAGGCATAGAAACCACATGGTAAATCAATAGCAGATGTTCAAATCACATGAGTTGCAATAAGGAAATGTTTTGTAATTTACATGAACCAAACTCACAAGGGCATGTAGAAACAGGGCATGGCACTGAGCATAGGATCACACATAGATGTGATTTCCCTTTGGATTAAAATTAGAATGCAAACTGTCTTAAAGATGTGTTAAATGTGTGGACAATGACAAAGAATCTATTAGTTGAACGGATGGTTGAAAGAAGGTATGTAGTCAAGTTCAACAACAAAGGATGCTTTGTGAAAGATCCAAAGAAAGGCTACAAGCTGATCGCTAAAGGCAAGAAGGAAGGAAGGCTATTCACCATGGACGTAAGACGATCCTCATCACATACGGTCTATTTGACATTTGGAAGCAAACAAATAGCTCAAGTGGATTTGTGGCACAAGAAAATCAGACACATAAACCTTTTGAAGCCAATGTGGAGGTGATCGCAATCCGAGTGGATCGGGTCCGGTCGTGGCACACACAGGGTGTATGAAGCTAATGAATGTTGGAAGGTTTAAGGACATGAAAGTGAAATTAATGTTGAGTATGGAGAAGAGAGAGATGTTGAAATGATTATGGGAATGGGAATGTAGGAGTGCAAGTTAGATTTATGAACATGACTGATAAGAATGAAAGAGAACCATACACGCGAATCAAATTTGGAAGGAAGAATGGTCCATTAAAGGAGCTTCTTAAACACTTCCTAATTCTAATCCATATGCATAGTCTTCTTTGGATGATATGTATGCATGACGAGAATAGATGGAATCCTTACACAAAAATCAGTTTCGAAAGGAAGAATGGTCCAATATTGGAGCTTCTTATACACTTTCAGAAACTAATCAATATGTATGGGTATGTATGGATTATATGCATGCAAGTGAATTATGATGATAGAGTTTAATCACAAGCTCAATGAAACATCCTCACTGGTTCAACGCAATACTGCGGAGCCTTCTCACACATAGAAGAAAATAGAAGACATGTAAAAATACTTAAGAGATTGAGAGACAAGAGACAAGAGACAAGTGACAAGTGACATGAATTAAAAGGATTTGAATTAAGATACATGTATAAGATCGTCGTGATATGTCAAGCTAAGCAGTCTACTGATCAAAGGTGGTTCCGACCTTCAAACCATGACAATTCAACCGAATGTCACACGTAAGAAGACGAGTTCCACTTCATTGACCCTATGTATGTCTAGGCTCGTAACGTCTAACTAAAGAAGTCTAAGACTCATCAAAACCAGCTCTAACTCACTCACATGCTCCACCGAGGGTGAGTCAAGATAGAGATGCTGGTTTCAAGAGCCTATCCTAGATTGGAGTTCTAACTTAAATTTGAAACTAGGTACTATACTCATACTAACCCACCTTGGATCCTGACTCGCTCAACCGAGGGTGATCGTCTCAAGGAAACCTTAAGCTAGCAAGAGCCCTATGGATGCCTAACAATGATGCTCTAGGAGTTTGGAGGGGGGTTTATATAGTTCTTTGAATGAATTTGGGCCCTTGGATCTAGAGAAAACAAGTCTCAACTCTAGGATCACTACTTTCGATTACAACCATTTGATTAATCAAATCAATGGCTTGGAATTATTCTTTCTATCAAATCTAGTTTAAAGGAGTGAAATTTATGCGCCTTCATTCTCCACCATTGGATCTGGGGATGATCTGGACCGTCGGATCACTGCTGACATCAATTCGGATAAGATAGGCCGCTATTTTTGGAGAAACTTTGCATTATTGATCTTTAACTATCAAAAAAGTCTTCTTTGATGAAAAAACTCGTGGATCCTCCTTCCTTTATGCTTTAGTGCATCTCCACCCTTGAATATGAGCTCATCTTGACCGTACAACATAGTTCAATCATATTTTGCCATGTGGCAGCCCTTCAAGCCTTCAATTTTCTTATTCTAGAAAACTGTGGTGACCTTGACAACTGGATTTTGTGCTCTTTGACCCTTCAGATATCCTTTGATGAAGATAAAAGTTTGTAGGACTATGTTTTGAAAGGCCTCCTTTAGGAATATGCAAAAAAAACTCCCATCTGAATCTTCCTTGTACAAGTTTGACTACATTTGGAAGCTTGCAAGGTGGCATTAAGGTGTCTAGGAAGCTCTGATAGCCTTGAAACTTTGTACAAATATGTAGCCACATATGGTCTTTATACATGCCAAACCATATGGCTAACAAAAATTCCTATACAAAATTTTGTAGTGTCTAAGTGGAAAAATTATATTTTTTACAAAATGCACATGGCATATCAATGTGCTAGAAAATCCATTTTCATGTGAAATTCGGGCTATAGGATGCCTTTGATAGGCTTTACAAGTATATGAATTTTCATGTGATTTGGAGACATTGAAATGTTTGCCTTAATTTCCAAAGTTTGACCAGCTTTGACTTCTACCCTGGATTTGCTCGATTTCTTCCAAAGTTTGCATGTGAACTCCCTTTGACATCCTTGATGCATCTTGGACTTCTCAGGGAATTTTGGCTACCTTCACCGAATGTGTTTCCTATAGGCCTTCACGAGTGAGAGAGGAGAGAAAATCTCGACGACATTTGCCCCCACTAAACCTGCAATTCCTCCGGAAGCGCCACTCTAGTATCTGTGAAAAACAAAATGTTCCAGGTATCAAATTATTTTATAGGCAACATCCATGGAAGGAAAAATTGATCATATGCATGAATGAGTAGGCAACGTGACATGAAGCAAAATTTGCATGAAAGAAAGAATTGAAACACGCAACATGAATATGCATTAACAAATAGGCAACATATATGCAAATGAACAAGCAACATTGACAAGAAGAAGAAAACAAACAAGCATCAATATGAAGTGGAAGTGGATGTATTGAGTCATTTTAAGCATCAGTTCCTCTCATCTTGAAGAAAAATTTGTACCTTTTTCATAAAGCAATCTACCTTAAATACGATTATAAACAAAGATTTAGGATTTTCAAGAGACATCTTTCATCTTTAGCTTATTTTAGATCAACTCCTTTCCTACATAAATATGAATATGCTCTTTCTCTAATAACATGCAAGGAAATCTAACTAAACTCCACTAATGCATAAATCTGCCTATATAGCCCGTGATTTATTCTACTATGCCTCTTTATCCTCCTTTGGCTTGCTCTTTTTTTTTTTTTTGATGATGATGATGATTTGGCAACTTTATGGTTACAATCACTTTTTTGGGGTGGAAGAAAGTGTAAACTTCCTGGTAATATGTAGCAACTTTTTTTTTTTGGATGACGGGGAAAAATTAAACCCCGATACAAGGTACAACCATTTTTGATGACGGAGAACAATCGTTTAAACTCCGATACAAGTGTTGTGAGATGGACTAAGGACGTAGAAACATGCAATAGCAGGAGCTAGGATTTCAACAATTATGCTTTCGATACAAGATACATATGCATGTTTATATATGAAAGTCATGTAACCAAAATAAACCTCCAAATTTACATGCCCTATTTTTCCACAATCCTAGATTATAATCAATTTCTTAGTAGATAAGTTACTACTTAAGATACAATTTTACATAAGTAGAGAAATCATCATTTGCTTTTTTTTTTTTTTATTCAAGTGATGTGGATATGCAATGCAATGCAAAGACTGAAAACAAACATGCATGAAACAAGAACGGAAAAAAAATAGAATGAAAAAAAAAAGCAACATGAACTTGAAAAATTGATGATATTTTTATATGTTTTTTATATTTTTATTTTTAGTTTTTTTTTATTTTACTTTTTTTTTAATTTTATAACATGGATACTCTTGTTTATTAATCGGCCTCATTGTTTTCATCTTCTTCAATGTCATCATCCAAAATGTACTCGTTATTATCACGTTTCTTGAATAGCTTTATCCTTTTATCTGCAATCAAAGTTTTTAGTGCAACATCATTTAATTCACAAAGAGCATACATACCATTGTTGTTGACTTTTGATACAATGTATGGCCCAAACCACCGTTGAGTGAGCTTTTTGCGTGCATCATATGGAGAGTCAAATGTACTATCATAAATGAGCACCCAAACTCCTACTTCAATTGGCTTAGGACGCAATCAATGAGTTTTATCAAAATAATGCTTATTCTTCATTCTAGATTATCTTAATTTTTCAACGGCATCATCAAGTCTTAATTTACCTTGTTCTAACTGTTTAATGCGCAAACTCAAAAAATCATCAGTAGACATGTTTTCAGACCAAGGCAAATTTGACCATGCAAAAATATGAGACTGAATTGGAAACAATGGTTTTTGACAGTACATGAGTTCAGCAAGCATATATCCAGTAGTACGTGTGCATGTCATTTTATCTGCCCAAAGTGCAAAAGGTAAGAATCTAGGCCATTGTTTGATGCCACCGTTACATGCTTTAGATATGGCTTTCACAATAGGTGGATGCCCTCTCTCTATTTTACCATTGGCCTCTGGATTATATGCAGTAGTGAGAGACAAACGAATACCGTGATGCTCAAAGAACTCTTTAGCTTCTCTCACATTTAACTCTCCACGATCAGAAACTACTTTCTCTACATGATTAGTTAAGTCTTCTCTTGCAAGTACAATGTAACACATTTTGTCAATACCTTTAGGCATAGTTACAAGATCTACTACCCACTTGTAGTGAATACACGGTGGATAAGTAGGATGCAACAGATCTCTATGTTTGACTGATGAATGAAGTTGAAAAGTAGAACATGTAGAAACATAGCTACTAATGTCAACATACATCCTAGGCCAATAATAGGTACTTCTAATTTTTTCATATGTTGCAAAAAATCCTTTATGACCTGCCCATAATGTCTCATGCATTTCCTTCATTACTTGCAATTGAAGCCCTCATTTTCCTAGGACTCGTTGTGGATTCTTAACCTTAGCCTTAGCATTCTCCATAGATAACTACTACATAGGAAAAAGTTATAAGCTCATTTCCTAATGTTACAGAATCTATTCATAGTCCAGGTAGGTAATGGTTGTAGTGTACTTAAATACTTTCCTATGTCTCTCCATTCATTTTCATACATCAAATCTAGCTCTTGATAACATATCAGCAACTGAGTTTGACTTACCTGAAATATGAACTAACTCAAAATTTATGAACTTAATATATGAGATCCATCTAAGCATGGCTATATCAGGAGATGAAAAATTGGCTATCATTCCAATGAGAGGCAAACAATCAGTCTCAACTTTGACATTTGCACCAATGAAATATTCTTTGTCTATTTTCAAAGCTGTTACCATACCCCATAGTTCTCGTTTGATCTGTGGATATTTTCGTTGTGTTTCATGTAGAATTTTGGCACCAAACCTAATTGCATATCTATTCCCTTCACTATCATCTTGACTTATGATCCAACCTATACCAATAGGACTAGTATCAACAATCAATATAATAGGTTTGTTAGCAGAATAGTCTACATGCTTAAGGATGGGAGCTTCAAGCAATAATTTCTTCAATGTATGCATATCTTGAGTGTGTTTGTCAGTCCAAATAAATTTTCATTTCTTCCTCAACAAGTCATAGAGACAATCAGCAACATGAGCAAAGTGTGGGATCCAAATAACATAAAAGATGCAAGCACCAAGAAATCTACGTACCTCACTCATGTTGTTACATGTTTCAGAAATCTTGCTAATGGCATCAACTTTTTGTGGGTATGGCTTTCGACCATAATGGCCACATAAATGTCCAACAATAAGAACCTCGTTAATACCAAAAATAGATTTTTCTATGGAAAATGTGAGACCTACCTCTTCAAATCATTGAAATATTCTTTCACAATTAGAGATATGGTCAAGAACAAATGTACGACATCCAGATGAATCTAAAGTAATGTCCTTTACACGTTCCTCACTCCCTTTAATTGGAATATCATCAATGAATGGCATAGTTATATGAGGGATAAAATCATGTAAGACCATATTCATAGCACTCATCATATGAGCCACAAAATTAGTCGCTCCTTGAGGTAAGGTACACATTCGCACTAAGCCTAAAGGAGTTTTCATTGTGGTTATGTCACGACTATCAATTGCTAATTGGAATTGGTCATATCCAGAATATAAATCACCCATTGAATAGATAGAATGTCCTAAAAATGATTCAGCAAAACTCATCTACAATGGGTCATGTTCCTACATTCCTTATGGTGACTTTATTGACGGGTTGGAGATCTTGAATAAAATGTAGTTTCCCATTCTTTTTAGGCACAGTGAACCATTGATTTGAGTAAGGTGCAAAAGATGGCTCTAAAATTCTCATGCTTATCTTCTCCTTAAGTAGTTTCATTAGCTCAGGTAAGTGAGCCTATGGAACTGGTATAGAGCGAAGATTCCATGGAATATGTGGAATAGTAAAGATTATCATGGGTGCAACTAGCTTAGGATCTACACAACCAATCTCATGAGGATACATAGTAAAGGCTTTTCCATGGCTCCGTATAACTCTCTCAAATTTATCTCTCTCTGCTGGCAAAAGAAAGTCATCATCTCTACCAATTTTCACCTGTTTGATTGTCTCATCTATGAATGTATGTCCTATGTTTTTCTTATCACGAAGAATTGGATCATTTTTCACATGAATATTTGTTTCATTACTTCCTTGAGGTAATGGTTGAGCTATGGGTTTGATTTTTTTGTCTACAGTTTTGTACTTTGTTTCAACTAAGGCATCATGCGTTTGGTTAAATTTTGAGCACTTGTCAACATTAAGATCATATTCCTGGATTAGAGCATACTCATCAAGGGAAGAAAGAAGAATAATATGGGAATTAGAATTTTGTTGAAGACATAACTCTAACTCCTCAAGAGTAGAGAAACAATGAGATGTTTCAATCACATGCTCAATGTTCTCATCATGTTCCATGATTTTGTTGTTTTTATATTTTTTTTTGGGTTTTTTGGATAAAAGACTTGGACAATTGACTCTTATGAAGAAAATCTAATCTAGAATGTGGAAAACAAAGTGACAAACTATTGTACATGTTGGTTGGATGCGAGATGTCAAACCAATATCCACTGTTGTCCCGCTCAACAATGGATTCTATCCGAAATTTTGATCATATGTAGCTCCGAACATGAATCGAGGTGCACAATCACTACAAGCATGCTCATGACTCTGAGTAACAATAGGTTTCTTTCTAATTGACAATTGATTCCTAGGATGATTCACTCCTACCATCATGACTTGAAGTGATTGCATTCCATCCTTAGACTTAAATCTAGCATAGGTAGACCCATCATCCATGGCTTTAGTTTCCATACGACTCTCACAAATAAAGGGTTGACCTAAGAGAACTTCATAGGAGCAATTATCTTGAATAAAAAAGTGAAACTCTTCTGTGGTTCCTCCTATGGATATGGGCACACTAGCACAAGCTCCATACAGGGTACCTACACCATTATCTGTAGTTCTCATACGCCATCCACAATCTTTATCTATGGGCCATCGAAACTTATCATAGACTTCTCTTGAAATCACATTGATTTCAGAGCTGGAATCTACTAATGCATTTACAGTGATAGTTTTCTTATCATTTCCTATTTTAACATGCATCTCTGATGTACCTCTAGACCAAAATTTTCTTTTAAAGTGACTTTCAGGATTGTTTTCATGATTTTCATGGTCAAGTTGAATAGGTCCTAAGAAATTTTTATTAACATTTACTTCATCATCATCAAAGTCCTCTTCATCAGATTCATCAAAGTTTAAGGCTTCATTCATAGCTTGATCTTGATCTAGAGAATCTTGCATCTCAGTATCTAGATTAAGCGGAAACCTCTTCCTTTTAACTAGGCCGATAAAGTTATCTTTAAAAACAGGTTTTGCAATAGAGAAAACTTGTTCTAAAGACATAGTCACTTGACTCTTAAGCAAAATGTCATCTAAAATCTCCATAGGATCTATTTTTCTCTCAATTTCTGAAATCAAGATGGCTTTAGGTTTTCTCTTTGTTCTTTTGTTTTTTCTTAGGATCTTGTTTTTGTTCATGTTCTCGTGTTTGTTCTTCAGTTTGTTTTGATTGTTCTTGTTTATCGAAAGGCTTTGGTTCTGTTTTTCTTTGCGTTGTCTTCTTCCCTTTTTGTTGAGAAATAAGAGATTGATCTTCTATCGGTGATTCCCAAGCCATTATTCTCCTGATCTCATCTCGTGCTCTTACTAAAGCCTCTATGAAAAAAACACCTTCCTTTGTTAGTTTACTTGATTCTACTTGTTGCTCATCAAGAGCTTCTAGTTTCACTCCTCTAGTTCCTACATCCGTTATGGTTATATTTTCATAGTGTTTTTTCATTCCTCCCTTACCATAATTTCCTTGCAAAGGTAGCCTAGATCGATAGTCACGGATTTTCTTGTCTATGTCTATTACTAGTCATTGCTCCTTAGCAGCCTTCAATAGTTCACAATCTCTCAAAAAGTGCTCTAATGAATCACACCAAGGACACCTACGAGGGCCACACACAAAACCATTTTGATTTGGAGGATTTTGATTAACTTGTGGTGGGAAATTTTGAAATTGAGGATTTTGTTGATAAGGTATTGCTTGAACAGGATAATTAGGATTTTGAAAAGGCAATTGATGTATTTGAGGAGCTTGGGGAGCAACATGTGGTACTTGAGGTGCAAGAGGAGCTTCCATATTATATGGTTGATGATTCTAAAAATTTTGATTTTGAGGATTTTGAAAAGCTATTTGAGAAGCTTGAGGATACATGTTTTGATACATTTGAGGATTTTGCACATGAGGATGAGGATTTTGCATTGAAGGATTATGCATTGGAGGAACTTGGTATGCTTGAGTAGGAGCTACTTGTGGATTTTGATTAGTAGCTATAACATGTTGATTAGGCTCTTGAAAAGACATTGGGCTCATTTGATTTTGGAAAGTTTTGGTGTAATTATATTGTAAAGCATCTATAGTCTTGGCCAAATTGGATTGTGTAGCAATAAGACTTTCCATTTGCTTAGTGAGAATTTCCACTTGAGATTGTTCAACTACACTTTTATTTGGCTCTACTTTAAAACCTTGAGTAGGCTCCATCATTTGAGGAATCTGAGTAGAGTCAAAAATCATAGCATGAGATTGTTCTCTAACTTGCCCCTTAGTTTGTGGAAGGCTAGCTTGAGGAAGACTAGTTTGCTCATAAAGCATGGATTGTATTTGATGTCTATGGGCTACAGCCTCTACTACTGTATGCACTTTTTGCCAATTGTCAGTAACACCATAGCGCTTATCCGGTTCTTCTAATCGCCGTTCAACTTCCCTACGAGTTTCAGGATGAAGAAGCTTAAGAAAATTGATCACAAGATCAGGTTCCAAAGTTATCTTATCCTCATCAAGAAGTTGTTCATAGCGTCTAATATACTCATTTTGTAAGTGAGTAATAGAGCTACTAGGCTTTGGTGAATTGACCCATCGTAAGAATCCATCCGATTATGTTGGCTATAATCTTCAAGATAGAATTCTTTGAGCATCTCCTTTCTAAAATCACTCCAAGGAAGACTATCATATTGAGTGACACGGTTTATGATAGAGCTATCAACAATTCGTTCAAAGAATGATATCAAAAGATCTTCGGGAAGACCAAAAATCATAGCTTGCTCTTTAAACAAATCTAAGTAGCTTGTGATGTTGATGCCACTGAATTTTCCCTTCTCTCTCAACATAAAAGAGACTATTCTTTGGCCTTGTTTCTCAACAATAAGGGATTTGAATCCTTCCTCCATCTTATGTGAATAAGCAAGTGATGCACGATGCTCTAGATCTCTCACAAATGCGTTTACTTCACGTCGAAGATGTGCATGATACTGTGAGAAATCCAGTGCAACACTCAAGACTGATGATGATGATATGATGAGGATGAAAAATATGAAACAAAGGATATGGATCACAACCTCCCAACAAGATCAGAAGCAAATGCCACGAAGTGTTTCACGTCAGGTTCAAATGTGGAGTGATCGCAATCCGGGTGGATCGGGTCCGGTCGTGGCACACACATGGTGTATGAAGCTAATGAATGTTGGAAGGTTTAAGGACATGAAAGTGAAATTACTGTTGAGTATGGAGAAGAGAGATGTTGAAATGATTATGGGAATGGGAATGTAGGAGTGCAAGTTAGATTTATGAACATGACTGATAAGAATGAAAGAGAACCATACACACGAATCAAATTTGGAAGGAAGAATGGTCCATTGAAGGAGCTTCTTAAACACTTCCTAATTCTAATCCATATGCATAGTCTTCTTTGGATGATATGTATGCATGACGAGAATAGATGGAATCCTTACACAAAAATTAGTTTCGAAAGGAAGAATGGTCCAATATTGGAGCTTCTTATACAGTTTCAGAAACTAGTCAATATGTATGGGTATGTATGGATTATATGCATGCAAGTGAATTATGATGATAGAGTTTAATCACAATCTCAATGAAACATCCTCACTGGTTCAACGCAATACTGCGGAGCCTTCTCACACATAGAAGAAAATAGAAGACATGTAAAAATACTTAAGAGATTGAGAGACAAGAGACAAGAGACAAGTGACAAGTGACATGAATTAAAAGGATTTGAATTAAGATACATGTATAAGATTGTCGTGATACATCAAGCTAAGCAGTCTACTGATCAAAGGCGGTTCCGACCTTCAAACCATGACAATTCAACCGAATGTCACACGTAAGAAGATGAGTTCCACGTCATTGACCCTATGTATGTCTAGGCTCGTAACGTCTAACTAAAGAAGTCTAAGGCTCATTAAAACTAGCTCTAACTCACTCACACACTCCACCGAGGGTGAGTCAAGATAGAGATGCTGGTTTCAAGAGCCTATCCTAGATTGGAGTTCTAACTTAAATTTGAAACTAGGTACTATACTCATACTAGCCCACCTTGGATCCTCACTCGCTCAACCGAGGGTGATCGTCTCAAGGAAACCTTAAGCTAGCAAGAGCCCTATGGATGCCTAACAATGATGCTATAGGAGTTTAGAGTGGGGTTTATATAGTTTTTTGAATGAATTTGGGCCCTTGGATCTAGAGAAAACAACTCTCAACTCTAGGATCACTACTTTTGATTACAACCATTTGATTAATCAAATCAATGGCATGGAATTGTTCTTTCTATTGAATCTAGTGTAAAGGAGTGAAATTTAGGCGCCTTCATTCTCCACTATTGGATCTGGCGATGATATGGACCGTCGGATCAGTGCTGACATCAATTCGGATAAGATAAGCCACTATTTTTGGAGAAACTTTGCATTATTGATCTTTAACTGTCAAAAAAGTCTTCTTTGATGAAAAAACTCGTGGATCCTCCTTCCTTTATGCTTTAGTGCATCTCCACCCTTGAATATGAGCTCATCTTGACCGTACAACATGGTTCAATCATATTTTGCCATGTGGGAGCCCTTCAAGCCTTCAATTTTCTTATTCTAGAAAACTGCGGTGACCTTGAAAACTAGGTTTTGTGCTCTTTGACCCTTCAAGTATCCTTTGATGAAGATAAAATTTTGTAGGACTATATTTTGAAAGGGCTCCTTTAGGAATATGCAAAAAAAAAACTCCCATCTGAATCTTCCTTGTACAAGTTTGACTACATTTGGAAGCTTGCAAGGTGGCATTAAGGTGTCTAGGAAGCTCTGATAGCCTTGAAACTTTGTACAAATATGTAGCCACATATGGTCTTTATACATGCCAAACCATATGGCTAACAAAAATTCCTATACAAAATTTTGTAGGGTCTAAGTACATTTTTTACAAAATGCACATGGCATATCAATGTGCTAGAAAATCCATTCTCATGTGAAATTCGGGCTATAGGCTTCCTTTGATAGGCTTTACAAGTATATGAATTTTCATGTGATTTGGAGACATTGAAATTTTGAGAGCTTGGTATGAGGAGTACTAGTACTCCTCATAGCTGCGCACAATTTGCTGCCACAGGGCATACCCCCCAAGCATTGAAAAGGGCTGGATAGAAATACAGGCTGTGACATCCTTCCCCGGCTTGAAGAGCTTGGTGTCCTCAACAAGCGAGTTCAGGTCTTACAAAAAGTTAGTGTGTTTACAAAATTTGGGAACATTACATGGGGTTGAGAGCCAAAGTGGCTTAAATGTGGCGGTAATGTTTTCGGACTAACGGATGGTCGGGGCCAAAGGTGTTAGCTGGAAGCCAATCCGCATCTACTAAGGGGCAGCCTTTGAATTTGATGAGAAATTGGGGACCTTCATGGGTGTTGCGGTCCCGTAAGATAGCCTCGACCTCAAATTGATTCTCTCTGTCATGCAGCACCGGGATCTCGCGTCCATACTTGGAGTTGGGTTTGAATCATTTGAGGAGGCTGATGTGAAAGGCATTGTGAAATTGCACGTTGTCGGGCAACTCCAGACTATAAGTGACTTCATTGAGCCGCTTTTCCACCTTATATGGCCCGTAGTAGCGATGGTTGAACTTGTGAGTTATATTCTTGGGCAAGGTGATACTCCGTGCACTGACTAGGACTAAGTCGCCGAATTGAAACTCTTCGCTGGGCCTTCGTTTCTTGTTTGCGTACCTGGCCATGCGTTCTTTGCTTCTTTGCAAACTGGACTTGGCCTCTTCTAGCTTGGTCTTCCATTGATCCAAAAAGGTGCCGCAATCGGGGTCATTTGTTGTAAGTGTGGAGTCCCGTGTTAGGGCTAAGGGCGTGATTACCTCCTTGCCGGTCGCCAGTTCGAATGGAGTCATCTTCGTACTTGAGTGGATGGAGGTGTTGTTGTGAAACTCCAAAATGTCTAAGTGTTCGGCCGAGTCCTTCTGATCGGTTCTGACATAATTGCGGATGTAGATGTAGTCTTCAATTGTTTGGTTGACCCGTTCTGTTTGCCCATCTGTTTGTGGGTGGTAAGCTGAGGAGAACCTGAGTTGTGTGCCCAAGAGGCGGAAAAGCTCTGTCCATAACCGGCTTAGGAAGCGTCCGTCCTGATCTGAAATGATGGCTAACGGCAATCCATGATACTTCACAATGTGCATGAAGAAAAGTTGGGCCACTGCCTTCGCATTGAGTGGCGGTTTGGTGGGGATAAATGTGCCTGCTTGGTGAAGTAGTCCACTGCTACGAATATGGTATTGAAACCGAGGGATGGTGGGAGTTCGATGATGAAATCCATGCTAATCATGTTCCACGGCCGATTTGGAATTGGGAGTGGTTGTAGGAGGCCGGAGGGCTTCACATGATCTTAGTGGACTAACTGACATGTTGGGCACGTTTCTACGTATTCCTGGACTTGTGCCTTCATTTGGGGCCAATAGAAGTGCTTGTGGAGTGTCTCATAGCTTCGATTTTGATCGCCATGGCCGGCCACTTTGCAATCATGTGCTTGCCACAGCAGCTCTTTGCGTAGCTCTAAGTCATTCGGCACATAGACTTTCCCTTTACGATAGAGAATTCCCTCTTGTAGTGTGTAGTGGCCAGGTGCTTGGGCACTTTGAACTTCTTGCAGTATTTCTTGGACTTGAGCATCCTGTGCATGTGCCCGTTGAATTCTGCCTCTCAAATTCGATGAAACAGTGGACATCGCTTGGAGCTCGGGCCTTCGACTAAGTGCATCTGGCATAATGTTCTGCTTGCCCAGTTTATGGATTATCTCGATGTCGAACTCGGCAAGAAAATCCTACCATCTTGCTTGCTTCGGGCTTAACTTGGGTTGAAAAGTGAAGTAACTCAAAGATATATTGTCGGTGAAGACCTTCGTATGCTTGTCCAAGATATAGTGCCTCCACTTATGTAGGGAATGGATGACGGCTAACATTTCCTACTCATGTGTGCTCCATCTGAGCTCTGGTCCGATGAGTTTGTGAGACTCATATGTAATGGGTTGTCCATCCTGTAAGAGTACGCCCCCGATGGCCGAGCCGGACACGTCGGTGTGAACTTCGAATGGCTTATTGAATTCTGGAAGCTTAAGGACTGGGGCATTGCACATGGTGACTTTCAATGCTTCGAAAGCTTCTTCCTCGTCCACTTCCCATTTGAATGGCTCTTTCTCTTTGATCAACTCCAGCAGTGGGGTTACGATCTTGCTGAAACCTTGGATAAAACGACGGAGAAATTGGCAAAAGCCGATGAATTCTCGCACCCCTTTGATGGTCTTCGGGGGGGCCCATTTAAGTACTTCTTCTACTTTCTGGGGGTCAGCATGTAGGCCAAGTTCGGAAACTATGAACCCCAAGAATTCCACCTTCTTCATGCAGAATTCACATTTGCTCGGTTTGGCGAAAAGTCGACGCTACTGGAGTCGCATTAAGACTTCCCGAACATGCTCATAGTGCTCTTCCAATGTGCAGCTATAGATGAGCAGATCATCAATGTAGATGATGAGGAAGAGGTCTAATATGTCTCGGTCGTTCATCTCCTGACAGAAGGTGGCTTGTGCACCTGTAAGTCTGAATGGCATGACCAGCCGTTCATAGCTGCCGTAGCGTGTGTAGAAGGCCGTCTTCTCTATGTGTTCTTGTGCCACCCTGATTTGATGGTATCCGGATCGGAGGTCTATGCGTGTGAAGTACCGTGCCTTGCCGAGGCGATCTAGAAGTTCCTCCATCACGCGAACATGGTATTTGTTCTTGATTGTGCCTTTGTTAAGTGCTCGGTAGTCGATGCATAGGCGTAGGGAGCCATCTTTCTTCTTCAAAAATAAGACCGGGGCTCCATATGGAGAGCTACTTGGTCGAATGTATCCTTGCACTTCAAGTTCATGTAGTTGTCGCTTCAACTCTTGAAGGTTGGCCTCATTCATCCTATATGGCGTCCTCGACGGTGGTGGGGTGATCCAGAAGCATGTCGATCCAATGTTGGACATTACGTAAGGGGGGAAGGCCGTGTGGAAGTGTATCCATGAGAACGTCTGAGAATTCTTCCATAAGCATCTGGAAACTCGGGTGCCCAATCTTCGAGACATCCATCGGCCGTGGTCCCGTCTCCTCTACGACCGGCCTGAGAACGCATAAGTGTGCGATCCCGCCTTGATAAAATGCCCGTCAAAATTGTTTATGCGATAACGGTGATGGTGTGTGTGTTGAGGTTGACGCTCGAGCTTGTGCTTTCTTTTTGCCTTTGTGTTTCTGCTTTGATTCCCTTGGTTCACTATCAGATGGCTCATCTGCACGAGGGGCTTGGACTCGGTTGCAGTCGATGATAATGGCCTGCCCATTATGATCTAAAAGTACTTTGTCTACCCCTTTGTGGAAAAAGGAGATCAAGTGTTTATCCATAAACTCGAGGCCTAGAATGACTTCGAACGATTCCATCGGTATAATCAAGAAGTTTAGGTGGCCGAACCACTGGCCTAACATGACCAAGACTCCATCGGCATACCGTACATGACTAGCCTCTTCTGAGCAAAGATGATGGACATGCGGAGCCGTTTACTGAGCTTTAGTCCAAGGCGTTGAGCGCATTGCGGGGTCATGAAGTTGTGGGTGGCACCCATGTCTAGCATCATTGGCATTCGTTCGCCTCTGACCTCTCCCATAATGAACACTTGGTGTATGATGGGTAACGCTATTGAATGGCATTGAGACTTCCCCTTTGACGTGGACGGCCCACGTGGTGAGGAGTCCTCTGATTCTTTGCTATGAATTTCGGTGATCTTCGGTCCAGACGTGGATGCCTCTTCGGTTTTTGTTGCTTGCACTCTAGTGTCAAGGCATTTCCTCCAACAGTTTTTGGTGGGGTGGCTGCCCTGGCAATGTTTGCACACTGGGTGGGGGTCTCGCCAGAGTTGGTTGCTTCGGTTGGGTGAACTTGAACGATTCTCGGTTGGGGTCGAGAGAGCTTTGAATCCTTGGTTGCGTTGGTTGTCAGTAGGTCTTCGGTAGGTTGACGTTTGCTCTTTGTTGGCAGTTCAGTCTTTGCGGTTAGTTTGGCCTCCATCGGTTGAGCGTGCAAGCCGGTTGGAGTATGCATCGTTGAGTCGTTCTGCTATGCGCACTGCGTCCTCCCAAGTTTGGGGGTCTTGCTTCTCCACTTCTTTTCGGTATTATGGGGAGCAACCATAAAGGAAGCCATGTAGGCGATCAATTTTGGCCATGTCATTGATCCGGAGCATGAGCCTATGGTATTGTGATATGTATGGCCCGATGAACTAGTCTTGACGGAGGTTGCGCCATTTGTCCCGTGCCTGGAACGCTTCATTGCGAGGCACAAAGTAGTCGATGATGGCCGCCTTGAATTGATCCCACGAGGTCCAGGCTTGCTTCTTATGCTCCACGATGTACCAAGCCAAGGCCTCGTCTTGTAGGAATTGGCCGGCAATGCGTGTCCAATGGTTGCGGCCAACTTGGAGCATCTAAAGGTAGCTTTCCATGCCTTCGATCCATCGGTTGATGGCAATGGACCTTCGGCGGCCTCGGTACTTGTCGGGGGGATTCAATTTAAAGAAGCCAAAGGAATCAGGGACGTTGAGGTCCACCGGTTGAAGTTGAGTGATCGGGGTTGGGTTTAAAGGGGTTGGTGGCGGTTGGGATGTTTGGGTGGGAGTGGGTTGGGGTATCAGTTGGGTGCTTGACTGAGGTTGTGGTTGGGCTTGAGACTGATCTTTGGCTAAGAGATGGGTTTCTACTAAGGTGGTTAGCCTAGCGAGGGTTTCTTCGAGTCTATCTATGCGGTCGTGGATGAGGTCGGGGTTGGGTGGGGCTTGGTCGAATTCGGGTTGGGTGTGGATCTCCGCATTGAGCTTGGCCTCTTGGAGGCATTCGTGTAGTTTGGCATTCACCAAGAGAAGGCAGTTGAGTTCTTCTTCTAAGGCTACCCGTTGGGCCTTGTGACGTTGGCACTGTTCGGTCACGTTTTTGGCGCGTTCCGTCCTCGAGGTTAGCCCAGCCGTGCCAACATCGTGTTCACTGGCCATGATGGCGTGGAGCCAACCGACGACAACCCGAGAGGGAAAGGGGTACCTAGGGGCATAGGTGAGCTAGGGCGGGGGGCACCTAGGGGGTGATGGTGGTGGTCCACTTGTTAAACGTGGGTGCGACGAGGGGAGCACGGGGCCGCCGATGGGTAGCGAGGGGGGCTTACCTTGGCGGGGCTATCGGCGAAGCCTGGAAAGAGGGGGGGCAAGGGGTGCCTTGCTTGGGGGGGGGGCAAGGGGGTGCCTTGCTTGAAGGGGGGGGGGCGGGGCAAGGGGGTGCCTTGCTTGGGGGGGGGCAAGGGTGTGGCCCTTGCTTGAGAGGGAGGGAGGGAGGGTGAAAGACTTCTTGTGACGTCAAAGAACTTCCCACGGATGGGCCCGGGACGTTAGATGGTGCTGCCAGCACTCGTGTGACAGTCTGCCCATCCAAAGGCTTCCCCTAGGGTCGTTGCTCTGATACCACTTGAGACGTTCAAACCCCCAAAATGTAAGCCAACAAGAGGGACACCAAGAAGATTGCCAAGAACACATTTATATTCGATTAGCAACTCGTGTTTACAAGAAGGCAATGAGAGCTTGGTATGAGGAGTACTAGTACCCCTCATAGTTGCACACAATTTGGTGCCACAGGGCATACCCCCCAAGCACTGAAAAACGCTGGATAGAAATACAGGTTGTGACAGTAGCCCCGCCCGCAAACCCCCCGTCCCCCCTCCCCCCCATCCCGCAGCCCCACCCGCGCCCCCCGCAACCCCCCCGCAAACCCCCCCTCCCCCTTGCCATCCTGTAGCCTCGCCCGTGCCCCCCGCAGCCCTACCTGTGAACCCCCTCCCCCGAGTCACGATGTTCATTCGGCATTCACATCATTTCCCACCTTTCCTTCCAGAACCCTATCCACACAGCTCATTGTAGTCGATATCAGTTCTTTGGTGATCGCATATCACCCACCCCCATTCCTTTATTCAGGCATCTCTAGGGAAGAGACTATCGCATTTTGTACTCGTATGTTTAGCACCACCACATCCTCCCCTAGGATGGTTCAGCTTCTACAAGCTTTCACGTTCCATTTCCTGTTTTGTAGCCCTTCTTCCCCCCAGCCTCTTAGTGACATCCATATTGCAAATCCCTTGTATTATTTTGTACATGGGCGACCTTACCCATATGCATCCCTCATGTACGGTTCATTCTAGCTTTGCTCCATACGCTTTCATGAAGCAGTGCAGCGTGGTTCTCGATCCTTTTCAGTATATTTTGCACCAAGCCACCCCCCTCCTCCGCATGGGCACGACCCAGCCTCACCCTTACCCACTAGCCTTCCCCCTCCTACTTCATCCACCCCATCCACTCATCGAGTTCACCCTAGGGTTGCCACCTATTCCCCAGATAGAGCACACGCTAGTCCTCCTGTGGACCAGCTAGCCCCACCACCCCCTTAGCACATGCCATTACCACCTTCCCCTCCTATTTCAGTCGACTCCGCATCCACCTCGCACACCCATTCCCCACCACATGAGTCTCCCCCTCGTTCCGTCGGCCCCGTTTCCTCACCACACATGACCCCGCTTCCTCAGCGTGCAGATGCCGCACCATCATCGGCACATTCACCCTTCCTCGAGTTACTTAGGGATGGAGCATTGTGACACTGGATGGAGTCTGATGCCGCACACATTTCACTCAATTTGGTTACAACGACAGCTGCACTACATCACTAGTATGCCTCTCTGATCGAGCACATCCATGTTTTGGCAGTTGCCCAGTGGCAGTCCTCTCAAGCGGCATTGCGGGCACTTCAGCAAGAGAGGGACAGGTTCCAGGCTGAGGCCGATTCCACGAATCAGGCTCTTTTGGAGATACGACAGTGAGCTTCTTTGGGCATCTACGAGAGTCTCGCTTGTCTGCTAGTACGACGTGAGTGTGGCCATCTGCACTGCTATAGGCGCATGGTTGCTACTTGTACCGAGCAGGCGGCTATCATTCCCCCGACATTGCCTAAACTGACTCCGCATCCTAGTGATGCTACTCCTGCACCGGGTTCTCATTCACCATCAGCACACCAGCCCGACACCGCTCCCTAGTTGTCCGTTTCTACTTCCTTCGTCGCAGCTTCTCCACCCTGTTGACTCCATTTGCCTCTTTTTGCTCATCGAGGCTTCGCATTCTAGAGTTCCCTTTGTTAGGCCGCTTCTGTTTTTACTTTCCTTTCCTATCATTCAGCGGTTCCTTCATGTACTTAAGGCCGTTACAGTGGCCCATTCATGTATTTCATGCCTTTTCAAGGCACTCATTGTATCTCCTTTTGATATATATATATATATATATATATATATATATATATATATATATATATATATATATATATATATATATATATATATATATATATATATATATATATATATATATATATATATATATGGGATTTTGGTTATTGGTTATTTATGTCATCTCTTGTCTCGGTGTTTTGTTTCATTGGTATTTGTGGGTGTTTATGTTTCATTGACATATGTTGGTTTATTCAAGTAAAGTTTCAGATTTTTCTTTTCCCCCACCCATTCACCCTTCCCCATCTCCCTTCCCTCGTCCCCAACCCTTCAAGTTCATACCTTCTTTACTTACCTCCCCATTTCACTGCCACATGCACTTCGACTCCCATTTTCCCACCAGTTTCCCCTAGCCTCACACCTACTATGTACATTCCTCCCTCCTGCTCCTCAATGCGCAATTTCCCCTTTTGGTTCTTCCTTGGTGTTTATTCATTACAGCTCCTGGTGGACTTGGTAGCTGCTTAAGTGTCAGTTTGAAGATTTTGTAGTACAGGGATCAGGTTGTCATTGGTGCTCTTAGTTTTTGCTATATCTCTCCGTGGACGGAGAGCACATTAGGTGGTGGGCAACTGTTGAACCCATAAAAGTCATATTGGTCAAAGTCAACATCAGTTAAAGTAAAAAGATCAATGTCAAACCAATCAAAGTCAACATGTTCAAGGTCAAAGTCAACATGAGCAAAATTAAAGCGTTCAAAGTTTGGGTGTCAAGGTGCACAGGTAGTGCACAAGTAATTTTTCACAAAGGTTATATGTTGCAGAAAGTTGGTTGCAGGTTGCAGAGTGTCTTTTTGTAATTTTGCTAAGGTTCAAAGCGTTTTTAAAGTGTTTGGAAGGTTCAAGTGAACCCTCTTTTAGGTGCACATTTGAAGAATTACAAGGCAAAATGTGAAGGTATGTGAAACGGCAGCATATGTAGAAGTGAAAGTATGGCCCCCCCATTCAAAATTTTGTATTGTCCTAAAGTCACTATAGGACAAAACAGGGATTTGTTGGCTACCCACTTTTGGGAGACAATCTTGGGACATCAAAGTGAGCACCAAGATACTCTAGCAGTTAAGAGCGTATGTGAACCAATACTCAAATCAAGGCAAGGCATTATTCTTGAGGGGATAAGCAAGGTGAGCATAGTCTATTCTAGAGCAAGAGAGAGAAGACACAAGATTCATTCAGAGAGAGTGCGTGTGACACAGAGAAGTGAAGTGTAAGGCGTGCAAGAAGAGTGACTTAAAAGTGTGCAGAGAAGTGCTAAGAATGCAAGCAAAGGTCACAAGGTCCCATTGAAGCTGTGCGCATGTTGACAGAAGGTGTCCATCCCTCCCCCTATTGGAAGCTTGAGTGCAAGTTGTGCACAAGTGCAAGCTTGGAGAAGGTGGAGGTCTGGTGCAGAAAAGATCGATGATGACAAGAACCTTGGGTATTTTGTAATTCTATTGATTGTGCACACTTTCGGATTTTGCACAAAGAGCATTTAGGTTGTATTGTACAACACCATTGTACTTTTCTCCTTATAATCAATCTATAGAAGCTTCCAGTGTCTATATCTTTCTTCTTATCTTTCCCCCTTCTCCTACAAACACTCAAACCCCTTTCTATACAAGAATCCCCCAACACACATGCATATGCATACAACATACACACATGCTTACACTCACATACACACCTACATACACACACATACACTCATACACATATACATACACACACACACACACACGCATAAACATACATACACATATACATAAACACACATACACATATACACATACACACACATGTAGCTACACACACATGTGCCTACACACACATGTACCTACACACACATAGAAACACTCATGTACACACAAACATACACACATACACTCACATGCATACATATGCATACATACATACACACATGCATACACACATACACACATGCAAATACACATACACACAAATACGCATGCACACATACACACACATACAAATATAACTCAAACATTCACATACACACACATACATATACACACACATACACATACATGCATACACATGCACATGTGTATATATATATATATATATATATATATATATATATATATATATATATATATATATATATATATATATATATATATATATATATATATATATATATATATATACAGAGAGAGAGAGAGAGATTCTAATCCATTTTGTTTTATACATATAGACATTATGGATCATACTAGAGAGCGAATGGAGAAACTTACTCTCATAAAGAATCTTATGAGACGAGAAGTTTCTCCTGATTCCTTAGGGGTTGTCATGCATGAGTATGCAGACATGCGGGATGAAGAATTAGATTTCTCGATCCCAATGCTTAACCAATGGCCAGAGGAAGGTTCTTCTATTACTCCATTTGCAAGAAGAGAGTTGTCTACACATAGGTATGTTTTCTTATCATAATTTATTATTTTTAATGATACTATAACACAAATGATTTTATTCATTTTAATTTGTTTATTTTAAGGATGCTTATACCACCACTAACTTGTGTGAACATCACAAAGGTACCTATGGAGACATGCATAGGTAGCCTATGACTCAAGTGTGAAATATCACATGATGGGAGTATAATTTACATGAGACATGGTTTGGAGTTTTGAAAAAATATGAGAGCTTTATTTCTTTCCTATTTACTATTTGCTCACTTAAAATGGGCATAAGTATAAATTTTACATATGAATTGAAATATATATTTTATGTTTTACTTATATGATCTTTTTTTTTGTAGTGATTTTGATGAGAGAAACAAAAAGGACATACTTAGTTCACTAGAGACAAAATTCGGCACTAGGTGGTCTCACAAATGGGGTTTGAAAGAGATGTGGATACTTATGTCACATCGTCGTGACAATGCACGGTACACATTGCTTTTATTTGTTATATTTATGTGTGTGTACACACACACACACACACACACACACACACACACACACATATATATATATATATATATATATATATATATATATATATATATATATATATATATATATATATATATATATATATATATATATATATATATATATATATATATATACACACACACACACATATATTTACACACACACATATATATATACACAAATATATAAAGTTCTAGGTATATATATGTGTGTGTGTGTATCTAGGTTCAAGAATATCATTTAGAGAAGGAATAATATCATGCAAAGAAGAAACATTGCATCTAGTCCTCTTCTTATCATTGTATATGTTGATTCAATAACCTCGTCTTCAAGTGCAGATGCATAAACGAGGACCATACTACATATATGGATACATACACGATGAAGATACACATACATATATATAGTTCTAGGTATATATACACACACATACATACATACATACATACATACATACATACATACATACACACACACATGCATACATACATACACACACACACACACACACACACACACACATATATATATATATATATATATATATATATATATATATATATATATATATATATATATATATATATATATATATATATATATATATATATATATATATATATATATATATTATATCTGTGTGTGTATGTGTGTGTGTATCTAGGTTGAAGAATATTGTTTAGAGAAGGATCAATATCATGCAGAGAAGAAACATTGCATCTATTCATTTTCTTCTCATTGTATCTATTCATTTCAATAACCTCATCTTCAAGTGCAGATGCATCACTTACAATGAACACAAGTCATTTACTGCTCGAAACAACGAGGCCCCTATAAGAATAAAATTTGAAAATAAGAGTAAATATAATTGGATTCTACATATAAAAATATACAATAAAAGCTTATACAAATATACATGTATACAAATGTAGTATGCTCTAATGTAGATTTTGTTGGAGTTCGAGGTGTGTGAAAGGATGCAAACAACACAAAGGAGAAGAAGAATCTTGGAGCACAACACATGATAATAAATGTATTACCACTAGAATGTACAAAGATAAGTAGCCCATTAGGGTAACATGGTTATATACAAAACGGGGGATAAAACCTCCTAAAGAGGGAAAAAAGTGCCTTGGTGGTGCTAGAGTGTTGGCAAAAGACTGACCAACACCCAAATTAGCCATAAGGCATCTAAACCATACACACTCAATAGTCGTGAAAGATGGCCTATACTTAGCCTCACAACTGGAAGTGGCCACAGTAGGCTGCTTCTTGCTCAACCAAGATATACATGAGCTACCATGCATGAAGCAAAAGCCACTAGTGGACACATGAGTGTCATAGCAAGCAACCCAGTCAAAGTCAAAAAAAGCATGTAATTCTCGCAATAGTGATCCCCCTTGGGATAAAACAATCAAAGTAGTTGGGTACCACTCAAGTAGAGAAAGATGTGCCTAACTACCTACCAATGCTTGATACCTGGGGAACACATAAACTTGCTCATCCGTGAGATAGAAAAGTGAATATCTTGCCGAGTAATGCATAAGAAAATCAAGCATCCAACAACCTACTGGTAGAGAACAACATCAAATGCATCTCCAGCATCATGAAGACTCGATCGTAAACCTATCTCCATAGGAGTGGCAATAGGTTTGCATTCTTCAAGTCCAAAACACTACAATAATGTGCCAATATATTTTGTTTGACACAAAGCCATTCTGCCATAAACTTGCATAAACTCAATGCCCAAATAATGATGCAAATGCCCCAAATTTGACATCTCAAATGAGGCATGCAGATCAGCCTTGAAATCAGCAATATGCTTCTCATGAGGACTAGTGAGCAGAATGTCATCAACATACACAACAATGATTAGAAGCACACCATTAGCATGCTTAAGATATAAGGTGCTCTCAGTTGGACTGTTCTTAAAACCATGTGCAATCAGATAGGCATGTACTTTTTCATATCAAGCACGTGGTACTTGTTTCAAATCATAGAATGCCTTTTTCAACTTGGATACTTGGTTTTCATGCCCTCTCTGCACAAAGCCACGGGGCTGAAAAAACATACACTTCTTCTGTAAGTCACCATTCAGAAATGTAGTTTTAATGTCCAACTAATGTACATTCCAACCATGATGACCTGGAAGTGAACAAGTGCTACGAACAGTAGTCATTCTGCATGTAGGTGCAAAGGTCTCATCAAAATCAATGGCTCTTTCCTACTCATAACCCTTTGCAACAAGTGTGGCCTTATACCTATCAACTGTTCCAATTTACGCTTCAGATTGTATACCCACCTAATGCCAATGGCCTTCTTTCTAGGAGGCAAGTCACATAAAGATCAGGTATCATTTTTCATGATAGCATCATATTCTAATTGCATAGTATCCATCCAATTTTTAGAATTTTGTGCTTCATCAAATGAAAGAGGCTCATGATCATTACAGAGACTAGAGGCAGCCATAGCATAGCAATTTGATGCAAAAGAAGCATCATGAAGCCCTAAATGAGTACGATATGAGAGAGGTGCATCTAATTTGCTTTCACACAAAGTCTACACCAACCATTTTGGCATAGTTTTTGCCTCCTCAATATCAACTCTCTCATAAACAAGTGCATCATGTAAATCTACATTAGAAATGGAATGATTTACATCATCAGATGAAACCTGTAAAGGCTCAGAAGTTGCCTCATTATGACCGGCACTAGAATCTCCACCTGTAAAAAGAGACAACAAAGTATCATACATATCTTTGGAGCTAACCGATGTCTCCTTGGTACATGAAAGTAATGGCTGAATAGCATCTTCCACAAAAACAACATCATGGCTAACCAAAATGCATTTAGTCTATGGATGATATAGACGATAGCCTTTGCTTTCAGAACTGTACCCAACAAAAATACATTTCACTGCTTTATCATCCAATTTCTTGCATTGTTGTTTAGGCACTAATGCATATGCTAGATCACCAAAAACATGTAGGTGAGCAACAGATGGCTTACGACCATGCGAAGCCTCATATGGAGTGATAGACTATAATGCTTTAGTGGGATACCCGTTAAGTACATATGTTGCACACATGATAGCCTCAAGCCAGAAACTATGTGGTAACTCTTGACTCTTGACCATACACCTCGCCATCTCCATGAGTGACCTGCTCTTCCATTCAACGACTCCATTTTGTTGACGTGTATATGTCACTTTACACTGATGTTTTATCCCTTGTTCAATCACAAATGCATTAAAATCAGAAGACATATATTCCCCCCCTTGATCAGAACATAGGGTACCCCTTTTACATGTTGATAGATTTTCAACCAAAACCAAAAACCATTTGAAGCACATAAACACTTCGGACTTTGCTTTCAATGATATACCCATGCATCCCTAGAAAAATCATCAATGAAAGTCAAGAAGTAAAGATAGTTTCCAAAAGAGGGTGTTTTCATAGGACCACAGACATCACTGTGAACAAGCTACAATTTCTCAGTAGCTCAAACTGAACCATCTTTTGGGAATGAGGAATGTTGCATTTTGCCCAAAATACAACCTTCAGAGACATGTTTACCAAGTGCCTCAAGTTTGGGCAGAGGGCATCATTTCAAATTTCTGCAGGCGTAGCAAACTAGCAAAATTCATATGACCAAAGAATGCATGCCAAAGATTTGCATCTGACAAAGCCTGGAAAGCATGTATTGCACATGCTAAATGATTCACAAATTTTTCATAGTCTATGAGCTTATACAACCCACGACATAAAATTCCAGAAGCTATAATGACATTGCCATTTGACAAATCATGAACTGTACATCTGTCATCAACAAATTTCACAACCAAGACAATCTTAGCTAAAGTTGAAACTGATAAGAGATTCTTCTTGATCCTTGGCACAAATAAAGCATCTGACAATGTAAAAGAACTACCATCAACAGTAGTTAGAATGGTCTTACCAACTCCCATGATAGAATAAGAGGAGTTCTTGCCGCATGTGAGAGTATTCCCTATAGGGGAAGGATCAAGTGAAGTGAAGAAACTGCACTGTGAGGTAATATGTTTGGTTGCCCCACTATCAAAGTACCAAACGTATGAGTCTATTGCAGACATACACTATTCATGAGAAGATGGGTCATAACTGCTATCAATGGTAAATGCCCATTCTTCATTGTGCATTAGATTAGCAGACTCTATTTTAGGTGTAGAGGCCTCTACAACAACCATTTTAGCCTCTTTCTTCCTTGCCTCTTTAGCAGCCAATTTTGGACAACTCTTTATGACATGATCATTTCCTTTACAATATTTGCAAAACAATTTCTACTTTTTTGTTTTCTTCTTGTCTCTGTCATCCTTATTTGATTGTGCAAAACTAGTCAATTTTTTCTTACTAGTAGAACACCTCCATTTACCTTTGCCCTTCTAACTAGCTAGGAAAGCTTGATATGCAATATGCATAATGGACTTATTCTGCCTAGACTCATCTTCTTGCACTAGAATAGAGAACAAATCCTCAAATGTTGAAGTGTTTGGATTGCCTTTCATCATCAAACAAAGATTAGAAGCAAAACTATGATATGAATGGAGAAGACCATTCAAAACAGTCTACAAAAGTAAACTCTCAGGCAAGACTTCAGTAGCAAAAATCAATTGTTCCTTCAAATCTTTGATCTTTCTAAGAAAACTATCCATCAAATCTCCTTCGTTCATGTGGTCACTCTCCAACTGTTTTCAAAGGTAAGCAACACAATCCTCATTCCTTGCCTTGTATAAAGTGATAAGTGTATCCCAAGCATTCTTAGTTGTTATGTAAGAGCGAATGTGAGGAATAATGGCATGTTTGATAGACAAGGCTATCAATGCATGTGCATGAGCATCTCTACCATCCAAACAAAGTTGCTCTATAGTAGGTGCAACATGAACTGCAACATGCATAGGAACATGAAGAATATCATCATCTTCAATGTCATCTGCATCACCTTCAACAACTGTGTTTGCAGGTGTAATAGGATATTTTTCAACACCCTCCACAATATTCCACAGTCTTTTTGTAGCCAATACATGACACATCAAATAAGCCCATAATGGGTAATTGGTACCATCCAACTTATCCTCAATATCCAACATATGGATTACAACATTGCTTTTAGCCATGGCCACTAACTAAAATACCTTGAGGTAGAAAAATGATTGTATCCAAAAAGTTAAACTGAACTACCCTGCCGAGTTCTACTAAACCTATAGTAGACTTCGAGATGCGTATACTGGTGAACCCAAACCTATATATATCTTTAACACAAAAAGGTGACATTGCCTACACAAGCACTTCGATAGTGTGCTCGGAGTAACCTAATCACCCTGAGTATGCTCAACAAATTTCGTGCGATTTTGAGACTCTGATCAGAGGGGTGTTGATGATGCCCTAAATGAAGCAGTGACGTGCTCTGATACTAATTGTTGGAGTTTGAGGTCTACGGAAGCATGCAAATAGCACAAGGAAGAAGAAGAAGAAGAAGAAGAAGAAGAAGAAGAAGAAGAAGAAGCTTGGAGCACAACACACAATACTCAATGTATTACAACTAGAATGTACAAAGATAATTAGCCCATTAGGGTAATAGGCATATATACAAGTCGGGCGTAAAAAACCTCCTAAAGAGGGAAAAAAGTGCCCCGGCAGTCCTAGAGTGTTCATACACAACACTACCTAAATATATCAATAGATTTCACTGTACATTTATTTGAGAAAAGTTTCCACCACCTGCTAGAGAGATGACTCTCCTCCCTACCTTATGCATCTCTATATATAGCTACTTGAATCAACAAGGATCATAATACATATATAGATACATACACATCATCCAGATCCACACACACACACACACACACACACACACACACACACACACACACATATATATATATATATATATATATATATATATATATATATATATATATATATATATATATATATATATATATATATATATATATATATATATATATATATATATATATATATATATATATATATAACACATGCATATACATAAACATCATGCACACACATATACATATACATGCATACATAGTTGTAAACATATATATATATATATATATATATATATATATATATATATATATATATATATATATATATATATATATATATATATATGCATATATTGCACTCACATCCATATATATAGACTTATTTCATACACATGTATGCATTATAACACATGCATACATATAACACACATGAATACACATACACACACACACACACACACACATATATATATATATATATATGTTAGAGTATGATCAATGTCTACCCCTCATGATTGTATGCACATTTTGTAAGGCCCCCTTTATGAGGAGAAGCCAAGCGTGCATTACCCAATTGATGGGAATCCCAACTTGAATGTTGGATGAAGGTCATATTGGACCATGTAAGATATTATAAGGAAAGGGAGTTACCAGGGTCCCCAATTGTGGGGTCCGGGGCAGCGGTGAGCAGCCCCGGCTGGGGGGTCCAAGGGGGCCAGCGGGCCCCTTGGTGGGGGTCCGGGGGCAGCGCCCCCGGCGCGACGGTAAAGGGAATATTCCATGGAATATTCCCTGTCGGAGTCAGAAATCATTTATATTTGTTAGGTCGGTTCAACCAGTCTAAGCCGTGTATGGCAATTACGCGGGCGGTGGCCGCCCACGCCCTACCGCCCATGTATAGCCGTCCATGGCAGGCCACCCATGATCCTATATATACATGACTTCTGCACTACCTAAGACATTGAGTTGAGCCAGCATACCTCTACCTTGTATCTCCCTATCTAGAGTTGTCTAGATCACCATTTAAGCTCTACCTTGAGAGCGCACGGGTGGACAACGCCATCATCTTTGTACTTGCTGCTAGTAGAAAATTGTTGAGATTCTCCTATATCTGTTATCTTCTCTGCTATTGCTCCTGTGTTATATTGCGTAACTATTGTCTTACATGGTATCAGAGCTGTAAGGTTCGAATAGCTTGAGAAGTATCATTATTTTAGCCTACTAGCAGACTAGAATATCAGTAGATTATTCGAGTGATTACATGATGGCTTCATCGTCGAACACTAGTCTTGGTGCTTCACCTAATGTTAATGCTGCACCTATTCGAATTCGTCCACCTGCATTCACTGAAGGGAAGCTGGATGGAACCAACTATACACTCTGGAAGTTCAAAATTTCTGCAATTTTGGACTCCTATGAATTACTTGACACTGTCATGGGACCGATGGGATTGGATCCAGAGCCTATACCAGTTGAAGATCCAGCAAATTCAAGATTGATGATTCAGCCAGATCCAGATCTTCTACGAGCTTGGAAGAGGCGGAATGCTGATGCATTATGTGCGATTGTCACTAGTGTAAGTGATTCTGTGCTTACTTTAGTTCAACATACTACTAAAGCACATGAGGCTTGGGGCATATTGGCTCGACAATATGAGACCAAGAACCACACTAGGATACAGAATTTAGAAAATCAGTTGGCAAATGAAAAGCATTCTGATTCTGAAAAGGCTGAAGATTTTATCAAACGGATAAAGCATCTTCAAGATCAATTGGCTGCAGTTGGTGTTGTTATAACACCAGAAGAGCTAGCTCGAAGATCTGTACGTGTTCTTCCAGCAAAGTATGATGGATTAGTAACAGCCCTTAACACTCAGGTAAGGCCAACTCCTCTTACATTTGAAGAGTTTTGTGCCATGCTTTTAGAAGAAGAGATGCGGCTGAAGAATCGGCAAAGTACAACTGATGCTGCATTCTCAGCAAATGCAAAAGGTAAAGGCTCTTCAGAGGGATCAAAGAAGAAGCCAAAGAAGAAAAAGTTCACAGGAAGTTGCTTCTATTGTGAAAAGAAAGGCCATGCCATCAAGGATTGCAGAAAGAAGCAAGCTGATGAACGGAATGGGACTGTAAAATCATCATGGAAGAACAAAGAGTCTGCAAACAACACAGAGCTGGAACTTTGGGTAGCTATTGAAGAGGTATGTTCATCTGCTCAAGCTCGTGTTGATGAGCCATGGATTTTAGATAGTGGAGCTTCTCGCCATATGACTAGTAAAAAGGATTGGTATAGTTCCCTAGTGCCTCTGTGGGAATCCATCAATGTAGTGGTGGGAAACGACTCCAAGTGTCCAGCTGAAGGAACTGGAACCATCTCTTTTATCACTTCTCCAGGTGTTGAGAAAAAGTTATCCGATGTTCTCTATGTACCTACACTCAAAAGAAATTTGTTGTCAGTTTCTGCAATAACAGATCGTGGACTCGAAGTTCACTTCAATAAGAGTGGTGCGGAAATCATGGATTCATCATGTAATGTTGTAGGTAAAGGCACACGACGGGATAACTTGTATGAGTTAAGTGCTTTAACTGCTACAGAAGATAAAGATGTAAGCAGGTTATGGCACCAACGATTTGGGCATCTCGGATTTGCAGTTTTGAAGGAGATGCAACGAACAGGGATGGTTGCTCATTTGCCTGCATTTTCAGAGTTGCAGGAACCTTGTGAAGCTTGTATGATGGGCAAGCAACAACGAAAGGCATTTCCAAGAGAGACCAGCAATCGATCTCAAGCTCCTCTAGAGTTGGTACATGCTGATCTCTGCGGTAAAATGTCTACACCTGCTTTAGGAGGATCTTTCTACTTCTTGCTGTTAGTCGACGATTATAGTAGAAAGATGTGGGTTTATTTCATTCGAGAGAAGGCTGATGCTTTTGAAAAATTTAAAGCGTGGCATAAGTATGTAGAAAGTGAATCAGGAAGGAAACTGAAGAAATTTAGAACAGATAGAGGAGGTGAATTCTTGTCAACAGAATTCAACAATTACTGTAAGGAGCATGGTGTGAAAAGGCAACTTACCACAGCTCATACACCTCAACAAAATGGCGTTGTTGAGCGCAGGAACAGGACAGTAGTTGAAATGGCTCGTTGTATGTTAAAGGCTCAAGACATGCCTGATTCATTCTGGGCAGAAGCAGTCAATACAGCAGTCTACATCCTCAATCGAAGCTACACAAAAGCTCTGAAGGGGATGACTCCTCAAGAAGCATATTCTGGTAAAAAGCCTTCAGTTTTGCATTTCAGAATTTTTGGTTGTTTCTATTATGCACATATTCCTGATTCAACAAGATCAAAGTTGGATTCAAAAAGCAAAAAGTGTGTCTTCCTAGGATATAGTGAAGAGTCTAAAGCATACAGGTTATGGGATCCTGAGGCAAGGAAGATTTTTGTCAGCCGAGATGTGGTGTTTGATGAACGACCACACTTAGTAGAAGATAAAGGTAAATCTACTATCTCATCAAACGGAGAAATATCTCACCTTGTGCCTATCAAAAGACAGGTTAAAGTTGAGGAGGAGGAAACATCTGATGGAGAAATTTCCTCAATAAAAAGCCAACCAATTGTAGCTGCACAGCGTAAGCCACTACCGAAGTGGGCACAACAGCTCTTTGATGATCACAATCCACATGTAGATGCACCAGAATCATCATCGGATGGATTACGAAGATCAAAGAGAATAGAGGAGCAAAGAAGAGCCTCAGAACACATTGTTAACATGGCTCTAATGGCAGATATCATGGGTTCGATAAAGGAACCTACCACCATTGAAGAAGCCATTGATGATCCAGATTGGAGAGCGGCAATGCAGTCTGAGTATGATAGTATACTCAAAAATGATACATGGGATCTAGTCGACTTGCCGCCAAAGAAGAAGGTAATAGGTACTAAATGGATTTGGAAAGCTAAGTATAAAGCTGATGGAACATTAGAAAAGTATAAGGCACGATTAGTTGCACAGGGTTTTTCACAGATTGAAGGATTTGATGTTCAAGAAACTTTTGCACCAACAGCACGCATGACAACTATTCGGACGGTACTTGCAGTAGCTGCACAAAAGTCTTGGCCTATTTTCCAGATGGATGTCAAATCTGCATTTTTGAATGGTCACCTCAAGGAGGAGGTATATGTATCTCAACCACCAGGTTTTGAGGTGCCCAATTCAGAAAATAAAGTTTGCAGGTTGAAGAAAGCTTTGTATGGACTTAAGCAAGCTCCACGGGCTTGGTACCAACGAATTGATCATTTTTTCAAAAATATGGGTTTTGAAAGAAGTACTTCTGATGCTAACTTGTATGTAACGAAAAGGGATAGCAAGCTAGTTGTTGTCATTGTATATGTAGATGATTTGATCATTACAGGAGATCATCAGGAACTCATCAATCAAACTCGGATCAGCTTGGGAACTGAGTTTGAAATGACAGACTTAGGTCTACTCCATTTTTGTCTGGGAATTGAAGTATGGCAAAGGAAGGATGGCATTTTCATCTCACAACAAAAATATTCCAAAGAAATTCTCAAGGCATTTGGAATGATGGACTGCAAACCAACTAGCACACCTATGGAGGTAAATCATAAGCTATCTATGGATGATAACATGCCTGATGTAGATGCTAAGAAGTATAGGAAGCTCGTTGGAAGTCTTATTTTTCTGTGCAACACTAGACCAGACATTTGCTATGCTGTTGGAGTGTTAAGCAGGTTTTCCAACAAACCTAAGGAGAGTCACTGGAATGCTGGAATGCGAATTCTAAGGTACATTGCAGGAACCTTGGATTTTGGTATTTTGTATACCACAGGTGATACACTCCAAGGATATTGTGATTCAGATTGGGCTGGAGATTGTGATTCTAGAAAATCAGTTTCTGGATATTGTTTCTCACTTGGTTCAGGAATATTTTCTTGGGTAAGTAGGAAGCAACCAACTCTCGCACTCTCCTCCACTGAAGCAGAGTACAAAGCAGCTTGTTTTGCTTCTTGTGAGGCAGTCTGGTTAAGGAGAATTCTTGCAGATATAGGCTTTCCATCAAATATGCCAATTGTACTCAAGTGTGATAATCAAAGTTGTATGGCTATTGCAAAGAACCCAGTATTTCATGCTCGCACCAAGCACATAGAAGTACAGTACCATTACATTCGTGAGCTAATTGAAGATGAAATTGTGGAGCTAGAATATTGCCCAACAGAGGCAAATTGTGCTCACATATTCACTAAAGCACTTGGAAGAGAGCAGCTCAACAAGCATCTTCAACAGATGGGCATAGGACCGAGACCTACTTGATTTATCATCGGTAAACATTGAGGGGGGGTGTTAGAGTATGATCAATGTCTACCCCTCATGATTGTATGCACATTTTGTAAGGCCCCCTTTATGAGGAGAAGCCAAGCGTGCATTACCCAATTGATGGGAATCCCAACTTGAATGTTGGATGAAGGTCATATTGGACCATGTAAGATATTATAAGGAAAGGGAGTTACCAGGGTCCCCAATTGTGGGGTCCGGGGCAGCGGTGAGCAGCCCCGGCTGGGGGGTCCAAGGGGGCCAGCGGGCCCCCTGGTGGGGGTCCGGGGGCAGCGCCCCCGGCGTGACGGTAAAGGGAATATTCCATGGAATATTCCCTGTCGGAGTCAGAAATCATTTATATTTGTTAGGTCGGTTCAACCAGTCTAAGCCGTGTATGGCAATTACGCGGGCGGTGGCCGCCCACGCCCTACCGCCCATGTATAGCCGTCCATGGCAGGCCACCCATGATCCTATATATACATGACTTCTGCACTACCTAAGACATTGAGTTGAGCCAGCATACCTCTACCTTGTATCTCCCTATCTAGAGTTGTCTAGATCACCATTTAAGCTCTACCTTGAGAGCGCACGGGTGGACAACGCCATCATCTTTGTACTTGCTGCTAGTAGAAAATTGTTGAGATTCTCCTATATCTGTTATCTTCTCTGCTATTGCTCCTGTGTTATATTGTGTAACTATTGTCTTACAATATATATATATATATATATATATGTGTGTGTGTGTGTGTGTGTGTGTGTGTGTGTGTATATATATATATATATATATATATATATATATATATATATATATATATATATATATATATATATATATATATATATATATATATATATATATATATATATATATATATATATATATATATGCATATTTACACATGCATAGATCACACACATATCCCTATATATGGGTGAGATTTTTGTCTTTGAAAATAAAGCTATATACAAAAATGTAGGCATACCCTCGAGCTTCATGTTATAACTTAACAGAACATGTTTTCATCTTTGTGGTGAGATTCACCTCATATTCCATTTGAATAAAGGGGAATCAACTATCTGATACCCATCCAAATTATTCAAGTTAATGATCGTTAACTCGAGTTAGAAAGCTATAGAGCTCTTTGAAAAAATTTAAGCTCTTCCCTCAAAAATAAAGATATATAAAAAAATTTAAGAATACCCCCAAGCATAATGTTCTAACCTACAAGAATATATTTGAAGAAGTCTTGTTAGTCCATGCACGTGGAGATTCTTCATGAACTCTTTCAAGGTATTCACTAACATAATGCATGCTCTCCTCAAGCATCCATCCCTTTGCCATAGATCCTTCTACTTTTTCTCTTTCTCACATATAACCTTTTAATATGCCCATACATCACTCTATCCAAAACATCCATCTAGTGTTTAGAATTCTTACAATCTTTATTTCATCGACAAGATGGATCAATAAATGAACCTGAATATGAAAAAATGATGTTGGAAGCTCTTTCTTCATTAGAAATAGTAGCCCCATGCATTCAGGTTTCTTTTGCAGGATCTAGTATTTGTAATGTCTTTTGATGTAATCCACCTATTCTCAATCATAAAATTAAATTATAAAGAAATTAACTTGTATAAAAAAGATATCAAATAGTCTTATATATTAAACATAAAAGTATGATAATTACCTTATAAGATATCCAAGACAATAGAACACGTCTCGTACTCCTTTCATTGCAAATCCATCGATAACAAGAGGTAGAATGTGCTTCAGAAAGTTATGTCAATCATGTATCTTTAACCTACATAAGCTCCTTTCATCCAAAGTAAACATTTTTTGGAAAGATCTTCTATATCTTACAGGTGTTCAAATCGACGAAATCCTATTGTTGATAGTTTGCATCTCCTTTGTCGTAAGTATCCAAAGACTAGGTTCATAAGTTGTTCCCTATGAATTTTTATAAAAAATTGGCCATAACTTTGGTTTTGAGTTTTGATCCTTTAAATCATTTCTTGATGCTATTGTGTCTTTTAATACAAGAAGATGTTTCCACAATGAATAATCATCATTCTTAAATATATGCATAGGATCAAGAAGATGAAAGATCTTTAACTCTCTCCAATATTCCAAAAAATACCATATCAACAAATTCTCTGCTAGTGATAATTTTCCCTTGCCTCTAATCTTCACATTTTCATCATCTTCATCCTCATTGAAGATCTCATATTGTGGATCTATAAGATGCCCTTCTATCCATTTCCGATACCAATCCATAGGTGTCATTGGTTTTGGACACTAACCTATTTCAATCTTTCTATTAAAATTTATCGCTTCTCTTTTGATTGTCATGCAAGAACTATCAATGTAATATATATATATATATATATATATATATATATATATATATATATATATATATATATATATATATATATGTGTGTGTGTGTGTGTGTGTGTGTGTATATATATATATATATATATGTGTGTGTGTGTGTGTGTGAGTATATACAATGTGTATGTGTGTATATACATATATAGATAGAAAAATAAACAACATACATTAATAGTGTCAAAATAGGTACATTAGTCCATCCAAAACGATTTTGAAGATTGAGAATAAGTAAGCTTGCACTTAGTCATGTCAAGCGACTTCCTTCGTATATATGCTTTGTACATTCTTTTCAAAGATATTTCTCATTTTTAGAAATATCAATGCTTTCGTTGTCATTTTGATACGAATCCTCAATTAAATCTACCATGTCATCATCATCATCATCATTGCAAAAATCTTATAGTTTGTCTTCTTTTGAATATAGTTCTTTCAATCTTGCATATTCTATAGGATCACTTTTGTGTAGCCTCCTCATGGGTGCTTCTGATAAATGAGGTCTTACTGGAAACTATGAATGGTGTGGTGAAAGATCATCAATATCATACATTGGAATTTACATGCATGAATAAAAATCATTAGTATTCCATACATGAATGAAAAATAAACTTTAAAAAAAAACTAAATATGTAAGCTAATTTGAAAAGAGTTTCTATTAATTAGAGTTTTCATGACAACAAAAGGTAAGTGGATAGAAAGTGCTCACATTTACATGCTTTTTCTAACTCATACTAGGTTGGTTGCTATGACACCCCTATGTCCACTAGTGGTTTTTGCTTCATGCTTGGTAGCTCATGCATATCTTGGTTGAACAGAAAGCAGCCTATTGCGACCACTTCTAGTTTTGGGGTTGAGTATAGGAAAAATTTCATAATGATTGTTGAGTCTCCATGGCTCAGACTGCTTTTGGTTGATTTGGGTGGTGGTCAGTATATTGCCACCACCATCTTCATTGACAGTCACAATGCATTGGTAGTTGCATGGAACCTTGTGTTTCATGCTTGCACAAAGCACAATGAGGTGCACTATCATTATGTCAGTAAGAGGTTCTTTGTTGGAGGGATTACTTTGACTTATGTGCCCACACAAGATGATGTTGCAAACCTTTTCACAAAGGCTCTACCTAGGGAGAATTTTGAAGCTTTTTGCAAATATATGATGAATGAACTCCGTATTTTTTATTGGGTCAAATGGTGTTGATGAATGGTAATGTTCAAAAGTTTCTTGAGTACCAAAAGCTTTAGCGTTGTTGTCAATATTAGTGGATGTTTATTTTTACCAAGAAGTTCAACCAAGGCCTACTCTTCTTTGCATTAGTTAATGGAAAAAACAAATGTACAAGGAAGGGGCATAGTGCCCTTTGGATCCCCTGTATCCCACAAAGCAGAGGTAGATGACCACTAATGGAGTGTTTTAATATGATTGCATGAGAGATGACGATTAATATTAATCTTAGCTTATGCATTACCCATTAGCATAGCAATAATCTTTATGAATTTAGAACCATATCCAAAAACTTCCAAGGATTGGAGAATGAAGTGCATTCCACGATAGTGCATTCCACCTCGTGATTGTTAATCATGTATAGAATCTCTTCTTTGTGCTTCTTTTTCTTTAGAAGTTTACACATTTCTTTTGTTGTTTTATCTGTTTTCCTGGCCCAACCACTCTTTAAAATAAATCTGCATATCCTTTCTTGGAATCTCCTCTTCATATCTAAGCTTACTTATAATTTTTTGAAGTCTAGTGTGGAGATGGGAATTATCCTTGTTGATCTCCACTTTGAGGCACCAGAGTCTTTTGTAAAGATACTCTCTTCTTGCACAGGGAGTACTTTGAATTTTTGTATGAGCTTTGTTAAGTAGAACTTGAGTTTGCTCAACATCCAAATTCCAACACTTGGGCAGTGAGGCATGGGTGCTAAACGCTTTGATCCAAATTGAGGTGATCATTTGTTGGATTGAGAGAGAGAGACTTGGCATGTCTACATGAAACCATCGATCTTTTTTGTGTCTCACTTGTGGCTTGAAGGTGAGAACCATCAGATAGTGATCAAACAAGACTAAGACCTTACGTTGAGAGAAGGACGGATGACCTAGTTTATCTATTATATTTTTCAAAAATATAGCTTTTTTCAAGTCTATCTTTTTGCAATTTAGTCCCGGACTAGATATTAGAACATGAGAAGCCATGTACATCTTTGATTTCCATCATATCATGATGGAGCTTGACCTAGTCATAGACTTCCTTCTCTTGGCCTTGAATAATTTGCCCCCTTTGTTCCCATCAGACAAGAAATGCACCATTTTAAAGTCCCCACAAAGGATGACCTTTGTGGGAAGGGATTCCAAAGAATGCCAATTTGATAGTCTTGCTAAGTCTAGATTATGTGCATACACCGACATACTGGTGCACTCAACACGAATCTTAAAAGAAGTTGCAACCCACATATGGTTATGTTCCACCAAGGTCTCCACCAATAAATCATGCCACACTGACTTGAAGCCTATGGCCACTCCACGACTCCCACATGGGTCTTGTGGGGTGACCCACAAGTGAGAGGCCAATATACTTTTTAGTGTTTTTTGAAGTTCAACATTGCCCACCTTGATCTCTTGTAGATAGATGAAATTTGGGTTTACACTTTCATCTCTAAGCCATTTTCCTAAAACTACTGTTCTTGAAGGGTGTGACAGACCTCTAACATTTAATGATACCATAATCATTTTAAAGGTTAATGTCTTTTTTGGTTAGGAACTTATCCCGCTTTTTTCTTGTTTTACTTTTGTCTATTAACTATCTTCCCAAAGGAAACCAAAGGCTGACCAAGGGTCGTGGGTTCTATTATTGAACTTTCACTATCTGGGTCATCTTCTTTATTTAGCTCTTCTTGATTGTCTTGTTTGCTTGTGGAACTAATCATTGGTATATCCTCATCCATTTTTCTTCACTTGGGTTGTAAAAGATTACCTCCTTTTCTAGAAGTTGGAAGATATTTGTATCAATGAGTGAGACCTTTGGGGATTTTTCTTCTCCTACTTCTAGATACCATGAAGGCCCCCTTTTGTGACCCTCGCGTTGCATTTCTTTGACTTTCTCTGATCTTAGCAATTGTTCTTTACAAATATCTTCCTCAAGTCCTTGGGTTGTAGTGACATGGTTAACCATAACCTTTGCATTTTCCATATCTTATTTTGTCTTCGATTATTTTTGTCTAGGCATGAAGTCTTTAATTTTGTGTCCTTGTGTCCCGTAATGAAAACATATATAAGGCATGTTTTTGTGAGTTATAAATTGTTCTAGAGGATTTTCTTCACCAAAAACAAATCTGAAGGTTCCACCTCGTGTTGAAAGAGTATGACCCACCTTCATAGATGAAGCCACTGACATCTTCCCTAGATGCCATCAAATGACCAATAGGCACAATGATCTCCCTAATAAATCCATATAGGAAGTAAGGGAGGTTAGGGAGCTCCACCCAGAGTGAGTAGCACAGGGGCTTTGATTTATTAGGGATGAACTTTGGGATCCATTTGAAGAGACACAAGATTGTGCATCAAACTTGTTAGGCTCCAACATGCAAGGCTTGGAAAGCCATATGCTGTTTTCAAAAATCAGAAGAAAGGGGTTTGCCATCAAAAATTGACATTTACTAAGAATTAATCCGCATGGAAACCATTCCCCCAACAACTTCAGCAAAAAAAATCAATATTTAACCACAATGGCATTGAATGGCAAAGTTGCAGCCAATGGATAATGACAAGATTATCAATGGGTTCCGACAAACCCCGCAGCAATCACAACAATCAAGAAGTAACACACGTCGATAATGTGACTTCTTTTGACACTCCACTTTTGACACTCGTCACTATCTTGAGAATGATTTTCCAACTTCTATATTAATGGATATTTATGATAATGCATTATAAGCATTTGTGAGACTATATATATATATATATATATATATATATATATATATATATATATATATATATATATATATATATATATATATATATATATATATATATATATATATATATATATATAGAGAGAGAGAGAGAGAGAGAACAATTGTATAAAAGAAGGCGCACATTGCCAAGGGACCCCGTTAGCCCACAAAGCAAGAGTAGGATGGCCCAAAGGCAAAACAACATTGATGGCCCAAAGACAATAGGAACATTATGTCTAAGACTAGGCCTAAGAAAGGATAGGATGGTCAAGATAACTAAAAACCATTGAAGAGAGTTAGAAAGAAAGTTTATAACCTTTTCATCCCTTATGGGGGTTCATTTGCTATGGATCTTGTTCTCTAAAGCAAACAAAAGGGAGGGGACTTCTTATAATTAGAAGTTCTTCTTCCTAAAAGGCTAAGGGACTTATCGATGGATCACTCTTTCGGAGGGTTGTCGAAGTTGATAACTCATCTCTCTTTCCAAATCTTCCAAAGGTCTTCTCTCCTAATCATTGTAGTGCAAACGATTGCTTCTCCAAGGAAGGCTTTTTTCCAATTTACTTGATTATGTAAAAACAAGAGTCTGCCCATGGCCTGCTGAATCAAAAAACTCCTTGGGCATGAAAAAAAGAGGTGGACCAAGTCTTGTCTATCATTGATCCAATACTTACACCATGGAGGGGCCCCACACATTTACATTAGTCCAAATTCCCCAGTGGAAAATTTGCCATAACAAAACGACTTTTCCTTTTCTCAATGACAGGATGTCATAGGTCAAGGAACTTGAAATCCCATATGATACTCATTCAATTCAAACACCATTTCCTATGAAGCAAGATATTAAGATCCATATCTTCTTGAAACTAGGAATTTTTTTCGAGTTCTTGTTATTGTGCCATTCTATACCTTCAATCCGAGGGGGATCATGGCCGAGAAGGAGGCATTTGTGAGACTTGACGGTGGTTCGTGGATGCTTTCACTAAGCTTCACCTTTTCTCTATCAATGGGTGTTCTTAACCATGTAAGCAACCTATGCCTCCTTTCCTGCAAACTCTCATCGTCGATATTACTTTGAGTAGTCGACTATATGGGAGCTTCTCATGTATAGTTGCTTTCATTTCAATACTTTTTAATGCGATCTCTTTTGCCTTTGTATTTGCTTTTCACTTGAGCACACTTCTCCTTATGAATTGTTTATTCACTTTTCGGAACGCTTGTTAATATGCATTTGAGATAGTCATGGGATGTTTTATTGTCTCATAATTATTGTAAACTTAGGCATCCGATTCAATTGAGGCTTGTCACATTGGGAATTTCATCGTGTAATAGGAGTGACCAAAAGATATCTTGTCATGTCTTCCCAACTTATGGGGTCATGAGATCCCTCCAAATCTATTTACTACCAAATTATACTAGCATAATCCATCTCTTCATGAAACCTAGTGAGATCCCTCGAGGTCTATTCAAATTATCTGGTGGAAATCTTGAATCATAATGTGGGTGCACGCAATGGCCATCCTAGATTCGGGTTTCCTACTATAGACCCACCTTATCATGGGTTTCCTACTGCAGTCCCATCATCAATATCCACAACTTATACGATCATGGGATCCTTCCAAATCTAAGCTTCTAAGTCTCTATAGTATAACTAATAAGCTTGAGTGTAATGAACACCTTGTGAGAGTGACAATACATTTTCACCCATCCAACTCCACTCATATAAATACCTCTAGCTCAAGGGGTCTATGCTACCATGTGTCCAAGTCACATGGTTTCTCAAGAAGGTTTCTTCACATAGGTTTCTAAGTCAAGAATTAATCACATGCACTCACATAGAAACACATGGAATCACTTGAAAAACATATGGTTTCTTAAGAGATGAGATCTAGACTTGTGTGTACAACCTCAAGGGGCCTTGGATTGAACTATTCCACTAATTGAGCTCGACACTTTGGGATAAAGACCCTAAGGTTCAAACCATTCGATTCCCAAGGATTTATAAATAAAACCCAAGGGTTTCTCTAGAAAAACCAAGGGTCTTAACCCTTGAAACTCATGCAATTAACCCGAGTTATTCTTCCCCCCTTTAACATTTTTGTCCTCGAAAATGTGTGTAGATATAATATGTGGGGTATTCCCCCATGCACCATGATCAATCTGGTTGATCATGTAATCACTCTCAAAGACTTGACTTGTTTCTAAATTTCTTTTATCCCATCCCTCCATTTGAATAGGAACTCTTTGCATAAATGATTTCTAGTCTTTTTATCTCGAGTGTGTAGTATTTTCTCTAGTTTGTGAGGGATGTCCTCAAGTGATATAGGTTTGACTATTGTATCTAGAGATACAAGATTGTCTTATTCAGCCTTTTTTCTTTTCAGCCTACTAACATGAAATATTGAGTGAAGTAGACAATCTTCTAGAAGCTCTAACTCATAAGCCAAACTCCCAAGCTTTTTGAGCATCTTGAAAGGACCATAAAATCGTGGAGATAGTTTAGGATTAGGTCTTGTTTTCAAGGTTTCTGATTTCTTGAGAACTTTCAAATATGCTTGTCCAACATGAGAGGAAACATCTCGCCTCTTAAGGTTGCTATATACTTAGATCTATCATGAGATTTCCTTAGGTTTCCTTAAGCTACTTTTGATATAAATTTCATATCTACCAAGAAATGTTTTGTTGGTTGGACTTTATCTTTTTTCAATCCAACTGCATATGGTGCCCTTGGCTGGAACTTGTACATTAACATAAAGGGACTGTAATCACTTGTTGAATGCTTAACACTATTGTAAGAAAACTCAACTAAAGGTAAATATTCTTCCCAATCAGTTTGGTTTGAAGATATGTAGGCTTGTAACATATCTTCAAGTATTCAATTGATCTTTTTTTTTTGCACACCTGTACTCATAAACAACTTTGTTTCTAACCTACTGAAAACAACTCTCCAGAAATGACTATTGAATTTTCTATCTGTGTCAGAGACTATGTCTTGTGGTAGACCATAGACTTGATAGAGATGTTCCACTTTTAGCTAATTTTGGATTTTCGACTCAAGTTCAAGTAGGAATAAACTGAGCCATTTTAATCAATAAATCAACTATGAACAAAAATGCATCATGTCCCTTTTGGGATCAAGGCCAGCATGTAATAAAGTCCATGGAAATTTTCATATCAATTAAATTGTGCAGGAAGACACCCTTAGAGTTCCCTAGTATTATGCCACTCGGCATGCTTTAGTGTACTTGCATATGGTAGAAGAAAGGAATGAATTTTTCACACATGATTGAGCAAAAGGGTCGTGACAATGTTGGGACGAGTGATCAATTGAGATCTTTGTGTGTGTATCTTAGAGATATGTTGGTCAAATTTGTTGTGAACCGAGTATGGGTAGCAAAATTTTGGTTGATCTATCATTGGTATCAAAGCATACGATGTACAAACTGTACATACCAAAGCTACCAGCTATGGCACTCATCGAATATAGATAGCACATGCATAGAGAAGGTGAAGGAGGAGATCTATGCTCTCTCCACTTCCTCATTTGTTGGGAGAACGAAGGATAAAGTGATGTTCTCTGCTTTGCCCATGAAGAACTCTTGAAGAAGGAATCAATCCTCATGACACACATGTATACGACATGTTTTTAGTGACTTTGACAGATGAATAAGAGGCTATATAGAAGGATTTGACGAGGAAAAAGAGGTATTCTAAAAGAGTGGAGCATGAGTTTCTTCTAGGAGACAATTCTCAATAATTGGTAGGAAAAAGGGGGAATTTGGCCCCTCTAGATCTCCCTCTTTAGAACATTTTAATGAGATTTCTAAGAGCTATTGATAAGTGCCCATCTTGGGAGAGGGAAAAGGGAGTTTTTGAGCATTTATTTGGGAGCTTAGGATATTTATGTCAAGCATGCTATATAGACTTCCATGCAGAGTTAAGAAGCTTCAAAATTATATAAAGAATAAAATAATTTCAGTTTCCTAATATACACCTCTTGCATGATTTCTACATAATTTGCGGCATCTATTTTGATAACTTCCCATTTTTAGAGAGGGATCATTAGGTGGTTTATGCATGGTTTTTTAGGAAAAACCATATTTATGTGTAGTATGGTGCATGGAATCTTATGTAGAGTCAAGAAATGCTACATATTCTAAAGTATGAAGAGTTTATAATCTCTCTAAGCAAACCCTTCCATCACTTTTTGAGAAAAATTACAGCACCTAAATTTAATATATTCCCATTTTGGAGGAGGGAACAAAAGGTGCATTAGGTTTGGATTGTTGGCGCAGAACATGTGTATAGAGAGTATTCAATATGAGCTTCCCTATGGAACCATGAACTTCAAGAAATCGATGAGTTGATGAGGTAGTTTCCATCCAAAAAGATCCCCTTTCCGCTCTGGACTAATTTTCAAGTATAAGTTTTAGTAAATCTCCACTTTTGGGAGCAAGAAAAGAGGGAACTTAAGAGGATTCGCATGAAAAAAATGATGAATATATGAAGTATCGTACATGTAATATTAAGAAATCAAGAAAATCAAGAAAAATACTATTTTAAGAAGGATTATAAGTTTGCCAAGACCTCCCATTCACCATTTTTGCAACAAGGTAAAAATCTTTGTTTATCCCTCTTTTCGAGAGAAGATTAAGATATGAGAAAAGAGGATTTGGGAATGTGAGAAATGTGTTCAACAATATTTATATAAGACTACTAAAATATGCAGATAAATTTAGGATTTAGTTGATGGAAGAGTGTCTTTTGGCACTTCAAAAATCATATTTTCTCTCTTTTTCTAGCCCTTCCACCAGTTGACTAGTTTGGCATGTCATACTTCTAGAGGCCATATCTTGGTCTAAAAAACACAGAACTGGACTTGCTATGGATCGTTTCAAAGAGCATAAGATCTATCTTCATATTATCCAAAGAACTCCTAGAAATTATGTTTTTTTTTCCTACTTCTATGCAAGTCTGCAATTCTTTACAGTTTTTGACAACTACATTCCAGAATCAATATCTTGCAAATTGGGAAGCCGTTTGAATTGATTTCACTTTGAGGCATTCATATATGATGTATACTATATTTTATGATTGTTTTTGGGCTTTGAAAAAGTTTTTTCAAGTCTTGAAATGGGCTACATAGACATTTTTTTGGCATATTTATATCACTTTTTGTAATCATTTGACCATGTTTGACGTTTTGAGAAGCAATCCAACACCATTGGACATCTCAAATTTCATTTTTAGACCTTGCAAGAAAAAGTGTGAAATTCTTGAAGTTCATCAAAAAGCTTAGATGCATTCAATTACGACATCAAAACATTTCATGGACGTACACGCTTGATGATTTGCAAGAAATATAATTGCAAGAAGTTAAGAGAATACTCAACAAGGATTTTGTTGCAAGCATGTTGTGTTTTTTTTTTTTAGGTTATTGGCTTGATGCTTTATTATATTACTTATATATCATGGGCTTGCAAAGCCCTATGTTATTTTTGATGGTTTGTGTGGCACAGGTTCCCAAAGCCTTTATGCTCATGATATGATTTAAATTTTTAGAGCTTCAATTCCTAGGGGAAGTCCTAATGAATTTTTTTCCTTCTCATGGTATTATATACAAATTTATCTGTAAGTAGAGTTTGATGACATGCATGCAGTACAAACATTAATAAGTTGTAGGCATGCTTGTAATTATGAAATTTATGGACTTATGATCATCGAAACTTCACATTTTAGACATCTACATTAGTAATTAGATCCCAAAAAATAATCCCTATGGATTTAGAATAAAGGATTTCTATGGGAAGGATATACACCTTCACCACTAGGATTTTGCATAAGCATAATTGTTGAATTAGATGCCTTTCTCTTGTTCAGCTTCTTCTCTCTTGAGGGGCTATAAAGGAACATTTTCTTCTTGATTTTGATGTCTCTGCACTTGGATTCTCTATATTTTTAGGCTCTTCTTCACTACTGCTATCCATCTCTACCACAAGATTGCATCGATCATCTTCTTCCTCCTTGCCTTTGCTTCTTGTAGAGTTTTCTTCACTTGAAGTAGGCTTGCTTCTCAATCTCCCTTCCATGGAGATGTGTGGCTTTCCTTTGATGTTTTTCTTGAAGTTGAAGGACCAGAAATCACATCAAGATAACATCTCTAGATACCTTTAGCTCTTTAGTTTTAGTATTATAGCATCTAGAACCCTTTTTCTCACTTGAATATCCAATAAATATACACTATAGACCTTATTTCAACCATCCGTTCAACTAATAGATTCTTTGTCATTGTCCGCACATTTAACACATCTTTAAGACACTTTGCATTCTAATTTTAATCCAAAGGGACATCACATATATGTGTGATCCTATGCTCGGTGTCATGCCCTATTTCTACATGCCCTTGTGAGTTTGGTTCATGTAAATTACAAAACATTTCCTTATTGCAACTCGTGTGATTTGAACATCTGCTATTGATGTACCATGTGGTTTTTATGCCTTCTCTCCTACCACTTCTTTGCATCATAGCTAAGAGATTATCATTCTCTGGTATATTTGAAGTATTCTCAAATTTACCTTGATTCTTCTTGTAGCCTCTTTGGCTATCTTTTGAGTAGCAATCCCTTGCATAGTGGCCCGGCTTGTCACAATTATAGCATTCCTTTGTGTAGTCCCTTCCTGGAGTTTAATCTCCTCTTCCTCTAGCTCTTCCTCTTCCCCGTACTACATAGATTTGAATCAAACCTTCTTGATCATTGCTTGATCTTCGTCTACCTTTGCCTTGTCCATTGTGTCCATCTCTCTTTCATTTGTCTTTACCTACATAAAAGACTTGGTCTTATTTGCCCTTTGAATGACCTCCATTGAGGTTCATCTCCTCAGTCACCATGAGTTTGAATAATAGCTCAAAAATTTTTAATGAGTCCCTCACATATATTGAAGTAGTGAATGGCCTACATTTGTCATCATCTCTCAGCCCATTTAGTGTATGCACTACAAAATCATCATCGTTGATGGAGCTTCCTATTGATCCTAAGGCATCTGCAATCTCTTTTACCTTGAGGATAATAATCATTGATGTTTCTATTTGAAGCCTTCCTTAAGTTTTTTCAACTCATTCTTGAGTTGAATCTTTTGTGCCTTGGTGGAGGTGGAGCACAACCTCTCCAAATCCTCCGACACATTACGTCCAAGTCTTGGATATGGCCTATCATGCTATTACTAATTTGTTGAGATAAGAAGAATATGACTCTCCTATGTCTTCCAATCCACTCATTCACTTCCCTTTCTTGTGCTTGATTGAATGGCTCTGCATATTGAGGCCTAGACTCAGCTCCACTTACTAATACCCATAGTCCCTTGCCCATGACGAAATTGCTAATGAGATATTGGAATAGGCAAACTTCAAAATTATTATCTTCTTTTAGCTTCTTCCCTTGATATGCATTGAGGTGCTTGCTCCTAGCTCCAAAATCCACTTCTGAATATTGATGTGGCTTGCCGTTATGCAAGAATCTCTCAATCAATCACTTAGCATTTTTGCTATGCTGTGATTTAGGAAAGTGATTGAGACTTCTTGGTAGCTGAAATTCATGATATGAAGCCTTTAAATTATAGTTCCACTTGTCATCCATGCCTTTGAGACTTATGCTAACATTTATGATAAATATTTGGAATACTTGCATACCAAAATGGAACATTGAACACACTGGAACAAATACATGAACACCGGAACACCAAAACCTCTGAGCACCAGAACATCATAGCACACAAAAATATATATATTTTTTAGGTTTAAGGCTTGATTTTTAACACATATCCCACTAGATCAAGATAGCTCTTAGCAGACATCTCCTTAGGATTGGAATTTATCCTTCTAATGGAGTTATGTAATGTGAGATTTTATCTCTAGAGATATCACATACTCACTTTAGAGTTTCTAGGAAGGGTAATTCCATTAGTCTAAATGGATTTTATAGATCCATACATAGATAATGGTTAGTAGAGATAGTTTTCGTAGTATGGATACACATATGTTTACATGGTATCATGTCATATCATTGCTGGTAATTTTAGAAGAGGGCTTTAACCCTATAAAGGAACTTATTTTCTCCACACTTCACCAAATAATCCTTCATTTTCTATAGGATATTTGTTCTCCACCTTCATGGGATGTATATGATAAGGGATTATGTATTAGTTTTATGGAAGGTAGAAGCAAATAAATTCATAAATACCTCTTTTGAGGACATGGAGAAAGTGGGATTTAGACCAGAGATCAGGGGGAGATCCCACTTTAGCTCTGAGATCTCACTTTAGCTCCTATGCTTTGAAACACAAAAAGGAAAGGAAAATATGATTTATTCATAAGAGAAGAATAGAGTATTTTTTCCATAGAGAGGAGGTGTTTGAAAATCATCCCTTAGTCTAGATTTTAAAAGAAATTCATTTAATCTACTTTTGGTGTAGTTTCCCTGATATGCAAGTTTGATTCTCCACTATTTTGGAAAGGAAAACATAGAGAACTTATGTATATTTCTCAATTATCAATGAGTAAAAAAGGATTCAATAGAATCTCCTTTAAAAGGAAAGGGAAAGTGGAATAGATTCCACTACTAGGGCTCTTTTCCTTAGGTGAGATGAGAGAGAGAGAGAGTGCAATATTTTACTCTCTTTAGATTGTCTAGATAGAAGTAGCACTATCCTATCAAAGAAAATAGAGAGATCAATTGATCATGGTGATTAGATTGAGTCTCACATGATGACTCTAGGGGAGAAGTTACTAGTCCTTGTGATGATTTTCAATTAGAAGAAGATTACTAGTTATTGGCATTAGAGAGACTAGGGATTCAGTGATGATTTTTCCCTTTAGAGCTCATAGGAGATAAGGATCAACCTCACCTCTTTGGTTATCAACTCTTAGTTGGTGTTTTTTCATGGACATGATAGCAGAGCATCAATTAGGAGGATGTATTAAGGCAATATCTGAACCTCAAGAGGAATGTTTTTGCATTCATATGGAAAAATAAGGGAAAGAGAAATTATGAGAGTTTTCACTAGTGCCATTAGATGCTCTTTCGATAGAACTAAGTCCAAGTTTATGATAGATGCTCTTCCAATAGAACTAAGTCCAAGTTTATGGATGATAAATCAAGTTTTTCTTGGTTAGTGGCATAGGACACAAGGTGACTTAGCAAAAAACTACTTGTGAGTACATTCAAGGTTGGGAAGATCTAGAGTGGAATGAAGGCAAGTCTATCATCTCAGGTCTTGAAGGTTTGGAGTCAATTTTTTCTATGGGACTTTGTTTTATGATTCAGGAGATTTTATGCTTTATGATCTCCACTATAGTATGATCAAGTCTAATTAACTTGGCACTCATCACTTATCTTTCATTTTATTACTTCACAGAGCAAACATCACATGGACATGTGTCACTTTAGTGATGTTAGAGGTTATGGGAGTGATAGTTTGAAAGTTAGGTGTATATGGGAGATAATAGACACCACATAGACAGTTTCCCACCTTTGAAAATATGTATTGTGAGGCTTCTTAAGGGGAAGGATGAAGTATTTTGATGGCGTGCACCACAGTGCACTCTCCTTCTCGAGAGCTCCACGATGATATCCTGGGAGTAGAAAACTGAGATCCTAAGGCTGCACAGAGGCTGCAGAATATGCAGAAGGACACAGTACACAGGGAGCACGAAGACGGACTTCTTAGGTATTACAAATGTGGTCGAACTTACAGTCACTGACTGACCAGGACTCTATATGTTTTATTAAAGAACATATACAAAGAAGTGTCTGGTGGCCATTTGGCCTTTCACATGGACACTAATGGTAACAATCTCCCTATTGGAAGCAGTCAGGGCATTTCAAGACAAGGGAGCCGACATAAGGAATCAGAGCAAAGAGAAGGGCCAAGTAGGCAAAGTACTCAACGGAGATCTGGCAAATAAGCCTATCATTTTTCACGAAGCAATATTTCCCAAATAGTGATCTTAGTCACTTCACACCATTGTAAATACCGTTTTTTATTATTTCTACTCCATTTTTTGGAAGCTGAGGAGTCCTCGAGCTTGATGAGTATTATTAGTATTTATGTACCAATTTTTATGATTTTCAAAGCTCATTTGAGCCTCCAAAAGAGCCTTAGAACCGAATTTTTAAGTAGGTCGGACACTAGGTCTGGATAGGACCAAAGCTAGTCAAAAACTAGAAAAAGAGCTAGAGAGCTCATTTTTGGGGTTAGCTTGTTGTAGATTTGAACTTGTATGAGAACTCTTTTGCAATAGAAGTTAGTCCATTGTCTCTCTCTTTCTTGCCTTATGTGCGCATGTGTGTGTATGTGTGTGCATGTTTGTGTGCTTCTCACTCACACACTTGTGCCATCACTTGGTCGAGGTCTTCATACCATCCTCATGTCTTCCGGGATTGACATTAAAGGAGGTGCTACTCATCATTGAGCTACACCAAATTTTGGCGCCGTTGTCGGGGATCGAGCTTTGAGGACGAGCATCATAATCTCCACCATCGCGACCATATACCTCCATCTCCATTCATTTCCTCATTTTCACTTGAGAGCTTGCATGCGCATTTGTTTTCTGTGTTTTCCTAACCATTTTTGCAGGTACCAGCTTCCATTGCAGCATCAGCAGCTTCAGCATGTGAGAAATTTGACTGTGTAGGTTCTGAGGCGTTGATCTCTGTCGATCATGTTCGAGAGAAAATTTTGGCTTTTCGTAAAACAAAGTGCACCACCATAACACACTTGATGAGCACATTCCAGATCACTAATCAAAATTAAGAAATTCCATAATTCTCTATCAATCACGATCGACACCATCAATTGCGACCAACAGCCACGATCAACGGCCTCTATCAATCGCGATCAACAGACTCTGTCAATCGTGATCGACAGACTCTGTCAATCGCGATCGACAGACCACGACGGACTGCCACATAGCACTCAGTCAATCGCGATTGACACCGTCGATTGTGATCAACTGAAATTTCACGATTGACACTAAAATTTGTGTGCCCATGTGTCCATCGCGACCGACACAACCCTGATTAACTAAAATTATGCCGAAATTTGCAAAAAAAGTATCGATCGTGATTGACACCATCAATCACGGCTGACAGACCCCACGATCGACTCTATCAATCATGATTGACACCGCCAATCACAACTGATGTGTCGATCGCGACTGACAGGCCCCGATGGACACCTCTGTCAATCGCGATTGACAGACTTGTCGATCGTGATTGACAGACCTGTCGATCGTGATTGACAGGCATTTTCGGCTAAATTTTTAGGGTTTTTATTCCAAATTTGGGGTAATTTTGGGCATACTTATCAAGTAATTAGCACTTTGTGAGGTCCCTACACTAGTAATTTGAGAAAAAACATGTTTGACTATTAGCCTGTTTGAACCCTATTTTAACCCATGAACCCTGAACAGTCATAACATCCTCATACGAAATCCCACTAAAAAATCCACTGGTTTTTGTAAAACTAATACGGGAAGTTATAGATAGGGTATTTTGAAGTTGATCATACCACACACTTAAAGAAGTATGAAATAGATGATAGGAGAGTCATGATAAGAATGCCTAAATGTGAGCCGCAATCAGGGGAGGCCTATGATAACAAAGAAACCACCAAGAAAATAGTTGTAGCCATAGAAGAAGGAGAAAAGAGATGCACTTACATAGGACATGACCTGACGGAAGAAGAAGAGCACGAGTTGATAACCTTGCTAAGAGAATATAGAGATGTATTCGGTTGGAGCTACAAGGACTTGAAAGGTGTAGACCCTGACATATGCTCACACTATCCCTATGACCTCAGATGCCAAACCCTCTAAACAAAAGTCATACACATATAATGATAATTATGCTGCCAAGATCAAAGAAGAGATAGATCGCTTGGTTGAAGCTGGATTCATCTATGAAATTAAGCACACTGAGTGGGTATCCCCCATCGTAGTGGTTCCCAAGAAGAATGGAAAGCTATGTGTGTGCATTAACTTGAAGAAGGTTAATGCAGCCACTATTCGAGATAACTATCCGCTTCCTAGGGCATGAACTCTCTTCTAGGATTTTTGATCTTGAACGGCTAGGCGAAACAAGACTGAGAGCTACCGCAAGGATTTATGTAGCTAAGAAAAGAAAGAAGGCATACTTCGATACCCACGTTAAGGATAAGAGCTTGAAGGCCGGAGACTTAGTTTTAGTATATGCACTGAAACAACATGCAAGAAAGCTAGAGAAGTGTGGCTATGGGCCTATGATCATAAATAGGATCTCAACTAGTGGCGCAGTTCAATTAGCTACACTACAACGCGATGTTCTCCCTAGTTACATTAGCGGATGCAGAGTCAAACTATATCAAGAACCCCTCACTGGAAATGCTTAATCGACTCAACACTGCCAAGAAACGTAAGGAAGAAGAAAAACGAATTCGAGAAGAATGGCAGGCAGAAGCATTGGAACACATCTGAAGAATGAAATTGAGAAGACAGGGTAGAGATCGGACTAGGATAGATGCCTATGCAGCCCTAGGATATCATATGGCTATGTGTGAAGTCTCAGGTGTAAGTTCCCATAGAATAATTGACCGACGACCTTTTGTAACCTTAGAGATAGGACAAGGAAATAGTGCAAGGACTGTACGGGCCTTGATTGACTCAGGTGCAGCCACTAGTGCCGTTAAACTTTCTTACTATCAAGAATTGAACTTAAGTGTCAATCATATAGAAGCATATTTCATAGGATTGGGAGGTGTGGAAACCCCTTGCATGGGCGAGGTGGAACTTCCCCTCTACATCCAAGATGTTCTTATGACAGTTAAGGTGCTAGTGTGTCAAGACGAGGACCTCGCTGAACCTCTTCTCTTGGGTCAAGACTGGATCTATGATCATGCACTCAACCTGAACCTAAGAAGTAGACTTCTTCAGGTCTGGGTAAATCAGAATCGCATTATAATCAAGTTAGAAAATGAAGCACTCAAGGAAATAGGAAAATCACCAACTCCTGGTCCTTCGAAGAGTACATATGAAGATGACAATGCTATTCTTGTCCAAAACTATGTAATGCAAAGGGATGATTTTCTCAACAAAGAATCCAAGGATACAATGGAACTCCCTTCTTTTCCAAAGCTGGTCGAGACACAGCAACCAAAGAAATATCAAACGCAGAAGAAGCAGATGACCTATGCCCGAAGCCAAAGGAAAGTACGAAGCAAGGTGTCTCAGCCACCAAAACAAGTATGGATATGGAAAGGCGAGCATCCTGATGGGGTCAAGTTACAACCACTGACTAAACGTCATACTCGTGATTAGCAACAGGACATTAATAAGGAGTCTTTCAAAAATTCTTCTCTAAAAGCAAAATCTATCAGGGTACCCAAGAAGTCAATGAAGGTTGACCCACAATCAAGACAAATTTGGGTGCCTAAGGCTTGCTTGCGGGCTCAAATAGCCACACATAAACCACACCATGTATATGATATTGTTGGTGCAGATCAATCACCAATTGAAGATTTGGAGTAAAGAAGATGGATACATTCACAAGAATGAAGGACATGTACACATATGTACATTAGTTATGACATAGGTTACATATACTTATGTTTTGATAAGAGTTTGTACATAGATGCCTATAAATACTTTTGGAAAATGTCGGGATATAGAGAGAAGACAAAGAGAGACTATGTATGAGCATAGGAATAGAGAAATTAGTGATTGTAAAGGTCAATAGACAGATGAGAAAGGAGTTAGAGTCTCTCTCACTTTTCAGTTGTAGTCTTCTCCTGAAATCAAAGAAATGTTGCGCCCGATGTTTCTGCGTCTACTCCGTCTGTGGTAGATCATTTGTGAAATCCTTTTGAGGATATCTAAGTTGTTAGTTAATGAGTTTGTGACTTGAATTTCAGAGTCTAATTGCAAACAGGTTAAGAGAATTGTTAGTAGGAACATTCATATGTGTTGAGTGTTCACAGTTCTCTGAAAGAGGCGCAAATTTCGAGTCTAAAGAAATGAGTAGTGCTCAGTGCACAGTGTAAAGTTTTACACATATGATAGCTCAAAATCTAAGTTGAGAGATAAGCTATCTTCAGTCAAAAGGATTTGGTAAAACGGGTTCGACATTGTGAGAACCAAAGTTAAGAAGTTAGGGGTGTCAAATCGACTTCTCAGAAGTACAGATTTGGACATAGGTAACTTGTGAAGTTGATTTCTCAAGTTATACTAAACCTTTTTGAGAACTTTAACTTGGAGGAGGTGCGCAATCTCTAGGCGACACTCCATACCAAATTTCATAGAAAACTTTACATGTTTGATAAGTCAATGTGAAGAAATTCTGCAGCAGACTTTTCTGTGTTTCATCTTCTTCACAGATTTTCTCAATTTTGATAATTTGGATATTGGACCTCTAATTTAGTGAAGGTTTTGACTTACTCTTGATATAGAGGTGTTCTAAATTCAAGAGTAGGTTGTTCTTTTGGAGATTAACACTCTCCATCAGTGGTATCAGAGCAGGAGACATCAAATCAAGGAAAGGAAGGTCCCGACTGCTGCAGATTCAAGAAATTTAACACTTGAAGGACTAAGAAGTGAAAGATTGAAGGTAAAGCTTGAGGAGGAGACCATATGACATCAAGAAGGACAATAGGAGTCTAATTCGAAGTAAAGGTACATACATTGTTTGTAAAGCTTGAAGATTTCAATACACAGGTGGACACAAGATGGGAGATTCTCTTCAGATAGAGAAATTGGATAGGGAAAACTATCCTGCATGGTCAATGAGGATGGAAGCTCATCTTATGAGCAAAGATTTAATTGGTTACATCACAGGAGAAGAGGAGAAGCCACAGTTCAGAGATCCTAGTGTTCCAACTAGGGAAGAGTTAGCAGATTTGAAAAATTGGATGAAGAAAAATGCTCAAGCTAGGAGCATTATCTATATGGGAGTCAATGATTACTTGTTACCTCATATTCGAGGTCTTGAAAGTGCAACTGACATATGGAATGCTTTGGAGGAGCATTTCCGGAATACTACAAAGTCAAGGAAGGCATCCTTATGGGCAGAGTTTACTACCTTCAAGAAGAAGGCTTCTCAATCCATCTCAGACTATGTGACAAGGATGAAAGACATTGCACATGCTTTAGGAGCTGTTGATGAAGACATTGAGGAGGATAAATTGGTAAGGCAAATCCTTACAGGTTTGAGAGGTGATGACAAATGGAAGCCATTCATTTTGTCTACAGAATTATCACTTGACCATTTCACTCCTGATTTAAATCAATTGCTAGGTCATATGCTAACATTTGAGCAGGATGTTAAAGGAGATGGTGACAAGAGTACAGGTAATGCAATGTACTCAAAGGACAAGAAAAAGAATAGCAAAGGAAAACAACAAGTAAATGAAGATGAAGGGACAACTAGTCAAGCCAACTTCCTAAGAGGAAGAGGAGGTGGCAAAGGTAGAGGAAGAGGCAGGAACAACAAAGATGGAGGCAAAGCTTGCTGGATTTGTGGTAAGACAAATCACTTGGCTAATGATTGTTGGCATAATAATCAGAACAATGGTGGATATAATCAAAATTATAATTCAAAAGGAAGAGGTGGCAGAAATCAAAGAGGTAATTTCAGAGGTAGAGGTGGAAGGAATTACTTTGGAAGAAATGCAGGTAGAGGATTCCAAAGTCAACAATATAACAACACCTACTACAATTATGCTTCAGATCAAAAGGAGGATTCAACATTGATAATGAATGCAACTTGTGAAAGGCAGAGTGAAGATCAAAGAGTTTTCTACATTGACTCAGGGTGTAGCAATCACCTGAGTGGTAACATATCTTTGATGACTAACTTGGAGAATAATGTTTTTAATCATGTTGTTCAGACAGGTGACAACACAAAACACAATGTGAAGTCAATTGGATCAGTGAAGGCCAAAGATGGAAGTACCTTATTGAGTAAGGTCTTGTATGTTCCTACAATCCCTAAGAATTTGATAAGTGTAGGACAAATTGTTGAAAAGGGATATGAAGTAAGGTTCACTAATGATGGAGTATATGTGGAAGACCCTAGTCAAGGGTATAAACAGATTGTTTCAGGAAAAAAGGAAGGAAGGTTATTTACATTGAAGATTCAAGGCAATGTTGGTCATGCAATGTTCATATATGGAGGACATAAGATCTCTGAGTTAGATCTTTGGCACAAGAGGCTTGGACATTTCAATGAAAGAGGTATTAAAGATATGGTTAACAATGGTTCAGTGCTTGGATTGCCTAATGTTGCAGGTCAACATATGACATACAAATGTGAGGCATGTCAATTAGGTAAGGCTCATAAGCTTTCCTACTCCAAGCATGGTTTTATGCACTCAGAGAAGCTTGAGTTGGTACACACAGATGTGTGGGGACCATCAAAGGATTTCAGTATAAATGGATCAAGGTATTATGTGATTTATGTTGATGATGCTACTAGATGGATCACTATCTATGTGATCAAAGATAAGTCAGAAGTGTTTAATACATTTAAACACTATCATGCATATGCAGAAAGAATTACAGGTCATAAGTTGAAAAGACTAAGATCAGATGGAGGGGGAGAGTATTTCTCTAATGAGTTCAGTGATTACTTATGGAATGCAGGTATAAAAAGGGAAATTACTTGCAGGTACTCTCCTCAACAAAATGGTGTTGCAGAAAGGAGAAATAGAACACTTGTTGAGTTTGCAAGATCCATGATGAAGGAGAAGAATTGCCCTAATTATTTGTGGGCTGAGGCTGTAAATACAGCTACTTATTTGGTCAATAGGTTACCATGTAAAGCCTTGCAGGGTATGACACCATATGAGGCTTGGTGGGGTAAGAGACCTACCTTGGATCATTGTAGAGTTTTTGGGTGTGTGGCATATGCATATGTGCCATCACAATTAAGACACAAGTTGGAGCCTAAAGCTGAAAAATATGTTTTCATTGGCTATGATGACAAGCAAATGGGCTATAGATTGTGGAGCCCATCTACAAAGCAATTTATGGTTTCTAAAGATGTTACATTTGATGAACAAAGTACTTGGTATGCAGGTACAATCAATATCAATACAGGTGATGAAGAAGAAGTGAGTCAAAGAAAAGGTAAATCAAAAGTTCATATATTTGATGAGCAAGAGAATAATGAAGTGCAGGTTGAAGTGGAAGAGACACCAAGATTTGATCCTGAATGTGAAGAGCCAGAAACCTCAAGGAGTGGAGAACTCAGAAGGTCATCAAGAAATAGGTGGCAACCTACAAGGTATAGTTATGATACTTCATTTTTGGCTACAAAAGACTATGCTTATATGGTGAATACAGATGAATACCCTTCTACATATGAAGAGGCAAAAGGTAAAGAAAAATGGGAGAGTGCTATGCAGGAGGAATATGATGCACTATTGGAGAATCAAACATGGGATTTGGTTCCAAAACCAAATAGTCAAAAGATCATTGGATGCAAGTGGGTCTACAAGACAAAAAGGTTTGCGGATGGAAGTGTGTCTAGATACAAAGCTAGACTTGTTGTCAAAGGCTTTGCTCAGACATATGGTATTGATTATGATGAGACTTATAGTCCTGTGGCAAAGATGACAACCATCAGGACACTTATTGCTATTGCTGCATGTAAAGGTTGGAAGTTATGTCAACTTGATGTGAAAAATGCTTTTTTGAATGGTTACATTTCAGATGATGTATTCATGGAGCAACCTCAAGGGTTCAGAGATAAAAGGTATCCAGATCATGTGTGCAAGCTCAAGAGAGCCTTGTATGGCTTGAAGCAGGCCCCAAGGGCATGGAACTATAGGCTTGTGAGGTTCCTAAAGGAACTTGGATTTCAGGTGTCTAAAGCAGATAGTAGCTTGCTTGTCAAAGCAAGTGAAAATGGTTTCATATACATGTGCATATATGTTGATGATATAATTCTTACAGGTACAGATGAAGAAGGAATACAAAGACTCAAGAAGCAAATGGAAAAGGAGTTCAAGATAAGTGACTTGGGAGACTTATCATACTTCTTGGGCATGGAGATTACATATACACAACATGGAGTATTTGTGACCCAAGAAAGGTATTTGAAGAACTTGTTAATCAAGTTTAAAATGGATGATTGCAGGGTAGCACCTACACCAATGGAGGTGAATCACAAATTGAGTAAGTTTGGAGGTGAAGAACTCAAGGACATGAGACAATATCAGAGTTTGGTTGGTAGCCTTATCTATGCTACTTTAACTAGACCTGATTTATCATATGCAGTAGGGGTTTTGTCTCAATTCATGCATTGCCCAAGGAAAGAACATTGGATTGCAGGACAAAGGGTGTTGAGGTACATTAAGGGTACACTCAATGAAGGTTTGTATTATGGGTTTACCTCAGATACAAATATCAAAATTTATAGTGATGCAGATTGGGCAGGTAATCCAGATGATAGAAGATCAACCTATGGATACATGTGTTATGTGGGAGATAAGTTAATCTCATGGTGTTCTAAGAAGCAACATACAGTTGCTTTGTCTTCTACAGAAGCTGAGTATAAAGGCATGGTTGAAGCTGCAAAAGAAGTGATTTGGCTCAAGACCTTGATGAAGAGTTTTGACATTGTACATGGGATACCAATTATATATGGAGATAACATGAGTTCATTGTATTTAGCTGCTAATCCTGTTTTTCATGCCAGGACCAAACACATTGAGATTCAGTATCACTTTCTAAGAGAGAAGGTGATGGATAAAGAGATTGAAGTAATTCATACTTCAACAAAAGATCAGATAGCTGATATGCTTACAAAAAGCTTGGATGGACCAAAGCTACAGAAGTTTAAAGACATGGCAGGTATAAAGAAGAAAGGAGAAACCTCAATTGATGATTGAGGGGGAGCTGTTGGTGCAGATCAATCACCAATTGAAGATTTGGAGTAAAGAAGATGGATACATTCACAAGAATGAAGGACATGTACACATATGTACATTAGTTATGACATAGGTTACATATACTTATGTTTTGATAAGAGTTTGTACATAGATGCCTATAAATACTTTTGGAAAATGTCGGGATATAGAGAGAAGACAAAGAGAGACTATGTATGAGCATAGGAATAGAGAAATTAGTGATTGTAAAGGTCAATAGACAGATGAGAAAGGAGTTAGAGTCTCTCTCACTTTTCAATTGTAGTCTTCTCCTGAAATCAAAGAAATGTTGCGCCCGATGTTTCTGCATCTACTCCGTCTGTGGTAGATCATTTGTGAAATCCTTTTGAGGATATCTAAGTTGTTAGTTAATGAGTTTGTGACTTGAATTTCAGAGTCTAATTGCAAACAGGTTAAGAGAATTGTTAGTAGGAACATTCATATGTGTTGAGTGTTCACAGTTCTCTGAAACAGGCGCAAATTTTGAGTCTAAAGAAATGAGTAGTGCTCAGTGCACAGTGTAAAGTTTTACACATATGATAGCTCAAAATCTAAGTTGAGAGATAAGCTATCTTCAGTCAAAAGGATTTGGTAAAACGGGTTCGACATTGTGAGAACCAAAGTTAAGAAGTTAGGGGTGTCAAATCGACTTCTCAGAAGTACAGATTTGGACATAGGTAACTTGTGAAGTTGATTTCTCAAGTTATACTAAACCTTTTTGAGAACTTTAACTTGGAGGAGGTGCGCAATCTCTAGGCGACACTCCATACCAAATTTCATAGAAAACTTTACATGTTTGATAAGTCAATGTGAAGAAATTCTGCAGCAGACTTTTCTGTGTTTCATCTTCTTCACAGATTTTCTCAATTTTGATAATTTGGATATTGGACCTCTAATTTAGTGAAGGTTTTGACTTACTCTTGATATAGAGGTGTTCTAAATTCAAGAGTAGGTTGTTCTTTTGGAGATTAACACTCTCCATCAGATATATGCACTCGAACAGCTAATACCCACTCTTATTCGACACGCACAAACACATATTTATCCATGAGCACGAGTAGAATCACTTGTAAATGGGTCCCTAAAAAGCCTCATTTTCAAGTAGACATCCTTATAAAGCCCTCCAGATACTCCATAAAATCAAAAGAGAAAGTCATCCACAGTGTTTGCCAGCCCAAAGCTTGTAATAAACCACATGATCCCATTATAAAGCCACCTCCGCTTACTAACTGTATCCACACTGCACCCCACTACCCCAATTAGCACATAGGAACCCTGCATCTGCTAACCACACTTCACACTCACAACCACGTGAGCACTAATTAACCAACTAACTACGTCATAGTTCATCATGTTAATGTTGTAACAGGGACACAAGATCACTTTGTGTCCATTGCAATGTTAACATTCATTTGTATATTCTCACAGAACCGGCGACCAAGTCCCTCAAACATGGCCGAGGCTGCATGAACAAGCTCCCAGGTAGGCACCAGTCCTCAGATAGTAGACATTGAAAGTCTCCCTATTCAGGAGGAGTTGAAGGAATGGCCACAGGTGTTAAGAGCGATACATGTCATACCGATTCAAAATCCTCCCAAAGGGTACGCATCACCAGTTAGCAAGAACTCCCGTTGGTTCAGTGAAGTTGCAGGAACCCTTGGAGAGGGCACCTATTTATGGGAGGTTGAGATAGAGTTTAACGGACGATGGGGCCAATATCATTTCTTTACACAAGAGTTTGAAAGGCTTCAAAACAGTGAAGGATTGCAACCAATGTGGACGAAGGTAAATTGGATGATTACTTCAAAGCTAAGTTACCAAAGCCGGACTTCCTGGGGTGTTCATACTTAATCACTCCCAGCAAAGATAAAAAGGGGATGAGCACCTTTGTACTACCTTCTCTTACATGAGGAAATGAACTGAAGCGCTTTAAACTGACCAACAATTTGGTAAGGGAAGCTCTAGAAATGCGAGCACATCCCTATAAAGAAGGAGACAATGATCCCGGACAACATGAAGAACAAGAACTTAACTAATCTGAAGGATATGGTGGCAATGACAGCAACTATTGCCATCCACCTCTGAATGTGCATGCAGCACTTCACATTCCCTGCCCAGAAAAGATTTACGATGCCACCCAAGAAGATTTGGTTTAGCTTATACTTGGCAGACATGCTGAATCTGACAATCAATATGCCACATTGGATCATTGACCAGATACATCTTGCACATCAACATTGGTACAAGAAACAAAAGTCAGTGCTCTATGGATGTTGTGCACTTACCAAGATTGTATATTGGTGCTTGGCATATGATGTGCCAATTCAAAGGGCGCTCATCTGGACTAGGGTGCAAGATTTTCAGCGAAGAATATCAGTCGCAGGGCCTCCTTCAAAGAAAATGAGGGGAGCTATTCAAATTTCATGTGCACAGGCTCGAGGTGCTACCCTGACACCGGACATGACTCTGCCACCCCACAGGCGAGTGCAGTCCTTTACCATTAGATTACCAAGGCACAGTGCAGAAGGGCATAATCTGATCTTCCCACCGATCCCCATAGACTTAGAGTTTCTTCATGGCTTCATGCTTGAGGATTTAACTGATGAAGAGCTAGCAAGGATAATCAATGCTACTAACTTGGAAATTGAAACAGAGCAGTTAAGTGGACAACGAACTGTCAGAGACCAGCCCCATCCAACTCAACCGGTAGTAGTCGAAGTAGATGAAGATGAAGAGGAGACTGAAGAAGAGGAACAAGATGACGAACAAGAAGGAACATCCGATGAAGGGGAGCATGAATATGAGCAACACATTATTACCGAACTTGCGGGAGCCCCAGCTTATACGAAGCAACTAAAAAGACTGTATGATACTATAAACTTGGTTCAGGAACAACACAGACTATCTTTGGCAACAGGAAAGGCCTTAATGAACCAGATACTTGAAGAAGAAGGTGTGGATGATCAATACAGGACTACCCTCGACATGCTCGTTGATGCACTTGCTAATCAGGATGTAGAAATTAAGGGATTAAAGCAAGAAGTAGCAGATAAACAAGATGCCATGACGGTGTTAGGCAACGAACTTCATGAAACGAGGGACAAGCTCAGTGTATTAGAAGAAGCTTCTCAGACACTAGCTATGAATGTACTCAACGCTGAAAAAGAACTCAAGCAAGCTATCGACGAGCTTTTTCACAAAAGTCATTCGTTGGAAGACGAGATTGGCCGAACCATCCAATTAAAGAAGGAAATTGAAGCAATTCAAAAGGAAAGAGAAGATTTTTACAAGACAATGCAATTTCAATCTCAGGAACTCGAACGCAGGGAAAAACAACTAGGACTTCAAGCCGACCGGTTGTCAAGGATTGATGCAGAAATTGCCGAAATGAAGTTGCACAGAAATGTCGCTCTCGCAAATGATTTCTATTTACAGGAAGCATTTTTGCAGACTTAGCCTGAGTCTTTAATAATTCAAGTAATAGCTGCCAGTTCAGTTAGAACTGATGCAGAGTTAGTTGAGCCTCAGATTTTGAAGAATATGTTAGATTCCTTGAAGCAGAGGATTGCCCGAACCTTTAAGTTAGCCCGCTCCATGTATGTACAGGGCATTATAGATGAATCTTAACTTTGTATTTTTCCTTTTGGGTTCGAGTCCACCGTGCGTGCCAGTGTGAGCCGTCGGAATGTAATATGTAATCCTGAAAAGTCACGCGCATACCGAAAGGGTGTAACGCAACAGTTGTAACTTTTAATTAAAGGAAGCGTGTGTGAACAGAGGGTATGTCACCGGACTATGGTCTGGGCGAATTCCTAACTGGAGCGTAGCATCTTGCTTACACTCTGAGTATTCTGTATCTCTGTCTCTCTGTTATTAAGTTCAGTACTGTGTTAAGTTTTGATGAAGTACTAAGTTAAGCAATACTGTGGTGAAGTGATGCCATTGCGCAGCTAACTGTCTTGTGTTGAAGTATGTTGTAATGCGCAAACAGATAGTAGTTGAAGGATAATCTAATTCAGTGTGTTAAGTTTGTGAAGTAGTATATAACTGAACCTGTAGAATCAGGAAAATACAAACAGGGCCTCTGTTTCACAAACCCCTAACCATCCCAAGAACCCAGAATCGATAACACATTAAACAACAAGTTTAACAGTTCTCGAGTTCCTTGTGGGCCCGGCTATATGCATTCCCAATGAAATCATTAGTTTGTGAAAAATCTTCTGTTTGTGTTACCTCTTCACATTTTGTTGAACTTCCTTTCTCTTGTTTTGCATCTTCATATATATCTGATTTGCTCTCTTGTACCCTCTGATCTTTGTCACTTCCATAAGTAATTGATCCCTAGTTTGGTTCTTCTAGAATTTTCCCTTTACTTCTTGTCTGCACGAATTTTCCCTTTACTTCTTGTCCGCATGACCATAGAGTCGATTTCTTCTAATTGTACCACTCTAGTGGATGGTGATTATACAACAATGGCTCCTTCTGCTGCTCCATGATTATTTACTTAGATCATCTGGAGATGGGGCCAAGATGTAGATGCTTTGTTATGTGGGCAACAATTTGTATAATGATCCTTGACATCTGGGCAATTCATGCAAGGGGGATCATTTTCTGGCAGGGTGCATTTACTTTGATAATGTCCACATTCTCCACACCGGAAACAGATAATTGGCCTTCTAGGCCCATTTCCATAATTACATCTAGGTCTTTGACTGTAGTTGTTACGTTGATTGGGGGCTGCCACCATCACATTGGTTGAGAATTGAGCACCTTCTTGTGCCCAATAAGGTTGTGCAAGCATCCCTCTTGATTGACATTCATGGGCCTCATGACCAGCTTTCCTACATAGCTGGCAAGTTACACTTAACAATGGACATTCACTTACCACATGACCCTGCTTGCTGCACATGGTACACCATAGCCCATTTTTTATGCCACCTCCCCTTAATTCTTGTAATTCTTGTCGAAGTTGAGTTATTTCTTTTGTTTGGGCTTCCTCTTCCTTTTGTAGTTTGAGGGCTTCGATTTCTTGCTACAACAAGGTTACTACATTTTCTTCTTCCTTTTGAGGTTTACTTCTTTTTAAGTTCTCCAGCTCTTTCCTTAGTTGCTCCCAAGAGGGGAAGGGATGGACACCTTCTGTGGACATGCAGACAGCTTCAATGGGACCTTGTGACCTTTGCTTGCATGCTTAGCACTTCTCTGCACACTTCTAAGTCACTCTTCTTGCACACCTTGCACTTCACTTCTCTACGTCGCATGCACTCTCTCTAAATGAATCTTGTGTCTTCTCTCTCTTGCTCTAGAATAGACTATGCTCACCTTGCTTAGTCCCTCAAGAATAATGTCTTGCCTTGATTTGAGTGTCGGTTCACGTATGCTCCTAACTGCTAGAGTATCTTGATGCACTTTGATGTCAAAAGTGGGCAGCCAATGAACCCCTGTTTTGTCCTGTAGTGACTTTAGGACAATACAAAATTTTGAATGGGGGGCCATACTTTCACTTCTACGTACGCTGCTGCTTCACATACCTTCACATTTTGCCTTTTAATTCTTCAAATGTGCACCTAAAAGAGGGTTCACCTGAACCTTCCAAACACTTTGAACCTTAGAGAAATTACAGAAAGACACTCTGCAACCTGCAACCAACTTTCTGCAACATATAACCTTTGCAAACAATTACTTGTGCACTACCTGTGCACCTTGACACCCGAACTTTGAACGCTTTAACTTTGCCCATGTTGACTATGACCTTGAACATGTTGACTTTGATCGGTTTGAATTTGACCATTTGACTTTGATTGATGTTGACTTTGACCAATATGCTTTTATGGTTCAACAATGTGTGTATGTGTGTATGCATATGCATGTGTATGCATATGCATGTGTATGCATATGCATGTGTATGCATATGCATGTGTATGCATATGCATGTGTATGCATATGCATGTGTATGCATGTGTGTGTATGTGTATTTGTGTGTCTCTATGTGTGAGTGTGTATATGTGTATGTGTGTATATATATGTGTGTGTATGTGTATGTGTGAGGATGTATATGTGTATGTGTGCATATATATATGTGTGTGTATGTGTATGTGTGTATGTGTATGTGTATGTGTGTATGTGTATGTGTGTATGTGTATGTGTGTATGTGTATGCATGTCCATGTCTGTGTATGTGTGTGTATGTGTGTGTATGCATGTGTATGCATGTGTATGCATGTGTATGCATGTGTGTATATGTGTATGTTTGTGTATGCATGTATGTATGTGTATGTGTGTATGCATGTGTATGTATATGTGTATGTGTATATGTGTATGTGTATATGTGTATGTGTGTGTATGTTTCTGTATGTATATGTTTATGTGTGTATGTGTGTGTATGTATATGTGTATGTGAGTGTGTGTGTGTATATGTAGGTGTGTATGTGCATGTATGGATGTGTGTATGTATGCATATGCATGTGTGTATGTATGTATGTATGCATTTGCATGTGTGTGTATGTGTATTTGCATGTCTCTATGTGTGAGTGTGTATATGTGTGTGTGTATATATATGTGTGTATGTGTATGTGTATGTGTGGGTATGTGTATGTGTATGCATGCCTACATATGTGTATGTGTGTATATGCATGTGTATGCATGTGTGTATATGTGAATGTGTATATATGCATGTGTATGCATGTGTGTACGTGTATGTGTGTATGCATGTGTATGTATATGTGTGTATGTATATGTGTGTATGTATTCATGTATGCATATGTGTGTATGCATGTGTGTATCTATGCATGCATATACTTATGTGTATGTATGCATGCATATGCTTATGTGTATGTATGCATGCATATGCATGTGTGTGTGTATGTATGCATGTGTATGCATATGTGTGTGTATGTGTATCTATGTGTATGCATATGTATGTATGCATGCATATGACTATATGTTTGTGTATGTGTGTGTGTGTGTGTGTTTATGTGTGTGTATGTGTATGTGTATGCGTATGTGTGTATGTATATGTGTGGGTATGTGTATGTGTGTGTGTGTTGAGAAGTGGGGAACAACAAACCCTAATCGCCTCACATGGAAGTGAGAAGTTTCTCCAAGTTGGGGCAAAGAATGAGAGGAGAGGTTCACCCACGCTCATGGAGCAATGGCAACAATGGCCAACGTCACAAAGAGCAAAGGGGAACATCCTCCCAACCATGCACACACACATGCAAATCCATACACCAAGACCAACGCCATTGCACACAAGGAGGCAAGAGAGTAACAAATGACACCTTCTTCCGTTACCAAAATGGAGGCCAAGGCCATGGCCAAGGGCCCTCCTCTTTTACAAATGAGGCTCTTCTTTATATAGAGAAGAGAGGCATATGTGAATAAAAACATGTGGTCAAAAGACCACATGTGCTAAATAAAAAAGAGGATCTTTATGTGATTTGGGAATTTCAAAAGATAACCACCTAGAGAGAGGGAGAGCGCATGGAGAATTCCTACGTGGGTTTTTTTTGTATATATGAAAAAAGGCTACTTTATGGAGAAGGCTTCCATACCTTAGACTAGAGGAAATATCAAAAAAGGGGTTTTAGGAGAGTGTTCATATGGACATCTCCTAATTACAAAAAGGGGTTTTTTTATGAAGGGAAAAGGATGCCATAGCATGAGAAAAATTATGGGCAACCCTTAGAGCAACACTCCTCCCTCTCCTAGACTTTGTCGTCCTCGACAAAGCTAAGAGAAGAGCATACATAGCTGAACCGACCCAAGGTAGAGTCTTTCAAGTCTGAAAATCTGCAAGTCTTCAGTCTGCAAGGCTTCAGGCAGCAAGTCTTCAATCTTTAGAGCTGAGCGACACAATCCCCTTGGGGGGCAGTCAGCCCAGTATTCCTCCCATTATGCAGTCTTTGGTTAGGCTGGAAATGTCTCTTCAAAAGTTCCCAAACCTGAAATGACATACAAAAGAGCAAGTAGGCTGCATCTAAAAATGAGATAAACATTCACTTCAAAGTTTGTTTCCACTTCAAGGGCATCCTCCTCTTCTGCAAGACTTTTCTTCTAGAGAGAAGTCCTGAAAATATGATTGTTCCTACAAGCTTCTCATCAAGGAGGAAGATAAATGCACAGACATAGGTGGTTTAAAGGAGTCAGCCGCCTTCCAATCCAACACGTGTAGCACTTCTTGGTGGGGCTTCAAAACCTGCAACTTCAAGAACTAACAAAAAGCACATATGATTTTAAAAACCAAATATCAAATGAAGCAAGGAGCATCCCGAAGCCTGCCATTAACTCATGTAATTGGTTTTCCCCTAGAGAAGTCCATTATCTGCTCCAACTGATATCAGGCCCCAAACTCAAACATGAACCCGAACAATGTCAACCATATGAAACCACTCTCGTCTTTTCCATAAGTGAACACAAATAGTCATGGCCGAACATATGAAGATAGCAAGCAAGTTGTGAGCTTCCAATAGTAGTAGCCTTCTACAAAAGATCAATGAACAATTCTGAGCCATCATCAACTTCTGTTTTCAACCTTTTAAAACTCACGATAGATTCTTGATGCCAAATTAGTATGAAGAAATTCATCTTATGTTGGAGAAAATTAAAAACAAGCCCGATGCATCCAAGAACACCAAAAACATTCAACCTTCTCACTACTTTCTAATAATAACCCCGAGTTGAACAATAAGGCAATCCACGAGGTAGAACCTATCAAGAAGTTTTTAACATGCATGGTCATTGATAGATTTTCAATACCTATGGGTGACATGCAACAGCCAACAAGAATGCCTGCTTTAGCCAAGTGATAAGATAAAAAACAATTTCCTATTTAAGCAGTCCTAGCATTCCAATGTGTCCCTGCAGTTGTGAGCTCCCCCAACCTTGGAAAGCATTCTGTACCTACCAAGCTCAAATTGAAGTATGTTCTTTAAGCAGGGCAATCACAAACTCGGCCAAAATGAGCATCGACTTCTCACTGCTACCCTTGTGAAAAAAAGAGTTTTTTCCCAGTCTGTTGGCAACAACCCTATCACGAGGAATCAACTTATATAAAAATCAATCACTCATTATAAGAGACTGGAACATGAAGCATAGCTAAGATGAGTTGGCATGATCATCAAACCTGTAAGATTACAGAAAACACATCGTTCACAAGAGCATCTATAGGAGTCCCAAGGAATCGAAGCTAAGTTCTGCATGTGTTGGCCTACACTATATTAAGTGACATTGTAAAACCAAAGAATTTCTTCCCTGGCAAAAAACAATTACTCAAATCTTTGTGCATTACAAGACATGTCTGAATCTACAGTATCTCCCTCTAGTTAACAGCTTTAAGATAACCTCAAGCAAAAAGATCATATATATAATGAATGCATAGATATGAGGTGTCTAAAAGAGTCAACAATCCTCAAGCCCAACATGTGCATTATTCCTTGGTAGGGGCACCAAAACCTTCCAAATCTGTTCAAATGAGTTCGAACACTGTGGCTTCTTCTCTACAATACATGTTCAATCTCATAACGCTTCTACACATAAATGATGAAACTGAGCTGCATAGAATATTGTTTGATAAACAACAATGTTCAAAGTGATGCAAAGCTGTATTGATCCTTCCTAAAAATTTGAAGATGACTGGAGCATTGTCAACAAAATGCTTGGCCATCAAAACCCCATTGCTTTATTTTGAGCCTCCCTTAATCAAAGCATCATCCAACAAAATTGAAAAAGTTACCAAAAGGTCAAAAACCACAAGCATCAAGTTGCCACAATGGCATAACAACTTTGAAATAGAACACCCTGCACATAAACACTTTTGAAGAGAAGAGGCAATCTTTACACCCATGTGAACCTTCACACCTGCAAATAGTCACAACCCAAGAGGCAAAAACTTTTTTTTTTTTGCACAATTAACCTTATAGAGCATATCCATAATCTGATTCTGTGAATAATGACGTCAACGACCAAAGGCTACCATTGTCCCACTCTTAGACCTGTATCTCACCAAGACAAGATTAGATAACTAAGTGGCCAATTAAAAGTTATAAGGTTCTTAAAGACCATCCAAAATCCCCATAGGTTCAAATTCAGGTAATATTTCAACAAGTATATTGATCCCAAAAGAAACTGCCTATGACCAATTTTTAAGAAGCATTCGAAACAATAATCCAATAGGTAGCATTTTCAAGCAGTCAAGCAAACCTATCCTGGTCACGTTTCAGAGTTGCACTTCCAGAAACCTGTAGTACTACGAGTTGAGACATGTTGACTGTAGCAAGTATACCAGGACACCACATCAAAGGAAAAACACTATCCTGTAATAGCAAGCTATCGTGTGCAATGAGCTATCCAAAAATCCATCAGACTTGTAACCATGGAATGCACCAAGTTCTCACATATATGAATACATCATGATGCATAGGGAAATTATTGTTAGTTTTGTTCAGAGAGGAGCATTGCAATGTAGTTGTTCCATCATTCAAGAAACCAAGGGCATGAATATCAAACATTTATGCATGTATCACCAACATGGTACTAAAATAACCATTTCTGACAACAAAAACCCAAAAGGTCACTCACCTGTAATGGTTGTTGGCATGAAACAAACATTACAAAGCATTGCAAGACCTAAATAACCTGAATCAAGAACTTTCCAAGCAATCAATCATTCTTGAACACATTCATTTTATGCTAGGGAAAATAAAAGACGATCCCAATGCATCATTTTTCAGCATTCCAACGTGTTCCCAAACATGTGAGCTTACCCAACCATGGAACCTGCCTCACTCAAGTTGAAAATAGTGATAGAAGTTCAATCATAAGCACTTGTACAGTTTTCTTCCATGGCAAGACAAGAATGGTAAGAAATCATTACCTTTTTCATGAACAGTCAACATTACAAAACAACTTATATGTGCATGGTTGCAATAAATGTTTAAAGCCAAGACAAGCGCAACACTTTTCAATAGAGTGAAGACCTCTAACAGATGCAAGTAATAAGGCAGATCATCATTCAATAGAGTCAAAACTCTTAGAGACCTCCAACAATGTATTCAAAAGATAACATGCAGAGCGCTATGGATTATTACCAACACTGCTACGTGAGCAGTGATACCTGACCAGTAACTGATTCTTAAGTCAGCTTTTTACCAAGAACGCAATTGCAACATAGAGAAGCCAAGAAAAAATTTCATTCCATTTGTCCTTTGAAAGGGATCATGAGATAACAACAAAAAGAATTCCAGTACATCTAAGTGTAACATATGTGACATCGAAAACATCCATTCCCATGCAACCCTATCATCTTAAAGACTTTTCGGGCTCCAACATCAAACACATAAATAAGCAGTCCTAGATCCTTGGCAGGCACAAATTGACTCTTCTGAATCTAGCCATGTTGTAAGCTTCGGATCACCTACAGCTTCACTATGTAGTAATTTGGCTCGACAACACTCAGTCTGATTTATATAGCAATCATAGACCATGATACCTCACCCGTGTTGAAAGAGAGGAGATCAAAATCATTGACTATGAACAGGCAGAAATAACCTCCCATCGGAAGCCTCCAAATCCCGAAGTGCATCATCTGTGAAAAACCTCAAGGTCATCGACAATGGTTATCTTTAGTTTCATAATCCTTCATTCAACCTTTGGTGGCACACGAGAGACCGTATTATGACTGAAGAGTGAAATATTGATGACTTGACTATTCCTAAGTTGTGAAGAATCCATAGTGCTTTCAAGCATATGAAATAAAAACATACAGAGCATCACTCTTAGAGGGTGCGTTGCACAACAAAGTTGATCCCAAAATATGAGTTTTAAGGTACTATTCCTATGGAGTAGAGCCAAATCTCAAATGTGAAGAGCAACACACATTGTCAGGACAACAATATACCAGTGTGCATGTCCAACATTTGCCAAGTGGGAGGGGGTAAACACACATCCTCATTTAAGATTAGTTCACACATAACCTTGCCATCAACTCCAATGAAAGCACCCAAGTGAGTAGTCTCAAGAATGCAATGGCCAACATCAACCCTCTAATGTAGCCATATTTTGGAGTGGCAAAAGAGCTTCCATTGGCCCACCTGAAATTTTGATCGCACATCCATAGCACTCTCCTTTTCTGACACTATGTCATCTGCAACCTGAATATTGCATAAGAAAACATTGCCCAGTACGTCAACTAGACAGGTCTCACAAACTATCAAACACATTCTCGAGGAAACAACATATCCCATGCTTTTAGGGGAGGAGTGACAATAATGCTAGCATCCAGAGCCTATAAAGAGAAGGTATTGGAGGGTACAGAAAACAATCCGGGCAAGAAATTACCTGATGGCATCTAAGCATGGTATAACAAGACCAATCATATTGTTCTGCAACAAATCATAACATAACGACAAAAGTTTTCCATCCTTGGTGGATAGTAATAAGGGATGCAACCATAGCTTCACGGGGATCTAGAATATCACATACAGTTTCCACATACACCCAGAAGCGGGCATAGAAACCGATCTCAACAAATAACAAAAATTAATCTTCTTAGCATGGACCAGTGAGCAACCATGCCTATTTCTCCCAATAGTGATTGGGGTAGGCACGATCAGAAAGCCCCCATCTGCGACCAATAGTTCTTGGTATTAATCACCCTTCAAAGGTAGCTCTATTCTTGCCGACATGCTCCACTGAAGACATGTTCCAACAAAACATGATGCTTGATTTTCGACAGATCAGGAGGAGCAATCATCCGAGAATTTCAAGATCTGAGGTGTCTCAAGGGGGCATCGAGCTGGACTTTCAAGACAAGAGAAGGGATGTGAAGGGATGGCTGCGCTGCAAATGCCCACTGGAAGAGAAGCAACCTGAGGGCCAGTTTAGAGAGCAAGGAGGGGTAACCACAAGTAGGGTGCACAGTACAGGAATTAAGTTTGACTCCGATGCGGGGAGAGCCTGCACATTAGGGTGTGAGATGCTTGAAGGAAAAGCAAAGGGGTGAGACCACAGTGTTGCCCCGAAGAGTGAGATGGGACAAAAACGCAGAAATACAACCTCAACACGACATGTGATAACTGGTCTCCTAACAAAATCGAGAGAGCACCAAGGCTCATTCCAAGAAGTTTGACACCAAGAGACGGAGTGAGACACAAGCAGCTTCTGTGCTTGGTCCACTCAGAAGCTTTTGTAGATATCTGAGCTGTCGTCCTCCCACAGGGAATTGGTTTTAGGCAGGCACAAGAGATGGAGGGGCAGGAGTTGAGTTCAACCCTGAGTAGAGGCCTTGTCAAACAAGATATTGGATATGGATGATCGAAAGGAGCCAACAGAGAGTGCAACTGCCATATACAATGGACGCGGAGCAGGAGAAGCTCCTCCCCAAACAGGAGGAGCAAAAAGGGGGGCACATCAGGCTCAACCCCACGACACAAGAAGATTTTTCGACCCTCCCCCATCTGGCGTGATGCACGGCCACTCCCATGCTCAAAGTGGTACTATGGTAGATATGCATTAAAGTGAGAAAGAAACCCATTTGGAAAATTTAATGCTCTGTCATGCCCCAAAAATTACAATATGCGTCATTCAAAAGAGAAGAGTGCTATTCTATGCCCCCTTTTTTTTTTTCTTGTTGTGTTTTCTTCGAAATAAGAGGAGAGGGAGGGGTCAAGGAGAGGACAACCCATCCCCCCACCCAAGGCAAACACCAATTTCAAGAAATGAAGAAGATGAAAGGTGATGCCAGAGTGAGTATGTGTATGTGAAAGTGTGAGAGAGAGAAGGAGTTAGGGGATGTTTTTTGTGCAACAAACACAAATAAAGGTCTACACTAAAAAATTAAAAGAAGAGAGGTACCCTTGACCAACCGAAGGCCACACGTATTCATCCTTCTCCAAGTGTCAAGGTGCATCTCATGAAGTATGGACACGCAAACTTGGAAAAACCAACGGCTAAAGGCCGACGTCCCTGGCAACGGCGCCAAATTGTTGAGAAGTGGGGAACAACAAACCCTAACCGCCTCACATGGAAGTGAGAAGTTTCTCCAAGTTGGGGCAAAGAATGAGAGGAGAGGTTCACCCACGCTCATGGAGCAATGGCAACAATGGCCAACGTCACAAAGAGCAAAGGGGAACATCCTCCCAACCATGCACACACACATGCAAATCCATACACCAAGACCAACGCCATTGCACACAAGGAGGCAAGAGAGTAACAAATGACACCTTCTTCCATTACCAAAATGGAGGCCAAGGCCATGGCCAAGGGCCCTCCTCTTTTACAAATGAGGCTCTTCTTTATATAGAGAAGAGAGGCATATGTGAATAAAAACATGTGGTCAAAAGACCACATGTGCTAAATAAAAAAGAGGATCTTTATGTGATTTGAGAATTTCAAAAGATAACCACCTAGAGAGAGAGAGAGCGCGTGGAGAATTCCTACGTGGGTTTTTTTTGTATATATGAAAAAAGGCTACTTTATGGAGAAGGCTTCCATACCTTAGACTAGAGGAAATATCAAAAAAGGGGTTTTAGGAGAGTGTTCATATGGACATCTCCTAATTACAAAAAGGGGTTTTTTTATGAAGGGAAAAGGATGCCATAGCATGAGAAAAATTATGGGCAACCCTTAGAGCAACAGTGTGCTTGTGTATGCATATGTGTGTATGGGACTTTATGTGCATGTATATGTGTGTGTATGTGTATATGTGGGTATGTATGTGTGTATGCCTATGCATGTGTATGCCTATGCATGTGTATGCCTATGCATGTGTATGCATGTGTGTGTATGTATGCATGTGTGTGTATGTATGCATGTGCTATATTTGTGTGTGTTCATGTGTATGAGTGTCTCTATGTGTGTGTATGTGTATGTGTATTTGTATATGTGGGTATGCGTGTGTCTATGGGCATTTATGCATATGCATGTGTATGTGTATGTGTGTATATGTATTTGTGTGTGTGTGTATTGTTGGAGTTTGAGATATGTGAAAGCATGCGAGAAGCATAAGGAAGAAGAAGAAGAAGCTTGGAGCACAACACACAATATTGAATGTATTACTAAGAGAATGTACAAAGATAAGTAACCCATTAGGGTAATAGGCATATATACAAGATTAGGGAAAAAACCTCCTAAAGAGGGAAAAAATGTCCCGATGGTCCTAGTGTGTTCACACACATCACTACCTAAATATATCAAGAAATCCCCTCGGGGAGTGATGTAGTGAACAAGGAGCTAGCACTCATGTATAAGGAAGTGCCAAGCTATGTGCAATCAATCCACAAAAGGAAGTAAGCCCAAAGCTTTGCGAAAAGCTTCAAACTTCTCCCTAGGTAGAGCCTTTGTGAAAAGATCTACAATGTTCTCATGTGTGGGCACATGTGCCAGACTAAAATCTCTAGTAGAGAGCCTCTCCTTGACATAATGATATTGCACCTCAAGCTGCTTAGTGCGAGCATGGAATGTAGAGTTCCTCGCAACTGCCAATGTGCTCTGCTATCAGTGAAGATGCTGGTAGCAGAAGACTGACCAACACCCAAATCAGCCATAAGGCACCTCAGCCACACACACTCAACAATCGTTGTGAAAGTTGCCCTATATTCAGCCTTACAACTAGACATGGCCACAATAGGCTGCTTCTTGCTAAACCAAGAGATACATGAGCTACCAAGCATGAAGCAAAAGCCACTAGTGGACACAGGAGTGTCATAGCAACCAACCTAGTTAGAGTCAAAAAAAGCATGTAAATTTGGTGGTAGTGATCACCCCTTGGGATAAAACAATCCAAGTAGCCGGGTATCACTCAAGTACCAAAAGATGTGCTTAACCACCTGCCAATGCTTGACACCTGGGCAATGGATAAACTTGCTCATCTGTGAGACAACAAATTGAATATCTAGTCGAGTAATGCATAAGTAAATCAAGCATCCAACAACCTGCTGATAGAGAACAACATCAAATGCATCTCCAAATTCATGAAGACTAAATCAAAAACCTGTCTCCATAGAGTGGCAATAGCTTTACAGTCTTCAAGGCCAAAAGACTGCAATAATGTGTCAATATATTTTGTTTGACACAAAGCTATTTTGCCATCAACTTGCATAAATTCAATGCCTAAATAATGATGCAAATGCTCCAAATCTGACATCTCAAATGAGGCATGCAAATCAGCCTTAAAATCGGCAATATGCCTCTCATGAGGACTAGTGAGCAGCATGTCATCAACATAGACAACAATGAACTGAATCACATCATCTGCACACTTAACATATAGGGTGCTCTCACTTGGATTGTTTCTCAAAACCATGTGGAATCAGGTAGGCATGTATTTTTTCATACCAAGCACGTGGTGCTTCCTTTGAACCAGAGAATGCCTTTTTCAACTTGCACACCTAGTTTTCATGCCCTTTCTGCACAAAGCCACAGGGCTAAAAAACACACACTTCTTCATGCAAGTCGCCATTCAGAAATGTCGCTTTGATGTCCAACTAATGTACATTTCAACCATGATGAGCTGCAAGTGCACAGATGCTATGAACAGTAGTCATTCGACATGCTGAAGCAAAGGTCTCATCAAAAGCAATGCCTCTTTCTTGAGCATAAGCCTTTGCAACAAGCCTGGCCTTATATCTGTCAATTGTTCCATCAAGCTTACACTTCAACTTGTATACCCACTTAGTGCCAATGGCCTTCTTGCCATGAGGCAAGTCACATAAAGATCATGTACCATTTTTCATAATAGCATCATATTTTGATTGCATAGCAGCCATCCAATTTTCAAAATTTTGTGCTTTATCAAATGAAAGAGGATCATTCTCATCACAGAGACTAGAGGCAACCATAGCATATCAATTTGATGCAAAAGAAGCACTATGAGATCTTGAACGAGTACAATAGGATAGAGATGCATCTAATTTGCTATCACGCAAAGTCTACACCAAGCATTTTGGCATATTTTTTGCCTCCTCAATATCAGCTCTCTCATCAACAAGTGCATCATCCGCATCAGAAATGGAATGATTTGCATCATCACATGAAACCTATAAAGGCTGAGAAGTTGCCTCATTAGGACAATCAGTAGACTATCCACTTGTAAAAAGAGGTAGCAAAGTGTCATACATTTTTTTGGAGCTAACTGATGTCTCCTTAATACATGAAAGTAATGGCTGAATAGCATCTTCCACAAAAACAACATCACGGCTAACCAAAAAAATTTTAGTATGTAGATGATATAGTAGATAGACTTTTCTTTCAAAACCATACCCAACAAAAATACATTTCACTACTTTATCATCCAATTTCCTACATTGTTGTTTAGGCACTAATGCATATGCAAGACAACCAAAAACATGCAAGTGAGCAATAGATGGCTTACAACCATGCCAAGCCTCATATGGAATGATAGATTGTGAAGCTTTAGTGGGACACTTGTTAAGTATATATACTCCACACATAACAACCTCAAGCCAAAAACTATATGTTAAAGCCTGACTCTTGACCATACACCTCACCATCTCCATGAGTGACTTGTTCTTCCTTTGAGCAACTCCATTCAGTTGAGGTGTATACGACACTATACACTCATGTTTTATCTCATGTTTAGCCAAAATCATTAAAATTAGAAGGCATACATTCCCCCCTTGATTAGAATGGAGGATGCCTATTTTACATGTTGATAGATTTTCAGCCAAAACTAGAAACTATTTGAAGCACATAAACACTTCGAACTTTTCTCTCAATGGATATGCCCATGCATGCTTGGAAAAATCATCGGTGAAAGTCACGAAGTAAAGATAATTCCCAAAAGAAGGTGTCTGCATATGACCACATACATCACTATGAACAAGCAGCAATTTTTTGAGTAGCTGGAATTGAACCATATTTTGGGAAGGAGGAACACTGCATTTTGCCCAAAATACAGCCTTCACATACATGTTTACTAGGTGCCTCAAGTTTGGGCAAAGAGGACACCATTTCAGATTTCTACTGGCATAACAAACTAGCAAAATTGACATGACCAAAGCATGCATGCCAAAGCTTTGCATCTGACATAGCCTGAGAATCTTGAACTACACATGTTGAATCATTCACAGATTTTGCATAATCTATGAGCTTATACAGCCCATGACATAAATTGCCAGAAGCAATAATGATGTCACCATTTGATAGATCATGAAATGTACAACCAATCTTAGCTAATTTTGAGACTGATGATAGATTTTTCTTGATCCCTGGCACAAATAAAGCATCTAACAATGTAAAAGAACTACCATAAGCAGTAGTCAGAATGATCTTACCAACTCCCAGAAGAGGATAAGAGGAGTTGTTGAGGCATGTGACAATATTCCTTGTAGGGGAAGGCTCGAGTGAAGTGAAGAAACTGCACTGCGAGGTAATATGTTTGGTTGCCCCACTATCAAAGTACCAAACATCCGAGTCTATTGCAGACATACATTGTTCATGAGAAGATGGGTCATAATTGCAAACAGTGGTAAATGCCCGAGTGAAGTGAAGAAATTGCACTACGAGTTAATATGTTTGGTTGCCCCACTATCAAAGTACCAAACATTTGATTCCGTTGCAGACATACACTGTTCATGAGAAGATGGGTCATAACTGCAAACAGTGGTAAATGCCCATTCTTCATTCTGCACAAGATTAACAGACTTTGTTTTGGGTGTAGAGGGCTCTACAACAACCATTCAAGCCTCTTTCTTCCTTGCCTCTTTAGCAACTAATTTTGGACAACTCTTTATGACATGATCATTTCCTTTACAGTATTTGCAAAACAATTTCTCCTTTTTTGTTTCCTTCTTGTCTCTGTCATCCTTCTTTGATTATGCAAAATTAGCGAATTTCTACTTACTAGTAGAAGAGCTCCATTTACCTCAGCCCTTCTAACTAGCCAGGAAAGCTTGATCTACAACATGCATAATGGACTTGTTTTGCCTAGACTCATCTTCCTACAACGGAATAGAGACTAACTCCTCAAATTAAGGCATTTGGATTGGCTTTCATCATCAAATGAAGAGTAGAAGCAAAACTCTAATATGAATTGGGAAGACCATTCAGAACAGTCTGCACAAGTGAACTGTTAGGAAAGACTTCATGAGCAAAAATCAATTGTTCCTTCAAATATTGGATCTTTGTTAGAAAGTTGTCCATGGAATCTCCTTCATTCATGTGCTCACTCTCCAGTTGTCTTTGGAGATAAGCAATACAAGCCTCATTCCTTGCCTGCTATAAAGTGGTAAGTGTATCCCAAGCATCCTTAACTATTATGCAAGAGCGAATGTGGGGAATAATGGCACGTCTGCCAGACAAGGCTATCAATGCATGTGCTTGAGCATCTCTGCCATCCCAATGAATTTTCTTTGCAGTAGGTGCAATAGGAACCACAATGCAAACAGGAACATGAAGAATATCACCATCTTCAATGCCGTCTTCATCACCTTTAGCAACTGTGTTTGCAGGTGTAATAGGACATTTTTCAACACCCTCCACAATGTTCCACAATCCTTTTGCAACCAATACATGACACATCATATAATCCCATAATGGGTAATTGGTACCATCCAGCTTATCCTCAATAGCCAACATACAAAATACATCACTGCTTTTATCCATGGCCACAAACTAAAATACCATGGTGCAAAAAAATGACTGTATTTTGAAAAGTTGAACAAAACTACCCTCTCGAGGTCTGCTAAACTTGTAGTAGACTTTGAGATGCTTATACTGGCGAACTGAAACCCATATATATCTTTGGCACAAAAAGTCAAAAAATTTTCTTCACAAGTGTTGTGATAGTGCATTTGGAGGCTGAACGAGCTCAGATCGCGATTTCGACACCTTGAGTATGCTCATCGATTTTTTTGCAATTCTGAGACTGTGACTTGAGGGGTGTCGACGACACCCTAGATGAAATGGTGACCTACTTTAATACCAATTGTTGGAGTTTGAGGTCTGGAAGCATGCAAAAAGAACAAGGAAGAAGAAGAAGAAGCTTGGAGCACAACTGGGGGAAAAAACCTCTTGAAGAGGGAAAAACGTGCCCCGACGGTCCTAGTGTGTTCACACACATCACTATCTAAATATATCAACATGTATGTGTGTGTATGCATGTGTATGTATAGTGTGTATGTGAGTGTGTGTGTGCGTGTATGTGTGTGTATGTGTGTGTATGTATCTATGTGTATGCATATGTGTGTGTATGTGTGTGTATGTATGCATGTGAGTGTATGTGTGTGTATATGTGTATGTGTGTGTGTCTATGTGTGTTTATGTATATGTGTATGTGTATGTGTATGTGTGCATGTGTGTGCATGTGTATGTGTGTGTATGTTATATGCGTGTATATATATATATATATATATATATATATATATATATATATATATATATATATATATATATATATATATATATATATATATATATATATATATATATGTATGTGTGTGTGTGTGTGTGTATATGCATATGTGTGTGTATGCATGTGTCTGTATGTATGCATGTGAGTGAAAGTGTGTGTATATGTGTATGTGTGTGTACGCATATATGTGTGTGTATGTGTGTGTACGCATATATGTGTATGTATGTGTGTGCATGTATATGTGTGTGTCTATGTATGTGTGTGTATGCACGTGTATGTATATGTGTATGTATGTGTGTATGTGAGTGTATGTGTATGTATATGTGTATGTGTGTGTATTTATGCATGTGAGTGTATGTGTGTGTATATGTGTGTGTGCAACTATGTGTGTGTATGAATGTGTGTGTTTATGTGTATGTGTGTATGCATGTGTATATATATGTGTGTATGTGAGGTTATGTGTGTGTGTATATGTGTATGTGTGTGTATGTGTGTGTATGTGTATATGTGTGTGTATGTGTGTGTATGTGTATATGTGTGTATGTGTGTGTATGTGTATATGTGTGTATGTATGTACACATATACTTATGTATGCATGTGCATATATGTATGTGTATGTATATGTGTATGTGTGTGTATCTACATGTGTGTGTATGTGTGCATATGTACATGTGTGTGTATGTGCATGTATGTATATGTGTGTGTATGTGTATGTGTGTGTATGCATGTGTATGTGTGTGTATGCATGTGTATGTCTATGTAAGTATGTGATTGTATGTGTGAGTATATGTGCATGTGTGTGTATGCATATGTGTGTATGTGTATATGTGTGTATGTATGTATGCACATGCATGTGCATACATGTGTTTTGTATGCATGTGTATGTGTGTATGTCTATGTGTGTATGTATATGTTTGTGTATGTGTATGTGTGTATATATGTGCCTATGTGTGTGTATGTATATGTGCATGTATGTGTATGTGTGTATGTATAAGCATGTGTATTTACATGTGTTTGTGTGTCTATGCATGTGTATTTATATGTGTGTATGTGAGTGTAAATGTGTGTGTATATGTGTATGTGTGGGTATGTGTGTATATGCATATGTCTGTGTATGTATATGTGTGTATACATGTGTGTGTATGTATGCATATGCTTGTGTATGCATGTGTGTATGTATGTATGTATGCATATGCATGTGTGTGTATGTTTTTTTGTGAGTGTATGTGTGTGTATATTTGTATGTATATGTGTGTGTATGTGTGTGCATGTATATGTATGTGTTTGTGTATGTGTGTTTATGCATGTGTATGTATGTGTATGTGAATGTATGTGTGTATAGATGTGTATGTGTGTGTCTCCTATGTGTGTGCATGTATGCATGTGAGTGTATGTGTGCATATGCATATGTGTGTGTGTTTCTTTGTGTGTATATGTGTATATCTGTGTATGCATGTGTATGTATGTGTGTATGTGAGTGTATGTGTGTATGTGAGTGTATCCGTGTGTATATGTGTATGTGCATGTCTCTTATGTGTGTGTATATATGCACGTGAGTGTATGTGCATGTCTTGTCTGTGTATGTATATATGTGTGTGTGTATGTGTATGTGTGTATATGCATGTGTATGTATGTGTGTATGTGTGCATGTATGCATATGTGTATGTATGCATGTGTGTATGTATGCATGCAAATGCATGTATGTACATACCTTTGTATGTGTGCATCCTCTCATATGGGTGTGTGCTTGCTCTTCTCCCTCTCTCTCTTATCGAATCTCGACACAAATGTGCCTGGGGAATTCCATTTTTTTTTTAAATGTGTAGGATTCTGCTCACAATGATTTTTGCATCGTAAGTAGGTTTCCAATTTTGCACATAGTGTTGTTACCCTACAATGCTACTAACAACGTTCATTAATACCACTGCATAAGCGACAATGATTGTTGCTTATGCAACTGCACCCTTTTTTTCTTGGTGTTGCTTATGCGATGCTTGCTGGCTAGAGCATCGCATAAGCGGTGCTAGACATTTTTCTTTTAATTGTGGGTGTCATTACACCCCCTTATTCCTTGTAGTGATAGCTCAAGGTCTCTTAAAATTAAGGTCCATGTTCAGCTCTCAGACCTTGAGAACTCATCAATGGAGTTCTAGATGCATGCATCTCATTCGAGAATGCCCTTTGGTCTTGTCGGATCTAAACTCACAATGCTTAAGTTATGCTACTAAAGAACAAAATGAGATATGGATGATTTCAATGTGCTACATGTTTGCATAATTCAATTTTTGTAGGCTTAAGTGCTCTATGTTAAGCTCTCAAACTTGCATTTCTCATAAAAGATGTCCGCAACTCATTGCAATCTCCTCTTTGATCTTTCCCAAACTTGAGCTCATGATGCTTCACACTCAAGGCCTTCCAAACCTTCTCATCCATCTATGCCATTATGAAACAAACCCTTTTGGTAGACTTGAGTGAAAACATTATCATTCAACATACTCATTTCACTACAGAATGAAACAATGATGCTGATTGACAAGACAATATATGATAGGGATGTAGAAGTGACAAAGGAAGGGAGAATCCTAATAGAAGCTAGTCCTCTTGGCTTCATTAACAAGACATCTTCATCATGTGATATAATGAGATGTTAAAGTAGCTCGCTTTAAGGAATCATTAGCTTTTGGGCATTTTTGATGGATAATGTCTCTAGTGGCAACGGCCATGCTTGCTATAGTAGAGTCAACTTGAATTCAAATAAATCTCCTTGTTTGGCTTTAGGGTTATCCCTGCTAATTCTTCCCCTTGATGGGCATTTGGGATCTCTTCATTCTTAGTAGGAGCTAGGCATTCTACCCCTATATTTGTGGGAATCAAGGGGGGTCGTATGTGTTCTATGCCTTTTTACATTGTACATTCAATTAATTCTAGCTATTAGAGAAGGTAGATCACAAGAACAAACTGGTTTATTGCATTTCAGTCTTTGGAAGCGGGTCTACGACTCATGTTCTACTTCTAAGATATTAAAACCCAAAAAGAAGTGTGAGATGAATATGGTATCTGGTGTTGAGAAATGCTTCATGCATAAAAAAATACTTGTGTTGAGAAGGTGGACCAAATGACGGCCAAAAAAAAAAAGGAGTCATCAAAACAAACAAATAGTGAAAAGATTTCAAAATGATCCTCAACCAATGGCCCAAAAAAAAGTGGTCAAAATAAATATTACAAAGTTTTCGAATGACTCTCACTATTTACTGCATAAGTTATCCTTCTCCATTTCAGAAGGTTATCTCTTCTTTCATACGAACAACACTCGCCACATGTGCCTTTGCGCCACGTAGCACAAAAGTGATGTATCATGTTCTTTTGTTGTGAATCGGGCCGTATATCTATAAATTCTTTATCCTTGCGTTTCACCTCATGTACAAAGGGTGATAGAAAATATATTAAGAGCAAGTGTTTCAACACACTTTCTTGTTATTGAAAAGGATGGGACATCGTTTATATATTATTGTTGTACAACTCGATGGAATAAAGGAAGGCGTGGAAATGATAATGAAACGAAGGTTAGATTGGATAATTATAAAAGCAAGCATATTAAAAAACAAGTAGACATCGTGGTGGCACAACCTCTCATAGAGGGACACACATAAATCAAGTATATACTATAAACAAATGTGCACATGTGTACAACTGCATAGATACTTGAGTTTTGCACACATACATGCATACACATCTTTACACATGCACGCACACTTAAAAACTTGTTTGCACACATACACATATACACAAATATACATACACAAACATACACACCTTCACACAGGCCCTCACTTATAAATTCGCGCCCACCTCCACAATGCACATACAAATTAGCCGGCGTGCACAAGTATACACCAATCACACTGCATATGAAGAGTACATCGCATAGGCACATATTGCTTCCATTAGCCCGCTAGACATTGAAAGATGACTTTTCTTCACTAAGTTCTTGTCAAGAAGAAAAGATGAAATAAGAAATAAACATGTTATTATATTATTGATAGTTAATATCTTTTTCATTATTAAATTAAAGAGAAAGAGTTACAACCTAGCCCAATGTTGAGAGGGATAGTGTTGTCAATAGAGGAGCAAAGTAATTAAATAAAAATCATTATGGAAAGGCTCAAAATATCATGGCTAGCATCCCTAGGTGCAAAATTCTTCTCATACTAATAAGGAGTAGCTTCAATTCCCTTCCTATAATCAAGTATGCTTTTGCAAAGAAAATTTAAAAAGTTGTTTAATTGTTTGCATACACCTAGTATAACGAGCGTAGAAAATAGAACACAAATAACAACACATACACACACTTGTAGGTTCCATAAATGTAGATCAAAATGCAACATATGAAAACCTCTCTAGAAATACATATATAGCTACAGACCATGCACATAATAAAGTATATGTGTATGTAGGTGTGTATGTATGTATGCATATGCATGTGTGTATGTGTATGTGTGTGATTGAATGTGTGAGTGTGTATATGTGTATGTGTGTGTCTCTATGTGTGTATGTATATGTGTGTGCATGTGTATGTGTGTGTATGTGTATGTGTGTATGTGTATGTGTATGTGTGTTTATGCATGTGTGTATGTGTATGTGTGTTTATGCATGTGTTTGTATGTGTATATGTGTATGTGTGTTTATGCATGTGTTTGTATGTGTATATGTGTATGTACTTGTATGTATATGTGTGTATGTATGCATGTTTATGCATATGTGTGTGTATGTGTATATGTGTGTATGCATGCATATGCATGGTATTCATGTGTATGCATGTGTATGTGTGTGTATGTATATGAGTGTGCATATGTATGTGTGTATGCGTGTGTATGTATATGTGTGGGTATGTGTATGTGTGTGTATGTATATCATTGTGTATATGTATGTGTGTATGTGTGTGTGTATGTATATGTGTGGGTATGTGTATGTGTGTGCATGCATGTATGTATATGTGTGTATGTGACTTTATGTGCATGTATATGTGTGTATGTGTGTGTATGCATATGTGTGTGTATGTGTATATGTGTGTATGCATGTGTGTATGTATGTATGTATGCATGTGTGTGTATGCATGTGTGTGTATGCATGTGAGTGTATTTGTGTGTGTATATGTGTATGAGTGTGTCGATGTGTATATGTGTATGAGTGTGTCGATGTGTGTGTATGTGTATGTGTATATGTGTGTATGTGTATGTGTATGTGTATGTGTATGTATGTGTATATGTATCTGTGTGTATCTATTTGTGTGTGTATGTATGTGTGTGTATGTGTGTGTATGTGTGTGTATGTGTGTGTATGCATGTGTATGTATAGTGTGTATGTGAGTGTATGTATGTGTATGCATATGTGTGTGTATGTGTATGTGTATGTCTATGTATGTGTGTATGCATATGCATGTGTGTGTATTTATGCATGCCAGTGTATGTGTGTATATGTGTATGTGTGTGTATTTATATGTGTATGTATACGTGTATGTATGTGTATGTGTGCATGTCTATATGTGTGTGTATATGTGTATGTGTGTATGTATATGTGTGTGTATGTATGTACATATGTACTTGTGTATGCATGTGACCGTATGTATGTGTGTGTGTATATGTGTGTGTGTATGTACATGTGTGTGTATGTACATGTGTGTGTATGTGTATGTGTGTGTATGTGTGTGTATGTACATGTGTGTGTATGTCATGTGTGTGTGTGTCATGTGTGTGTATACATGTGTGTGTATGTTTATGTGTATGTGTCTATGTGCGTGTATGTACATGTGTGTATGTGTATGTGTGTGTATGCATGTGTATGTTTATGTAAGCATGTGATTGTACGTGTGTGTGATATGTGTGTATGTGTGTGTATATGTGTATGTGTATATGTGTGTATGCATGTGTGTATGTATGTATGTATGCACATGCACGTGTATACATGTGTTTTATATGCATGTGAGTGTATGTGTATGTGTGTGTCTATGTGTATGTACTACATGTGTGTATGTGTGTATGTATATGTGTGTGTATGTATATGTGTGTGTATGTCTATGTGTGTGTATGTCTATATGTGTGTATATTTGTGCATATGCATATGTGTATGTGTACGTGTGTCTATGCATGTGTAATTACATGTGTGTATGTGTGTATCTTTGTTTGTATATGTGTATGTGTGTAATGTGTGTGTATGCATATGTGTGTGTATGCATATGTGTGTGTATGCTTGTGTATATGCATGTGTATGTATGCATATGTGTGTGCATGCTTGTGTGTATATACGTATGCATATGCATGTGTGTGTATGTATGCATGTGAATGTATATGTGTATGTGTGTGTATGTATATATGTGTGTGCATGTATATGTGTGTGCATGTATATGTGTGTGTCTATGTATGCATGTGTATCTGAGTGTATGTGTGTGTGTATGTGTATGTGTGTGTCTCTTATGTGTGTATGTATGCATGTGTGTATATTTGTATGCGTGTGTGTCTATGTGTGTGTATGTATATATGTGTGTGTATGAATATGTGTGTATGTGTATGTGTGTATGTGAGTGTATGTGTGTGTATATGTGTATGTGCATGTCTCTTATGTGTGTGTATGTATGCATGTGAGTGTATGCATGTGTATATGTGTATGTGTGTGTGTCTATGTATGTGTATGTATGTGTGTGTGTGTTTGTATATGTGTATGTGTGTATGCATGTGTATGTATGTGTGTATGTGAGTGTATATGTGTATGTGTGTGTATGCATATATGTGTGTGTATGTGTGTGCATGTATATGTGTGTGCATGTATATGTGTGTGTTTGTGTATGCATGTGTATGTATGTGTGTATGTGAGTGTATATGTGTGTGTCTCTTATGTGTGTGTATGTATGCATGTGTGTGTATATTTGTATGTATGTGTCTCTATGTGTGTGTATGCATATATGTGTGTGTATTTGTGTGTATGAACATGTGTGTGTATGTGTATGTGTGTGTATGCATGTGTACGTATGTGTGTATGTGAGTGTATGTGTGTGTATATGTGTATGTGCATGTCTCTCATGTGTGTGTATGTATGCATGTGAGTGTATGTGTGTGTATATGTGTATGTGTGCACCTGGGGATGCTAGCTATGATATTTTGAGCCTTTCCATAATGTTTTTTATTTAATTACTTTGATCCTCTATTTACAACACTATCCCTCTCAACGTTGGGATAGTTTGTAATTCTTTCGTTTTAATTTAATAATGAAGAAGATATTAACTATCAATAATATAATAACATGTTCATTTCTTATTTCATAATATAATGACATGTTTATTTCTTATTTCGTCTTTTCTTTTTGACAAGTACAATAGATAAGCAATTGTTGAATATATGAAATTAGTAAAGAAAACTCATCTTTTAATGTCTAGCGGGCTAATGGTGCATATGCGATGTGTGCATATGGAGTGTGATTGGTGTATACTTGTGTACGCTGGCTAATTTGTATGTGCATTGTGGAGGTGGGTGCGAATTTACGAGTGAGGGCATGTGTGAAGGTGCGTATGTTTGTGTATATGTCTATGTGTGCAAACAAGTTTTTAAGTGCGTGTGCACGTGTAAAGATGTGTATGCATGTATGTGTGCGAAACTCAAGTATCTATGGAGTTGTACACATGTGCACATTTGTCTATAGTATGTATTTGATTTATGTATGTATGCATGTACATGTGTATCCGTGTACGTGTGTATGTGCGTTATGTATGTGTGTATGTACGTGTGTACGGAATATCGTCTCTTGCATTTTTTTTATAAACTCGAACTGAAAGTCTATCTAGACTCAACAACTTGTTGAGGACGAACACATCCATTTGAACAATATTAAGTGAGTTTCAGATAGAGCGACAACAACAAGAAAATGCACGCAGCTACCATTCAATGGGTGTCACGTGGCTATGTTTATTCAGACAAGAGCAAAGGACCTTGGTTATTACTATGCCAATGCAGGGAACATTTTTTTGAAAAAAGTGTTGGCCCTTTGCTTGCCTCTTTTTTTTTTGTTTTAAATATAGGAAGTTCGGCCTTAGTCTACTCTCCCGGACTTGAATTAATTAAAAGAAAAATACAAGAGAAGGGGACTAGTGCCCATGGGATCTCTTGAATCCCATATAGCGGGGGTAGCTTTTACAAAGTTTAGATGGCATTACAAAGGAGGTTAATCACCCTCTCATCGCCCTCATGCAGGGCCCACATGGGTTTAAGCTTGTTGTTGATCAAAAGGAGCACTTGATGATGCCTAAAGGGGGGGATTTCTTATAGTTAGCGATCCTTTTGCCAAGGAGGAATATCGATTTCACAATCGACCACTATTTGGGGGAGTCACCAAAGTTACAAGCACATCTTTCTTGCAAGATCTTCCAAAGGACCTCCCCACTGATGGCATTCCAAAGAGTGGTGGAGCAATCGATCGCTTCTCCTAGCAGAGCTTGCTTCCAACTGATATGTTTCTGAAGTCTAATTTTCTTTCCGACAATCTGCTAGAGCCTGTTGGAGTTGGGACAAGTAAAAAAGATGTGAGAAACATCTTCAATGGACCGGTAGCAGCATTTGCACCAGGGAGGTATCCCACAAATTTTGCTAGCCTTAAGGTTGGTCCAGATTCCATGATGAAGAATTTTCCATAAGAGGATAGACTTTTTTACTTCTATGAGGGGGTGCCAGATATCCATGAACTTCATGTCCCACCAAAGTCACGTCCACGACAGGCACCACTTCTTGTTGAGGTTAGCCTGATAATCAATGGTATCTTTGATGTTCGAGATTTTTGATAGGCAATTACCATTGTGCCATATGAGACCAATCGAGCTCAACGTGTCGTGCCCATGAGAAGGCGAACTTTAGAGCGGTCCCAGGTGAGACATCTGCTTTGCGAAGTGTTCCATTCTTCATAGGTAATGATGTTGGCGCTAGGGTCAATATCCTCAAGGTTGATCCACTGGTTGGTGTCTTGCTTCCAGAGATGTTTCCATTTTTTGAAGCCTTTGTTCCATAGCCTCTTGGCATTTTGAATGTTCCAAGATTCCACGATCCGGATGCCATGGATCGGGAACCAGATAGAGTCGTTTTGTCTGATACCAACCACCCACTCCCAATCTTCACTTATTCTTGTGAAGCTTTTGACTTTATTCCAACTCTTCCATAGGGAGCACACAAGATTCGAGCCTTTTGAGAAGACTGGGATCGGGGAAAACAAAAGGGTCAAAATGTCAAGATTCTTCCAATTTTGGAATCCCATGAGAGCCAACTCGTTCTTGTTTCTGAAGATCAACTTGGCCCATGAGGCCTCCCCATTGCACCATGCCTTAATCATCCATTTTGCTGCAAGTTTGTTAGCCATGCACCCAATGTCCAGAATGCCAAGGCCCCCACTATCCCTTTGGTTAGTGTAGATGGACCACTTGATTTTGGGCACCCCCCTCCTATTGTGGTCGCTCGTCTAAAGGAAGTTTGTGCAAATACTTTTCAGTTTGGATAGATCTTGCTATTTCGGTCTCCAACAAGAAAGGAAGTAGATGGTCGATGATATGAGGAACGTGTTGATAACCATTGCGTGATTAGCAAGATTGATTTGCATACCTCTCCAATAGTTTAGCTTGTTTTCGAGTCTGGCCAGCACCCAGTTCCACCGCTGCTCCATCGAGATACCAAAACCTAAGGGAATCCCTAGAAGCCAGAAAATTTGGCCTTGCGGAATGATTTGATAGCCATGATCAATGAGAAGGTGAGGCTGGATCCCGACAATAGCTCTGAAAGTGGTCTTAGAGTGGTTTATATTGGATCTGGAGGCCACGTAGAAAGTATCAATGCACCTCCAGAACATCTCTAGGCTGGTACTATCGTTGTGGACAAACGCATTCATATCATTGGCAAAAAGTCTCATGGTGATCTGACCGTGGTCATGAGGCAAGTGGAGGCCTTTGATATTACCTGCTTCCACCTGATGCTCCACCAGTCGGCTAAGCCCTTTCGTGGCAATGGCAAAGAGAAGGGGAGCCAACAGGCACCTTTGTCTAATTGATCTTCTAAGTTTGATCACCTTCGAAAGTTTGCCATTAACATTAATTTGAGTAGACGTGTTTCCCAAAAGGGTCGAGATCATCTTGGTGAATTTTTTACTAGCTCTGAGATCTTTAAGTGACTGTAGAATATAGTCCCATTCCAGCCTGTCGTAGGCTTTATCAAAGTCGATCTTGAGGAAGACCACATCTTGTCTTGACTCATTTGCAAAGTCGAGACCTTCCCAGATATCTATAATGGTTTCCAAAATTGACATTCCTTTGACGAAACCTTTTTGGTCCTCGCTTAACCACGCTCTCAGATGGCTGGAAATTCTATTGGCTATGACTTTGGCAATGACCTTATATCCCAATTGGAGCATCGTAATCGGACGTTAGTTCTCAATTTTGTTCCTTTCCCCTTTTTTTTGTATTAACTTGATAATGCAATTGTTGAGACAAGTCGGAAGTGCGCCAAACTTGAGCACCTCTTGCCAGACCAGACGAAGAGGGGTGGTGACCACCAACTTGAAGGACTTAAAGAACTCATTAGTGAGCCTGTCTGGCCCGGGGCTTTTACCACAAGGGAGGGCATCAATGACTTCAATGGTTTCTGCTTCCGAGATAGGGGAATCAAGCAGGGAATGAAGGTTGAGATGGATCTCATGAGAGGAAACTCTAGATATGGCTACCATGCAGTCCCGTCTTTGGTGGGAGAGGGGGGTCGAGGTCCCCAGGAGTCTTGTAAAGTTCCCTTCAATGATCCCAAAATTGCCTTCTTTCGTATTGCATACATTGCCATTTGAGTCTAGCAATAGGGGGATCGATTCTCTATTTTGTTTCCTTTTAAGCATGCGCCACATCTCTTTGGTGGGTTTGTCGGACTTGCCAGCCCACCGCTCATTGAAGAAAATTTGCAAATTTTTCCTTTTAATTTTTTCCTCGTATTTCAACAATGCTCTGATTTTTCATAGACCAATTTGGGATTGAGCTTTTCCTTTGTTCACTTCCTCCTCAAGTCTCCAGAGTCTATGATATAGAGCTTCTCTACATGCCTGCCGAACACTCTCGAGCATCTTCCTGGTTCTAAACATGATTTGTCGTGACTTATCGACCGCACGTCTCCAGCACTTGGCTGGGGATGAACCGGAAGTGAACTCCTCCTTCCACATTTCAACAATTTCTTGATGGACGAAGGGGAGAGAGAAGGAGGTCGTGCACGCGTGAAACCAAGGAGCCTTACGGATTTTGGTGAAAGGTTAGAAAGCGATAACAATAGGGTAGTGGTTAGAGATGGCAAGGTCAGTGCGTTGCGAGAAGGAAGGGTAGCCCCACTGATGAATAATGTTCTAAGCAATGGAGCATCTATCCAATCTAGCTTTCCTTAGGTCCTCGCCCGCTTGGAGATTTGACCACGAAAAGCCATTCAAATCTTTGAATTCGACCAAATCCAAGTGAAGTTTGGTTTTGTCCCATGTTTCTTTCTCCTGACTAACGATGACCAGACTCTTGCCATTCCATCTGTCCGCAGGGTCCTCCACCATATTGAAGTCACCACAAATTAGCATGTTGTGGGGAAGCGAGTCCAAGGAGGCCTAGGTGTTTAGTCTCTCCATCTCCCCGTTAGGGGCATACATAGAAACGAAAGTAAAACAAAATGGGGCACCAAAGGAAACTGCAATCCATTGATGGCTCTCATCTTCAATGGACTGCTCAAGATTTTCAAACTAGAATTGAGTAATACCGATTGCTATCCCATAGGACCCCCGCGAGTGTGATGCCAAAATCCAAACATGGGTGGAGACATGTCTAATACATTTCTGGAGGTCTGCTCCATCAATTTTAGTCTCTTGAATACAGATAAATTCTTGGTTTAGGTTAATCTCGCAAAGCCATTGACCAATGATGGTCGCTCTTGAGGGATCGGTTAGCCCTCTAGCGTTTAACGAGATGATGATCATTATCATAAGTTACCCTCTTTGCGGGAGGGGGCCTTATCCTTTCTCTTCTTGGATTTGTCTTTCTTTTTTGGCGAGAGGGGATCTCGACTTAGCAGTTTGTTCTTGTGGGGGCTTCTCCAGGGTAGCTCAATAGGTTGTTTCCCCTTGCGGGATGCCTCCTGTTGGAAAGAACTGGAAACCGTTTCCGAGATAGTCGATCCAATGATCGAACTTTCACTATCCATGTTGTCTTCATTACTAGTGGTAAAGCTGTCTTCTTTGCTTGTAGTGTAACGCTCCTAGTAGGTTTCTTTATTGTCAGGGATCTCTAGGGCTTTGTCGCTGGTGTCCACCTCAAACAGGTTCCTACCTGGGTAATCAAGCTCATTGCTTTTCCAAATTGCAAAACAGGTTGTTTGAGGGGGTATCTGGCATTTGGTTTCGCTCAGATGTCGCCTTGGGGCTTCTTTTCCTTCTTCTTCTGACTTCTGTGAACCCGTCTGCATCGGCTTCTGGGTTATGGGGGCCCTTAACTTCCTCTTCGCTCGTCGGGCGATTCAATGTCCCTTTGTTGTCTTGAGCATTTTTGGAGGCTTCTTTGTTTTTGCTTGCTTTTTTGTCTCTATGGGCAATCTTTAATCCTATGACCTTGTTGGCCACAACAAAAGCACGCATTAGGTAGGTTTTTGTAATTAGTTTCTTGTTCCCAGACATCCCCTTTGCCCAAGTCCACTTTGATTTTCGATGGAACCGCCATGCTGAGGTCAGCCTCGACATAGATTTGGGGGTGCCACTAAGCATTGAACGAATGTCCACCTTCATAAATGAGACCACCAACATCCTCTCGTGATGCCAACAACTTGTCGATAGGAGAAACAATGTCCCACACGAAGTTGTACAAGAAGTATGGCAGGTTAGTGAGCTCGTTCGAGAGAGGGTACCGGAGAGATTTCGATTTGTCAAGAATAAAATGGAGGGTTCATCTAAACAGGCACAGGGTGGGCCGCCCGAGTTGCCAAGTTTTGACACTGAGGGCTAGAAATGCCATATCTTCATTCTCAAAGAGTAGAAGCATATGACTAGCTGGTAAGAACTGACACTTACAAACAATCAACCCTCAGGGGAACCACTCGTTGCGAAGCCACTGGCGCACGGTATCGAGTGGGAGTCTAGGGTCAAACACTTGTCTGACGAGACAGACTTTCTTGAGCTCTTTTTGCATTGACAAAATTGCGGATCTATTGAGGGAAACCAAGGGAGGCTCAACACCCTCGAAGGCCCCAAGGGCGATACAAGATCCCCCCTCCAAAATAGGGGCCAAGTTATCGATCTCCCTCGGGGGCGGGGCTAGGTTGCTTCTCACAAAGGAGGAGGCCGCCAGAGCCATGACAACGATCTTGACTTGCACGATGAAGAGGAAAAAAGCATTTGATATTTGAGTGCGAGTAAGGGAGCAATAAAAAGCTCAATACTGAAATGGCACAAAGAACAAAAGCTACAACAATGAAAGATTTGCAGGTTCCGAGTCACTCCAATCAATCAAAATCCAAAAGAAGGGTTTTCAAACCGAAGCTGTCCATCCTTGGCAATTGAGAAGGTGCCCCTCGTGACCGTGAGCTATGGAAAGTGAGCTCTCTTGCACCAAATTCAAGTTTGAAAGAGTAATAGAGAGAGAGGAGAGAATAAAAATTTTGAAGCTTTCTTCTCTATACCCGGTCATCCTTTTAACAAGAAATTTTTTTTTTTTTTTAAATGGAGGTTCAGCCGAAGCCTACTCCCCCGGACTTTAACTTTGAAATTGCAACTGTACAAGTGAATGGGCATAGTACCCGCGGGACCCCCCGTATCCCACAAAGCAGAGGTTAGACAAGGTTACAACTGAATGAGACATGGTTACAACTGGGTTTAACTGGCGTAAGCCATAACATGTCGAGCCTGGGACTTGAACCTTGGACCTCCGCCTCAATAGGCCAAAGCTCAACCAAGTGTCCTACAGGACGTGGACTTTTAACAAGAAAATTGAAATATATGTTCTTTGAATCAATAACTACCACCCACGAAAGTTTCACATCATTGTGCGTAAAGAGTCATACGTGTTCAAAGTTTGCTGAAAGTCGTTTTTTGAAAATAGGACTTTTAGGATTGACGAGTGCGATTCACGAAGGATTTTCAAACACGCTAAACGCTCACGGAAGAGAGCGTGATTGACGAGTGCTAGGTAACGCTGGGTGTGCTATCGATTGCGATTGACGCAGAGCGCGATTGATGGGGATCAAGGAAATTCGCGTTCTTTGTCCATCGTAAGCTCCGCGATGGACTGATGGGAGCTTCATCTGCCGTCTTCTGCCGCGACAGACCGGCTCAAGCCGGGAACTTTGAACACGCCATGTTTGCAGCGTTAGCCATGCCCCAACCGATGACACCCAACTAAGTTCAGTCAGTCGCGAAAGCAGCACAAAAGAGTTGACCCTGATGAGTGTAACGAAGTCAATCTCCAAACGGTCGTGACAAACGCTCTAGTCAGTCGCGAATGGCATCTCACTCAGGCTGGGTTCACACTAACCGGCGGCACATTTTTGCTATCCACGTGGAAAGATCATATTGGGTTGAAAAAATCTTTCTTGTTCCGGGTCCACTAAATCTGAGGGTGACTTTCGGGGGAAATTAGTATTTTTATTGGCAGCCTGCTTTTTTAACCAATAGAAATGCATAAATTTTTGTACTTTTAAAATTTCTACCGCTCTGTGTGAATGCCTAAGCGGCATGAAAAAAAGACATCCATTTTGTGCCGCCCTATCTGCATTGAGCCTCAATCAATCGCGACATCACCTCTCTCAATCGCGATGGACAGCATAATCCTCTAAATGCTTACTCTTCCCCTATGTCAATCGACTGCCCAAAAAATGTAGATGTTCCATCACATATATGAAAACGTGGTTGGCAGCACTCTCCAATTTTCATCGTTCCTAGGTGGAAATTCAAGTTTTTTCATCTATGTTCCACTGCCATTGTGTGAAACCACCCTTAGTCATTGAGATGTACATTCAAATAGAAGAGCGCCACCCGTCCCTCCATTAGAGGTTGTGCCACCATGATATCTACTTCTTTTTAATATGCTTGTTTTTACAATTCTCCAATCAAACCTTAGTCATTGAGATGTACATTCAAATAGAATAGCGCCACCCGTCCCTCCATTAGAGGTTGTGCCACCATGATATCTACTTCTTTTTAATATGCTTGTTTTTACAATTCTCCAATCAAACCTTAGTTTCATCATCATTTCCACGCCTTCCTTTATTCACATGGAGTGTACAACAATAATATATAAGCGATGTCCCATCCTTTTCAATAACAAGAAAGTGTGTTGAAACACTTGCTTTTAATATATTTTATATCACCCTTTGTACATGAGGTGAAACGCAAGGATAAAGAATTTATAGATATACGGCCCGATTCACAACAAAAGGACATGATGCATCACTTTTGTGCTACATGGCTCGAAGGCACATGTGGTGAGTGTTGTTCGTATCACATGTGGTGAGGGACAACTTATGCATTAATAGTGAGAATTATTCGACAACTTTGTATTATTTATTTTGACCACTCTTTTTTGGCCATTCGTCGACGATCATTTTGAGATATTTTCACTATTTGTTTTGATGACTCTCTTTTTGGGCCATCCGTTGTTCCACCTTCTCAACACAAGTATTTTCTATGCATGAAGCATTTCTCAACACTAGATACCATATTCATCTCACAATTCTTTTTGGGTTTAAGTCTTAGAAGTAGACATTGAATCCGTAGACCGGCTTCCAAAGGCTGAAATGCAAACTTTCTTGAAAAAGGTTTTTTCCTTTTTTTTTTTTTTAATCAAGGAAGTTTGATCTAGCGATCTACTCTTTTTAATAGCCAAAATTAATTGAATGTACAATGTAAAAGGGCATAGAACACATACGACCTCTGGTTCTCACATATGTAGAGGTAGAATGTTTAGCACCTATTAGGAATGAAGAGATCCCAAATGCCCATTAAGGGGAAGAATTAGGAGGGATGACCCTAAGGCCAAACAAGGAGATCTGTTTGAAATTGAAGTTGACTCTACTATAGCAAGCATGGCCCTTGCCATTGGAGACATTGTCCATCAAACATGCCCAAAAGCTAATGATTCCTTGAAGGGAGCTACTTTAACATCTCATCATATCACATGATGAAGATGTATTGTTAGTGAAGCCAAGAGGACTAGCTTCTATTAGGTTTCTCCCTTTCTTTGTTGCTTCTACATCTTTGCCATATATTATCCTATCAATCAGTATCATTGTTGATTATTATCCTATCAATCGGCATCATTGTTTGGTTTTGTAGTGAAGTGAGTATGTCAAATGATAATGTTGTCACTCAAGTCTTTTAAAAGGGTTTGTTTCATAATGGCATATATGGATGAGGAGGTTTGGAAGTCCTTGAATGTGAAGCATCATGAGCTCAAGTTTGAGCAAGATCAAAGAGCAAATTGCAATGAGCTACAGACATTTTTTATGAAAAATGCAAGTCTGAGAGCTCAACATAGAGTGCTTGACCCTACAAAAATTGAATTGTGCAAACATGTAGCACAATGAAATCATACATATCTCAATTTTGGTCTTTAGTAGCATAGCTTAAGCATTGTGATTTCAGATCCAACAAGCTCAAAGGGCATTCTAGGACGAGCTACAAGCATCTAGAACTCCATTGATGAGTTCTCGATCAGGTCTGAGAGCTGAACATAGACATTAATTGTAAGAGACCTTGAGCTATCACTACAAGGAATAAGGGGACGTAGCGACAGCCCTAATTTAAAAAAAAAAACATGTAGTGTCGCTTATGTGATGCTTTGGCCAGCGGCCGTCACATAAACAATGCAAAAAATGGTGCAATCGTATAAGTGACAATCATCATCGCTTATGCGATAGTATTAATGAACATTGCAAGTAGCATTTTTAGGGTGGCGACACTATGTGCGACACTTGCAAACTGCTTGTGACACAAAAGCATCACATAAGCGACATCTTGCACATACAAAAATAAGTTTGAAATTCTTTCAGCACATTTGTGCCGAGATTTAGAGAGCGAGAGAGAGAGAGAGCACGCATGCCCATATGAGAGGATGCACACATACACACACATACAAAGGTACGTAAATACATGCATTTGCATGCATACATACACACATGCATACGTACACATATACATACACACACATATGTATACACACACATAAGAGCCACACACATACACATAAATGCACACAACGTATGGTGCGACGGGGTGTGCGATGCTTGCATAGAGCATCGCTAACACGACGGTTTTAAAAAGCGTTACATAAGCGATGCTAAAAAATATCGCTTATGTGATGCCAATTCCAGTGGTTTTTACGACGCATTACCATCGCTTACACGACGGTCTGTTGACGCAAAAAATTAAAACGTTGGAGGCTCTTCGATCAGCATTTTCACACGTCTAATTGAAAAGCTCTCCAACGTTCGCAATTGCGTTGCGCTTACGAGCTGAAACAAGTATATGCAAAATTGTTGTTTTGCCTAAGCTCTATCTTATTGTCTCTCTCTGTCTCTGTTTCTCTCTTTCTACGTCTTTCTCTCTTTGAATTCTCTCTCTCTCTCTCTTTCTCTCTCTCTCTCTCCTTTCTCTCTTTATTGCAAGTTATTCAAAAAGCTAACCAAGCAAAAAGTATGGCTAACTATTGTAAGTATAATTTCTATTCTTTTTATATCATTTGAATTGTGTTATTTTCATTAGATAGCATACTCAAACTTATTGATATGCACATATACACTTATACATGATGAAGATGCATGTTCACACAACACATGCACATACACACACATATATACACAGATACATGTGCACATACAGTTAGACATACATACACATACACATGCATATGCACAAACATTTCTACAACCACATAAAAAGACTTACATGCATGCATTATTGCATATATATATATATATATATATATATATATATATATATATATATATATATATATATATATACACACACACACACACACACACATACACACATTAACATATATGTAAATACATGTATATGCACATCCACGTGCATGCACATGGATGCAAATGGAAATGCATCCACATACACATGCATGTTTCATACATATACACATACATATACATACATTATACACATATATACACATATATATGCACATACGTACACACACATATACACATGCATACACACATGCACATACATACATATACACATATACATGCACATACACACATATACACATAGAGTTACACATATACATGCACATACATATACACACACATACACATGCACATGCACATACTCATATACACACATATACACTTACACATGCACATGCACATGCACATACATACATACACACACACATACACATGCACATACATACATATACACACACATACATATACACTTATGTACACACATATGAATGAATTATATAATTAAAGCATTAAAACACATGTTTAATATAAACAATAATAACAATCATAGAACAAAACTCTTCATTACTTAATACCATACACACAATTCAAAACATAACTGAAATGATATATATATATATATATATATATATATATATATATATATATATATATATATATATCAATGTAAATACATATAATCCAATGTCATAGTCAACTAGAATCCTAATCATCATCATCATGATCATCATCATCAGCAACAGCATCATGATCATCTTGATCATCCTCATCCTCATCATCATGATCACCCTATGACGATTGAGATCGTCCCTCCTGTGTTTGTCTCTCTAGCTCATCCATATCTTCCTCTCCATAATACTCCTGTATTACATATAACAAACATAAATAAGTAAAACAATTAAACCATTCATAAAAATAAAATAATTATATAAAATCTAATAATACTCGCAAAGGCATCCGGATGATCTCACATATACTCGCTCAAACGCCGATATCCAAAATGTGTAGCATACTCGATCTCATGTTTCGTAGGATATCGGCCATAATCCTTTCGCTGCATTGAAACAAATAAAAAAGATTAGTTACTTGCATTTTAACTAAAATAAAAAATATACTCACAATAACACATATACTTACAAATGTAGCTACAAAACCATGATGGCCCATTTGGCATAGGTGCGATGTGTGGCCCGACTCCACTCTCTTCTTTGCAGTAGCCTGTTTATTTAAGAAAAAAGAAATACATAAATTAAATGTAAAAAATTACTAAAATATATGAAAATTATAAATATAAACTATTAATTTGTATACCTTCTGCTGAGGAAATGACTCCTGAAGATGTAGATGTCTACGAAAAAACTACCACGTCTTAGGTGGTATGTTATGTCGCCTCTTATTTTTTTCCACCATACAATATCTCCTGTTAATTTAATCTCAAACCAAAAAAAAAAAATCAGAATACATAAACATATATACACACACATACACATACCCACATACACATATACATGCAAACATATACGCATACATATATGCATACATATACACATATACATACATATAACATAAACACACATATACATATCCACATATATACATACACACACATGCATGCATATACACTCATTCATACAAAATACATGCATTTATCCCACAATAATATGTATTTGTGTATATGTGGATATGTGTGTGTGTAAATGTGTATATGTGAATATGTGTGTATGTGTAAATATGTATATGTGAATTTTTTGTTATCAAATACCATTATTTGTAGATCCTGATCAATCAGATGGAGCTCCACCACCGTCTCCTCATCGTGCAACGACTATATACTGTAAGTATATCAAACATTTAATTTTGAATATATTTGATGGATGCATAACTTATATATTTTTTTGTTTCTTATTATAATCAGATTCTGATCAATCAGAGGGTACTCCGCCACCTCCTACTCATGCAACAACTTCACATGTGTCCTCCGATAGGAATTATGATGAATTTTACTATCAAGAGCATATTATATGTTGGTGTAACTCTTGTTATGGCACGCATCGGAGACCACAATTGGAATGTATTGAACATGAGGTAGAGTATGGTACTTTCTGAGCGTGCACCATCACTTGATCAACGTGATAATGCTTGGGTATGCATTTTTTATATAAATTAATGTCATTATTTTATTTAAAACCCATATACAAAATCAAATTACTATTGATATATAGGAATACTTGTTTGATGATGATGATGATGATGATAATTTTTCTCATAATGTTAATATATCTTGTACATGTCATGGACTTGCTATTCATCAATTACAAGTAGAGGTTTCTATAAATCATCTACCTCCTAGTTTAGAGACTAAAACGGCTAGAGATTATCCATTGCCAGCTCGTGATCGTTCTCTAGTACAAACATATGATAGAAGAAGATATGGAGGATGGAATAGAAGACCACTTCCTTTAGATGGAGAGGTTTTCAACTTTTGGGGTTATCATTATATGATTGCTCCATCCACTATTACTAATGCTTGTCGTGGTCTCTTTAGTGTAGAGGATTTGTATGTGCCTCCGAACTTTGAAGTCACTCTTATGTCATTTTGTGGTCCTATATATGGCTGGGGAGATTGGCATCGACTTTCACGTTATGTTCAAAGCATGAGTACTTATGGAATATGCTTGAACGTAGCATCCCTTACTAGTAGAAGGATTTTACATGTAGAAAATGAAAGATTATATACTGATGGAAGACCTTACACACATGGAAATATAACAGGTTTAATAAATAGTAGTCAAGGGTTACATAATAGTTCAAGTACTAATTGCACATTTGAGGAGCGTGAAAATAGTCATGAATCACCATACATGAGTAGAGATGTATCAAGATACATAGTTGTCAATGCTATTACTACATTACATGCAGGTGATGAACTATTAGTGAATTATGAATGGCGTAGACCTCCAAGAGCACCTTTTAGCTAGAGAGAATAAAAATTTTCTATCCATATTTAATAACTTATATATTTAATTTTATGTTTAAAGTTTACTTTTTATTCATTTATGGAATACTAGTGAATTTTATTTATATGTGTAGATTCCAACGGATGATGTTGATGATATTCCTCCACACCATTCACAATTGCCAGTAAGACCTCATTTATTGGAAGCTTCTATGAGGAGGCTACACAAAAGTGATCCTGTGGAATATGCAAGGTTGAAAGATCTATATTCAAAAGAAGATAAAGTACAAGATTTGTGCGACAATGATGAAGATGATGGCATGGCATATTTTATTGAGTATTGGTATCAATTGATAATTCTAAAAATGAGAAATATCTTCGAGAGGAATGTCTAAAGCATGTATATGAAGGATGTTGTTTGACACGACTAAGTGCGAGCTTACTTATTCTCAATCTTCAAAATCGTTTTGGATGGAGTAATGTATCTGTTTCGACACTATTAAGGTATAATTTTCAATTTTCTCTCTCTCTCTCTCTCTCTCTATATATATATATATATATATGCATAAATAAACATACACATAATATACATGAATGTATACACACATATAAACATACACACACATATACACACATACACATGTTATAAGAGTAAGGTCAAATTATACATACCTGTATCGAATGAAGATGTTTTGTCCATCTAACCTTTAGAATTGTCCACCCAACCTTTAGAATCTTCTTGACACATATGTTTCTCCTATTTTAGTCGACCTAATACTTGTGCTGCTAATTCTTTTTAATACAAATATTAAGTAGCCGTTATCAAGGAAGGTATCAAGTCATATGTAAAATGGGGGGAGCAAATTTATCTTGAAGATTTTGAAGGATGGAAAAATAATTTTAAAGGATGGGTGAACAAAAAGTGTCCATTCAATGCAGGTTTTTATTCTTACTTTAGATAAGGTAAGAACAAGAACTTGAATTCAATGGACACTTTTTGTCCGCCCATCTTTTAAAACTATTAATGCATCTTTCAAAATATTCGCGAAAAAATTGATCCTCCCATTTTACATATGATTTAATATCTTCCTTGGTAACGACTACTTAATATCTGTAAACAGCTTAGCAAGACAGGTAATAGATTGACTATAAAATGGGAAACCGCCAGACGATTCAATGGTCTAGATATGAAAATCTGCAAACCACAATATACAAAAAACAATTAAAAACAAAATCAAATATACACAGCTACACATGCATACATACATATACATACATATATACAGATTCGTATATACACATACATACATACATACACATGTATACACACATACATATACATATATGCATACATATACACATACATATATATACATACATATACACCTATAAAACACATATACATACATATATACATATACACATACACATATGTATACACATGCACATGCATATTCACATCCACATACACATAAGCATACACATATATAAAATTATATGCATATATATATATATGTATATTTATTTATTTACTTTTTTTAATATATCTTTTTTTTATGAACTTACAGGTTATTATCTGAAAAGTTTTTGCCAAGTCAGAATATTCTTCCTACCTCACATGATGAAATGAAGAAGATAATCAACAATCTTGGTATAGATTATTAATGTATACATGCATGTCCTAATGATTGTATTTTATATAGAGGTGAATATGCAGACTCTTTGACATGTCCCAAATGTCAATCTCCTCGATATAAGGGCGAAGAAGGTAAAATCCCAAAAAAGTTATTGAGACATTTTCCATTGGATCCACGGATTAGACATATGTTTCAAAGCCCCGAATTATCAAAGCTTTTGACATGGGGACATGATCATAAAAGTACTAATGGAATAATCAGAATTCCTCATGATAGTGTTGCTTTTCAACATATTGATTCTACGTGGCCTGAATTTGCACAAAATCCACAGATCTAAAGTTAGGAGTTGCATTAGATGGGGTTAATCCATTCTCCATGAAATCCAGTAAATGGTCAACATGGTCAGTGGTAGTCATAAACTACAATCTTCCGCCATATCTTAGCATCAACACTCGATGGATGTTTTGGGTCGAGCGATTTATGGGAATATTAAAAGGTTATGTGCGACAAAGAGCAAAACCATAAGGATCCATGGCAAAGGGTTGGATGCTTGAAGAGTGCATGCATTACATTAGTGAGTACCTTGAAAGAGTTCATGAAGAAGCTCCACGTGCATGGACCAACGAGTCTTCTTCAAAAATAACAAATGAGGTATTATCAGTTAAGGGAGTTCCATTCTTATTTACATTAAAAAAAAAAAAAGATGTTTCTACTTTTGTAGCATATAATAGCGAATGCATGCAAGCATTCCTTAGCGAGTATGAACAAGAACTTCAAAATCTCCGAAGTAAAAGGCAAAAAAACAAAAGATTTAGACGTAATCTCGATAATAATGAGATTACAGATATATCTTCTTTCACAGATTGGCTATATAGTCGCTTGCAACGCGCCAACGCAAATAATGAAGAAATCTCAGATGACCAGAGAGAGTTAATGATAGGTTGTGAACGAAAGGTAATTTTATTTTAATAATATTTTATTTTTTTCAAATACGTATATTAGTTTCTATTTACTAATTGAATTTCTTTTGCAGGCTCGAATGTTCACTAATATGTGGGCTTTTGGATAGCATATTAGAATCAAAGCCATTGATTCTTTATGTAAAACAGAGGATTCTAGTATTGTTGCTTCTTTCAACCAACTATCATGTGCTAGCTCAAAAGACACGAACCTTATAGATGGCGAACTTGGTTACGTAGGAACTATTGTTGGTATCTACGAAATTTCATTTCGTACATTCAAACAGGTAGAAAAAAGTTTATATTGTTTATGATAGAGTTAGTTATTTTTTTAAGCACCTAATAACGGGTTTATGGTTTTATATATTTTGATAGGTCATTTTGAAGGTTGATTGGTTTCGAGCCGACTATAAAGGTAGTAATTCCACATTAAGAAAGGAATTATCAGGGTTTTGGGCAATTGATTCTTCCAAGGTAATGCGATCTACTAAAGAACCATATATTCTTCCTAGGCATATTGAACATGCATTTTTTTATAAAAACCTAGATGCTCATCCTTGGTGGCAAGTCATTCATGTTCAACCTAGAGGTAGGTCATTGTTTGAACAGTGTATTGTTAGAGAGATCGAAGAAAGTCCTCTTGATGATTCAACATCAGATACTAATACATCAACATCTAAAAGAGAAATTAGAATCATTATACGTGATAATGATACTAATTTTTTTTATGAAGAGGATAATTCTCTACATGTTGATTCTACTGATGAGGAAGAGGAATTACCAGAAATCGATATTAATCCATCAATAGATATGTGACTCATGAGAACATATATTTAACAATAGAAGAAATAAATGAAATCAATAAGGATAATGAAGATGAGACTATATTGATGTCTTACCAAAATGATGGAAATAATGAAAACATATGAGCAGATTAGATAGTAAATTCTACTCTAGTTATTGATCAATAACTTGAAGCTTCTGAATGGATATCAGATAATAGATTTTTTATTCAACTTGAATAACGATGAATCCTACTAGAGAGATGAAATCATGCTCTTTTAAGTTAGAGCATGAAGCTCGGGGGTATGCCTAATTATTTTATATATAACTTCATCTTCGAGGAGCAAATTTTTATCATGTATGTATGTATATGTGTGTGTATTCATGTGTATTATATGTATACATATGTTAGTATGCATATATATGTATTTCATGTATATGTATGTGTGTGCATGTGTGTGATATATGCATATGCATTTATGTAAAATATTCATGTATTCATGTAATATATGCAAGTGTTTATAATTGTGTGCATGTATATATGTATATGTGTAAATGTGTACATGTAAATATGTATGCATATATATATATATATATATATATATATATATATATATATATATATATTTATGTGTGCATGTAGGCATGTATATGTGATGTGTACATGTATATATGTATATGTGTCTATGTGTAAATGTGTACATGTAAATATGTATGCATGTATATATATATTTATGTGTGCATTTAGGCATGTATGTGTGATGCATAATATATCTACTCCATTTTATATTTATGTATGTGTATCTACATGATGTGTATATATCTTTAGATATATTATGATCCTCGTTGATTCGAGTAGCTATATATATAGAGGCATAAGGTTGGGAGGAGAGACATCTCTCTAGTAGGACGTCGGAGGAATAGATGCAATGTGTACATATACTTCAATCATATGGCTAAAAGGTTGAATTAGAGTTTTTAAATTAGGAGTTTTAAAACCTGAATATCAAAATTAGTGTTTTCAAATTAGGATTTTTGAAATAGGATTTATTTATTTATTTATTTGTGTGTATGCATGTGTTGTGTATGTATGTGTATCTATATGTGATGCATGTGTTGTGTGTGTGTGTATATGCATGTGTATGTATATATGCATGTAAATATGATTATATGAGTCTATGTGTGTGTACATATGTGTGTGACGCATGTGTTGTGTGTGTGTGTATATGCATGTGTATGTATATATGCATGTAAATATGATTATATGAGTCTATGTGTGCATATGCATGTGTATGTGTAGATGAGTATGTGTATGTGTATGTGAGTATGTGTATGTGTCTATGTGTATTCATTATATGTGTGTAACTGCATGCATGTGTATGTGTGTGTAAAAATGTGCATGTATGTGTGTGTATGTATAAATATGCATGTATGTGTATACGTGTGTAAATGTGCATGAATGATGTATATGTGTGTGTATGCATGTATTTGTACCTCTAGTCTCACTCTTTTCTCTCTCTCTCTCGCATATACATACATACATAAACACACATACTCATATCCACATATATATACATAAAAGCAATGCATATCGTGCATTATCGCGACGATGAGCCATAAGTGTCCGCATCTCTTTTAGACACCACTTATGCGACCATCCTGTCCCAAACTCTGTCTCAAGTGAACTAAGTACATATTTTTTATCCCTCTCATCATGGTCACTACAAAAATAAAAAAAATCATGTAAATAGAACATAAGATATTTATTTCAATTTATATGTAAAATTTATACTTACTTCCACAGTAAGTGGACAAGGTGTAGGTAAGAGTCGCATAATGCCCGCATTCTTCTCTTGAACTCCAATCCATTCCCTATGTACACAATGTTCCCTTCTGGCTCTATATCGCACTCTAGCCCTAAGGTGCCTATGCATGTCCTCATAGGCAACTCTGCTCTGCTATCATGATTTGGAGGTGGTATAGGTGTCATGAAAATAGATAGACAAAAATAAATAAAAATATGTGTTATAATATCATAAAAAAGCTTATGAAAAAAAAACATACCTATGAGCAGATAGCTGTGTTCCTGCATATGGAGCTGCAGAAGAGCCCTCCTCTGATCACTTGGTAAGCATCTGGATCGTATAATCCAGCTCATCATCAGGCATCTCTGAGTACTCATGCATGATGACCCCTAGAGCATCAGACGAAACTTTTGCTCTCATAAGACTTTTTATGAGAGTGAGTTTCGCCTTTCTCTCTCTACTAGGACCCATAATACCTAACATATAAAACAAAATGGGTTAGAAATCAATATATATACGTGTACATATGTATATGTGTATATGTGTATGGTGTATATGTGAGTGTGTGTATGCATGTAAACATGTATGTATGCATATGCATGTGCATTATGTATGCAAATGTATGCATGTGTGTGTATGTGTGTGTGTATGCATGTAAGTATGTATCTATGCATATGCATTATGTATGCATATGTATGCATGCATGTGTATGTGTGTGTATGTGTCTCTATGTGTGTGTATGCATATATATGTGTGTATGTCTCTATGTGTTTGTCTATGCATATATATCTGTGTATGTGTCCATGTGTCCATCATGTGTGTGTGTATGTGTGTGTGTGTCTATGTATGTCTGTGTGTATATACGTGTGTATATGTATATATGTGCCTATGCATTTGTATGCATGTGTGTATGTGTGTGTATATGTTTGTATGTCTGTGTATGCATGTAAGTATGTGTGTATGCATATGTGTGTGTGTATATGTGTGTATGTCTGTGTATGCATGTAAGTATGTATGTATGCATATGCATATGCATTATGTATGAATATGTATGCATGTATGTGTATGTGTGTGTATGTCATGCATGTGTATGCATATGTGTGTGTATGCATGTAAGTATGTATGTATGCATATGTATATGCATTATGTATGCATATGTATGCATGTATGTGTATGTGTGTGTATGTCTCTCTATGTGTGTGTGTACGCATATATGTGTGTGTATGTGTGTGTGTGTCTATGTGTGTATGTGTATGTGTGTATGTGTATGTATGCATGTAATGTATGCATATGCATGTGCATTATGTATGCATATGCATGTGCATTATGTATGCATATGCATGTATGTGTGTATGTGTGTATGTGTGTGTATCTATATATATGTGTCTGTATGCATGTGTATGTGTGTGTAAATGTGTGTGGATGTGTGTGTGTGTTAGTGTTTGTGTGTGTATATTTGTGTGTATGTGTATGTGTGTATGTGTCTATGTGTGTATGTGTGTGTGTCTATGTGTATATGTGTGTGTGTGTGTCTATGTGTGTATGTGCATGTGTCTATGTGTGTATATACGTGTGTATCTATAAAATATATGTGTCGGTGTGCATGTGTATGTGTGTGTGTAAATGTGTATGGATGTGTGTGTGTAAGTGTGTATGTGTCTATGAGTGTGTATGTGTTTATGTGTGTGTATGTGTCTATGTGTGTGTATGTGTCTATGTGTGTATGTGTATGCATGTATGTATGCATATGCATGTGCATTATGTATGCATATGTGTGTGTATGCATTATGTATTTATTATGTATGCATATGTGTGTGTATGCATTAAGTATGTGTATGTATGCATGTGCATTATGTATGCATATATGTGTGTGTATGCATGTAAGTATGTATGTATGCATATGCATATGCATTATGTATGCATATGTATGCATGTATGTGTATATGTTTGTATGTCTCTCTATGTGTGTATGTGTGTGTGTTTATGTGTGTGTATGTGTATATGCATGTGTATGTGTGTATGCATGTGTATGTGTGTGTATGCATCATTATGTGTGTATGTGTCTATGTGTGAATGTATGTGTGTGTATGTGTGGGTGTGTATGTGTGTATGTGTGTGTGTGTGTCTATGTGTATGTGTGTGCATCTATGAGTGTGTATGTGTTTATGTGTGTGTATGTGTCTATGTGTGTGTATGTGTGTATGTGTGTATGTGTGTATGTGTGTATATGTATGCATGTATGTATGCATATGTGTGTGTATGTGTGTATGCATTATGTATGCATATGTGTGTGTATGCATTAAGTATGTGTATGTATGCATGTGCATTATGTATGCATATGTGTGTGTATGCATGTAAGTATGTATGTATGCATATGCATATGCATTATGTATGCATATGTATGCATGTATGTGAATGTGTGTGTATGTCTCTCTATGTGTGTGTATGCATATATGTGTGTGTATGTGTGTATGCATGTGTATGTGTGTGTATGTGCAATAGAACAAGGATTACGACCACCACATACTAGAGAGATGACTCTCCTCCCAACCAATGCCTCTATATATAGCTCTCTCCAGGGGACTGCCTTCTTGGGCAGGTGGATACTAACCATCCAAGTGTCAGCCATGTAACTACATGTGCGCCAAGTGTCCCAGTTAACTCGAGTTAACTCAAGTGGATGCTTCTAGAATGCTCTAGAGCTCTTTGGGCAAAACACTCTCCCCATGTACCCCATGGGGGTTGAACCCAAGACCTCCTCCTTCACATCCTTGAGACTTAACCACTAAGCTAAGTGGATCACTTGTTCACAAGAGCACAAGACCTCCTAGTAAGTCTAAAACTCGAGATCTTTGGTCATACACACGGATGACCAAACGGTGTCCGATTTCAGATCTGTCTGAACCGGCCAGACCCTTGGATCATAGACTTACTTTATTACATTCTTCCCCCCTTGGAAAATATTTTCGTCCTCTAAAATAGAGCTATATACATACTGTAGGCAACCCCCGAGCCTCATGTTCTAAAACTGGAAGAACATGGTCATGTTCTAAAACTGGAAGAACATGTCTCATCTCTGTGGTGGCATCCTTGCCCAAATGATTCAAAACACTATCTGGTTTTGTACTTTGATGAACGGGACAAAGTACAAACTAGTGAAGAATAATGAGGGTGGATCTAATGACATCCCTGGCTAATTCACAGTTTCTGGATGTGCGATCTAGGCACAAACATGTGAACTAGGTGGATTCAAATTACTAGTCCATTTCTAGGCATAACTGGTGCATGGGCTTAGTAATGAAGGTGGGATTCTTATCCCTCCCAAGACTTTGAGAATTCTTGATTCACTTGAATTTGTTTTGGGGAACTTGAAGTTTTGGTTGTCTCAAACATCTAACTTGGATGTTTATACAATGGTTTACTTTGATCCAACAGATACTTGATTTTTTCACCCGACTAGAGGACTACTTTGTCCCAATGAGTTGAAAAAAATCCTATGTAAACTGTAAGAGAAAGTTTACCATTGGTGGGACCAACCATTACTAACTTCACCAATTCAAATTCAAAATGAAAATTGTCCAACTTAGGACACTTTTCTCAAAGACTTTTAACTGAAAGTTCTTGGGAATTGTCAATCTGATGAGCAATTCCTAACTTCCCTATTCTAGAGTATACTGGACTCTAGAAAGTCATTTATGCTATAACTTGAAGCAAACTCAAATGAATAAGTCCACTTAGACTTATCATCTTTTGAAGATTGAAAAGGTTCTTGTACATAACATCTATCTAGGATGTTCAAGTTAGTTATTTTATTCTAACCGGCTAACCCTGGTCTTTTGCAAAAGGAATCAGATACCATATCTGAGTCAATTTCAAAAGATTTGGAAAGCGGAAAGAAATAACTAAGACTCTGTACAACCAATTCAAACTTCGAATATACATAAACTTGCTATGAGTCAAAGACTAGATGACTCAGGACTTTTTACTTTTCAAAGATCTATTTCAATAGGGATTTGAAGCATTTACTTTATCTTTAAGAGAAATAAGCTGGATTCTCAAAAAGATTCAAAGAAAATCAAAAACATCATCCAACCACAAGATACTAGTGTGGTAACCAACATCAGTGTGTCGACCCACTGAGGTTATGCTGATGAGTTTTGTATTCAAATAATGCTTCACTTGAGACTAAGTTCAGATCACATTCAATCTTTTTGACTCCGTGAATGCAATTCTTGTGCATTTCTTTGAGTCTAAAAGAGTGAATTTATCAAGTTACACTAGGAACTTGATACTTGACTTAGTCAATTGAATCTTTAGTTGAAAAGATCAACTCAAAGTAAAAGTCCAACTTCTTTCAGAAAATTTATCAAATATTTCTGATCAATAACACTTAAACTTGAAGTGTTCTATGAAGATCTTGGAAGTTACTTACTTCATATCTTCAGTTTCCTTAATCTTGAAGTTACCTTGAAGTATCGTAAGATACTACTTTCATCCTTTACGAATTAAACTTTTCCTTGAAGTCTTAATTCCCTTGAGGATGAAACCTAACTTCAAAATCCAAACTAGGACTAAAAGATAATCATCATCCCACGGTCCGATGTCCCATTCCATCTTTCCTACATCAATCTGAGTATAAAATCTGGTGTCCCATACCACCCTATTTTATATTCACATTAATGTGTGGGTGATTCTTATCCTAAAGTCTAAACATCTCTTGATAGAGTACCTTATTTCTTCAATTCTTTTACAAGAATTGGAAGTTTCAGGCATTACCTCTAACTAGATTTTCCTAGGTTTTGATTCCTTCGCATGATCACCTCATAATCATGTGCTTTGCCTTTGGAAACGTGAAAACCTTTTTGACAGAATATCAATCAGAATTCCAAGTTCTTGAATTTTCTCGAATTCAAGTTCAATTGGTTTACCCTTGACCAATTTTGTAGCGACAAGAGCTTTTGACTTCTTGTCTTTAGATTCCTTTCTTTACTGTTGCTTTAGGTACCTACCCCGGGGACTTTATTTAGGAATCTCTTTACTGCTTAAGTCTTAAGCATCCGCTCATGCTTTCTGGATTTGTACCAAAATCCCTTTAAGGATAGGTAAACACTTATGTTTTACCTTCCACAGACTTAATTACCATTTTCACGGTTGCAGACTACATTCTTGGAATTCCTTCACTCTGTTCAGACTTAGAACAGCTTACTTTTTTTTTTTTTTCACAATTTTCCATTGGATAAATGGAACTTGAGTGAATAATTCCCAAAAGGAATTTTATTGCCAATACTTGGGCAATCTACAAAGTAGTTCAATCGCACATTACTTGGACAATCATGGCCAAGTTTGATCAAGTCTGGTTGATCTTGCAATAGAACAAGGATTACGACCACCACATACTAGAGAGATGACTCTCCTCCCAACCAATGCCTCTATATATAGCTCTCTCCAGGGGACTGCCTTCTTGGGCAGGTGGATACTAACCATCCAAGTGTCAGCCATGTAACTACATGTGCGCCAAGTGTCCCAGTTAACTCGAGTTAACTCAAGTGGATGCTTCTAGAAGGCTCTAGAGCTCTTTGGGCAAAACACTCTCCCCATGTACCCCATGGGGGTTGAACCCAAGACCTCCTCCTTCACATCCTTGAGACTTAACCACTAAGCTAAGTGGATCACTTGTTCACAAGAGCACAAGACCTCCTAGTAAGTCTAAAACTCGAGATCTTTGGTCATACACACGGATGACCAAACGGTGTCCGATTTCAGATCTGTCTGAACCGGCTAGACCCTTGGATCATAGACTTACTTTATTACAGTATGCATCATTATGTGTGTATGTGTGTATGTGTCTATGTGTGTATGTGTGTGTGTCTATGTGTATGTGTGTGTGTCTATGAGTGTGTATGTGTTTATGTGTATGTATGTGTCTATGTGTGTGTATGTGTCTATGAGTGTATGTGTATGCATGTATATATGCATATGTGTGTGTATGCATTATGTATGCATATGTGTGTGTATGCGTATGTGTATGTATGCATATGTGTGTGTATGCATTATGTATGTGTATGTATGCATGTGCATTATGTATGCATATGTGTGTGTATGCATGTAAGTATGTATGTATGCATTATGTATGCATATGTATGCATTATGTATGCATATGTATGCATGTATGTGTATGTGTGTGAATGTCTCTCTATGTGTGTGTGTATGCATATATGTGTGTGTATGTGTGTATGTGTGTGTGTATGTGTGTATGCATGTGTATGTGTGTGTATGCATCATTATGTGTGTATGTGTGTGTGTATATGTGTGTGTGTATGTGTGTGTGTATGTGTGTGTGTGTCTATGTGTATGTGTGTGTGTCTATGAGTGTGTATGTGTTTATGTGTGTGTATGTGTTTGTGTGTGTGTATGTGTCTATGTCTATATGTGTATGCATGTATATGTGCATGTGTGTGTATGTGTGTGTATGCATTATGTATGCATTATATATGCATATGTGTGTGTATGCATTATGTATGTGTATGTATGCATGTGCATTATGTATGCATTATGTATGCATATGTGTGTGTATGCATATATATGTGTGTGCATGTATCTATGTGTGTATGCATGTATATGTGTGTATGTGTGTATATGTGTGTGTATGTGTGTGTGTGTCTATGTGTATGTGTGTGTGTGTCTATGCGTGTATATGTGTGTATGTGTGTGTGTGTATGCATATGTATGTATGTGTGTGTGTGCATGCATACCTGGCTTCAACGACAAATCCTTGCTCTCTCTCTCTCTCTCTCACGCTCTCTTGCTCTCTCGTGTCCAAATCATTTTTTTTTTACATTCAAGAGCGTTGCTTATGCGACACTTTGAAACACAGGACGTCGCTTATGCGATGCTAAAATGTCAAAGCCAGTTAGTTAGCGACGCTTTTTGCGATGCATACTTTTAGCGTCGCATAAGCGATGCTACCATCACTTATGCGATGAAGGCTCATAAAAAAGAAAAATCCAAAAACAGGACCGTCGTTTATGCGATGCTAGCGTCGCATAAGCGATGAATCCCGTTTTTTTTTTCAATTCGGGAGCGTTGCTAAGCCCCCCTATTTCTTGTAGTGTAATTATGTAGATTTTAGTATGATTACAAACATTTTGAAACGATCTTTGATTTTTCTACTAGGCATATAAGTTTTCATAGAAATCTTGTACTTTAGCTATGCGAGATGAAAAAGACGACTCCTTTTTTAGGTGTTTTGTGTTTTTAATCTCACTTTTCAATAACAATGATCACGAAAAAGTTAAAATTTATGTAGGGCTCTCAATATACCAACTTTGAAAAAGGAATGTTGTTAAACTCTACCCGAGATGGAGACATCACAAACATGTTTAGCAAAAGACTACACCATATTGAAATTTGCAACCTCAGTAATAAAAAAAAATGGATGTCAAAATTATGTATGCACAATATTTTCATCTAATCAAGCTTTGAGAATATTGATCTTACCTCACAACTGTCCTTCTGTAGGGAGGAGTTGAACCCTCACCCTCACCTTTAAAGGCAAAAGGCCCATCATATAAAAATATGCTTGAACTTATAAAGATTATTCAGTGACATGTGAAAAGGAATATTTTGGTTATTGTAAGATACAAAATGAACCCTTCAAATCAACAAATCTAAATACCAAGCTAATATTGTCTTATGAAACCATAATTCTATAGACCGTTTATATTTAATTGAATGATCAATTATGTAACATACCTTCAGCAAGTAACAAGCAACAAGTCTACATCTCATTGTTCTAATGATTGAGTCTTTGGTCTATTGAGATGAAGGTTCATAGTTCAATTCTCGAACTAGACATATAATGACTTTGGTCAATTTAAACCAGTTGAAATCAATTGTAATCTTGCTTAACCTCTGCTTTGTAAAATACGGAAACTCCTATGAGTTCTATGTCCATTCACTTGTACAGTTGTTCTTTCAAAATTAAAAATGAGAAGTAGGCTCTTGCCGAACTTCTATTAAAAAAAAAAGTTAAAAAAAAAAGAGTAAGAAGCAACAGATACCTTTTAAATAATGCCTCACGTTTCAGGACTCCAAGGACAAGTTCTTCTTTCGATGACGCTGATGACTTCCTACTCTTCTTATGAAATTCAGGGAATGGTCTGCTGTTCACACTCCAATGGTAGTACAGTCATGACTCGTCCTCCGACGATCCATTCTGCCAACACAGTGCACAGACAAGATTGTCGTCACGACTCCTTCGACGGTCCGATCTGCCAACGCAGTGCACACACAAGATTATCGTCATGAGCCGAGTCGCAAACTCTGCAAACTTGAGATCATGAAGGCTTAAAACGTACTTTACAGAGTGAATGTCAAAAGTTTAATGGCAGATTCGAATCGTGATCACCGTACAGTCTATGCCACCTAGCTCTCTCCTTTAGGCCCCCTGCAAAAACTTACCCGTTCTTGTGTCTATTCCCCTGATCGTTGGTGGGTGGACGCTCGTGACTAATGCCTCTTGCTAGAGCCACGGCACTTCATTCATTTTCTTTAAGATTTTGTTTGCACCAATTTCGTTCTCTGCTGTTGACGAAATTCTTTCGATTGGGGAACAGCTTGACGGTGCGATCGCGCACATGCAAACGTGCTCGTTTGTATGTGTGCAAGGAAGAATTTATTCCAGAATCTGTCGCATGGATTCACGTATGTTCAGGCACATTGTGCCTCCCTATATGTAGTTCTATAAAGAGGTAGACCGTTATCTCCTACTGTTATGCCAGCGCAATGCAGGACTCTCCGACCAGTGACAAAGGGAAACAGGTGGATCAAGGTCAACGAGAAAAGAAAGATGAGTGTGGGCTAATCAAGGAAGGTAGCCCATCTCAAGCAGAATACACAAATTCTTCTCTCAGAAAAGATGTGTCTCTCAAGAAAGGATTGTCCAGATGTGATGACATAATAGAGGCTGAGCCTCTTTCTCAAATGCAGCCTCCGAGGGGCACTTCTCCTGTGACACATGGAAAGGGAGTTTTTTCGGAACACAGGAACCCATTCCATAACGCCCTTCAAATGAATGGTTACAGTCAGCAATTTTACATCCCATTTCCTGTGTTGACGGGTTTTCCGGTTCCTGGAGAAAGTGGTTATTTTAGATTTTCTGGCATGCTTCCTGCCATGTTTGAAGACCGAACCAAACAATCTCAGGTAGCTCCTTTTGCGTTTTTTTTTCTTAGCTTAGAATTAATATGCATGTTAACATACATACATGAATACGTCCAAATGTGCGTACCTACAGACATACAATTGTACATATGTAGATTCATAATACATAGGGCATACCTGTTTAGATGCCTACATTAATACATTTGTACACGTGTACATGTGCACATATGCACATACATACTTACATATGCATGTGCATAGATACAGACAGATGCATATCTGCATTTCTTATTTTTCGGGGGATCAGCTTTTTTCTTATTTCATCAACATGTATAGAGATCAAAATATCCATAGAGATTTTATGCCTCATTTCTTAGTTGCTAGCCTAAAGAATGGGATCTAACAAATAATAAACATGGTTTCTTGTGGAAATTTTCAGCATGGTCTGCATACACAACTTTTTTGGGGAAATTTTCTTTGTATTCACTCATGAATTTCATCCGAACTCGGCGTATGAGACAAATCAATGTACATGGGTGTATCTTTTGTCAATCAGAAAAGATAAAAGTGCTGAAAAAAAAGCTAGTAAGGCTGATATATATCTCTTTAGTATGCATGTAGAGATATGCATGAAAGTGGGATGGGAGGGATGATGAATGGAGTGCTATATCTATATCCTATATGCAAAAGGGTAGTACAAGCATGGTAATGTATTTGAATGACTAACTAGCTCCATCCTGTACTAGTTGGTGTGTGTAAGATGTGGTTCATGGGTGGAGGTGGAGTCAAGGTCGCCATGATGGCTGCAACAGGATCCGCCATCATCCGGGATCGTCTCTCCTCCATGGCACGATGGTCACCAGCCTGGATCTCTGCAATCTGGTGCCTGTGAAGTCTCGGGGCCCGATATCCTATAGCACGGGGCCGTCTTCTAGCTCGAGAGGTCTGAGCGTGCTGAAGAGTCACCCCTCTCGATGTGTGAGCTAAGGGGGGGAGGGCTTCTGCACGTCATGGAAGGAAGAAGTTAGTGAGCTGACTCTGTCTCCCTCGTGTCTGGGCAGCCGCAATAGGCTGGAGGAGAGAATCTCTGTGACTCTGAATCTCTAGTAAGAATCGCCCGAGCCGTCGCTGATCTCTAGAACCCATGAGCTCTCGGAGGGTGGGCTGCCCTATAAATAGAGTCTCGTATCTGTCTCTAATGTCTTCATATGCGCTACATTTGCAAACAAAGTGCTCCTCATCCTCCACCTCTACTCTGCATATCCTGCATAGCCGCTCCTCTCTGCGAACGTATGTAGCTCTGCCTATCTCAATCTCTAGTCGGTGTGATGAGACCCTCAATTGGCCAATCTCTACCCTCGAGCTATGAGGCATGTAGGTATCCATGTAGCGTGGTCACTGGATGAAACCATCCGCTAGTATGTCCAAGAACCGGTCTCGATAGTGCGATAGTCTCGATCCGATTTGTGGTGTGTGCCATGTCTGACTAATGTAGAGCTGCCAAAGGAAGGCGGCAATCTACCTATCTATCGCGAGAGAGAGAGAGAGAGAGAGAGAGAGAGAGAGAGAGAGAGAGAGAGAGAGAGAGAGAGAGAGAGAGAGAGAGAGAGAGAGAGAGAGAGAGGAGAGAGAGAGAGAGAGAGAGAGAGAGAGAGAGAGAGAGAGAGAGAGAGAGAGAGAGAGAGAGAGAGAGAGAGAGAGAGAGAGAGAGAGAGAGAGAGAGAGAGAGAGAGAGAGAGAGACGTGTGTGTATGTATATACAGATACACACATACATATTACATACACACATGTATGTATGTGTATATGTATGTATGTATGTACTTTGTATGTGGGAAAATGTATGTGTATGTATGGAAGTGTGGTTGTGTTTGTATATATGCATGTATGCGATAATGCGTGTGTTTTTATGTATGTGTGTATGTATGTATATGTAATTATGTATGTATGTATGTGTATGTGTATGTGTATGTGTATGTGTATGTGTATGTGTATGTGTATGTGTATGTGTATGTATATATATATATATATATGTGTGTGTGTGTGTGTGTGTGGGGTTGTGTATGTATGTATGTATGTATGTATGTAGGTATGTATGTATGCATGCATGTATGTATGTATGCATGTATGTATTATGTATGGATGGATGTTTGTGTGTGTGTTTGTGTGTGTGTGTGTGTATGTATGTATGTATGTATGTATGTATGTATGTATGTATGTATGTATGTATGTATGTATGTATGTATGTATGTATGTATGTATGTATGTATGTATGTATGTATGTGTACACACACATGTATGTATATGATCGAGGGTCAATGTGGATTAGGAGTGGAAGGAAATAGAGACGCCAGACTTGTTTAGCAGGTGCAAAAAGTTATGAGGAGAAGCACAAGGATTGATTATCGAAGGGGGAAGGGAGGCCAAATAGGTGTGTAACAGATAGAAAGGGAAGGTTATCAAGAAATTGGATGGAAGGCATAGTTCGAGGTTTTTATTTGTCATGAGCGATTTCTATCTTATTTTGTATTTTGTCATGACTCATTCATCATGGCATGTAAAAGTCTCTCCAAATCTCATTAGCAATAGCAATTACCATAATTGAAGGGATTCTCAATATAAGAGCTTACGTTGTTCCACAGACACATCCAGTTTAGGTGTTTTATCATTATCTTAATCTTGGAGTGGTTAAGGAAGCTCTTGATCAACAAAGTTGTTGCCAAGACCATCATGACTAGAATGATATCTGAACGTAAGAGGGAATGAAATCCACATCTTGAATCTACTACAAAGAGGAGTGGCTAGAAGTATCCATCACTTTTCTAGTACCCTTCACTTTTTCAATGTATGATGACATATACAAAGCAAAATAGTGGTATCACATTTCGTTCATCACCCGAAAGCAAAGCAATACTTTGAGCACACAATTGAAGAATTATTTTGATGAGCAACCAATGTCCGTATGTATGTATTCTTTAAACTACCAAAATCATATACAAATTCATTATGCATGCCAAATTATCCTCTTGAAAAATATCCTATTAAACAATATTTACAATCATAATACCCCCTCAAAAGATATCTCAACATATAAACCAAAAGTCTTTCTTGAAGAATGCATGATACAACAAGGTCTGCACAAGACTTCAAAAGAAAAGTCCCTTTTTATACACTTAAGATTGATCCTAGAGATTTAAATCGTGATTGAGATTCTTACGATTTTTATGATTTTTTAACTACGATGGAAGGGTGGTTTTTCAACTAGGGAGAAGAGTGGGGAAGAGGCTGCTAAAGAAAAAGGCATTGAGATTGATGAGTTAAAATACTGAACCAGATCGGACCAGTAGAGACTTGTGTAAATGAATTGTAATTAGTTTTAAAAAAGAGCAGTGATAATATTTAGTAACAGGCAGTGCTGAATTGTGTCTTTCTGATTTAACAAGATCTAACAAAAGAGTAAAATATTACCCAATAGATCTAGCAAAAAGTAGAATGTTATTCTTGTCCAATAAGATGTGCCGAAATAGTTATGTTAGCCATCCTTTCTTAATATTTCACACAAGTCATCTCTCTATATTAGAGTAAATTGTAAGTATCAATTGACAAGATGGATTACATTTATTACATACACATATACATGCATTCATACTTACATACAGACATGATATATACATACATACGTACGTACATACGTATGTACATACACACACACACATACATATATACATACACACATACATACATACATACATACATACATACATACATACATACATACATACATACATACATACATACATACATACATACATACATACATACATACATACATACATACATACATACATACATGTATGTACACACACGTGTCGCACGCACACATGCACACACACACACACACACACACACACACACACACACACACACACACACACACCCCAATGCCCACACACACCCACACACCCATCCACCCATGTATGCACACTTTTTTTCTTTTAGAGTTAAATTTATGGTTTACACATATACATGTACCTACACACATGTTGACAAATAGAGAGTGAAAACACTGAACTCACATACAAAGTGAGTAAAAGAGAGAAAGAGAGAGTATAGACAAGAGAAACAAACTCACATATAGGCAGAGGAGCAAGTTGCTCCACTCAAAGTATTCCTACAAGGAAGCTCCAAGATTGTGTGACTCTAGAAGTCCAAGTGTGTGATGATTATTGTGTATTCAACTATGTCTTTATATAGACTATTTACCTCATGCGAAAAAACTGCCTAAAAAGCATAAAGCTGTGTTTTTGTTTTTTTTTTTTGCCACAATTTTCAGGATTTTTCTTTTTGTGGGCTTTTTAGATGTGTTATCACGTCCAATTATGAGCCATTAGGTCTATGATTGCTAGATTTACAGGATTTTGACAAGAGTGATGTTCTTCTCACATAAAAAATTTGCTGAAATCAAGATTCAATTTTTGACCTACTAAGTGTACTTGGATAGTGATATCTTATATTGTTGGATAGCTCTCATTGAGCTCTTCAAGAATATGCAAAAATAATGTCGACCAAAACTTGATCATTTTCATCAGTTTAACTAATTTGACTACCCTTCGGCTAGAGTTTGACTGGTTTGACTACCCTTCGGCCAGAGTTTGACCACCTGTTTTTAGTGACTTTGATCTACAGGTTGAGCTCCCTAGTGGAAGGTTGCTGTATCTTTGACACATTTGCTAACAATCCCCTTCTAACCTGACAGTAGGGGAGTATGCCAGGTAGGAAAATTATTATTATTACTGTTATTATTATTATTATTATTATTATTATTATTATTATTGTTATTACTGTTTTTTTTGTTTTTACATGTTTATATTTTTGAAATTTAAATATTAATTATATTCTTATTCTGGTTCTTTTTGGATTCATTTTCTTTCTTGTTTGTACTTTTCATGCCTTATATTGTTCTTATTTTTTGTGTACTCTTTTTCTTTTGTTGTTGTTATTTCAAGTCATCAAGATTTTTGTAAATCTTATGGTTTCAAATTGTATCAAAATTTACCTTTTTTATATACAGTTTGGAAATTCCATAAGAACCCCATCAAACCGAGATTTATAGCTGCTTCTTGTAATACTTCTCTCACGGATGTTTCCAAATGGTTAAGCAATTGTTTTAAAGCCATTTTACCTACTATTCATGATATTTGGAAGGAATTACTCAAAGATGCAGATGTGCCAACTTCCTCTAGTTGGATATTAGATAATTCTCTAGGTGTTGTTCCTGTAATAAAGTCTCTCAACTCTTCAAGAACTATAGAAGAAAAATCTGTTCCTTTGGGGCTTCAAACTTTTGACTTCACCACTTTGTATGCAAAGTTAGATTTGAATGATTTAAAACATAGAATTTCTTCTTTAGTTAGGAAAGTTTTCTCTTTTAAATTCACCAAAGATAGATGTAAGGCTCTTTTGGTAGAAAAATCTGCATTACATTTTGATTATTTATGGTTGAAATCCAAGTCTGTAGATATAGATAGTAAAAAGAAACGTTACACTAGAATAGTAGATGAAACCGACATTCTTCTTTGGTTAGAGTTTCTTTTAGAAAACTTGTATATTTCAGTTGGTGATACTTTATTCAAACAATGTATTGGAATTCCTATGGGTACAAACTGTGCTGTCTTTCTTGCGAATTTTTATCTTTTTACTTATGAATTTGAATTTATGGAAAGGCTTGTTTTAGCTAATACCTGTCCTATCATTATACACAAACTTTCTAATATTAGACGCTTTGTAGATGATCTGTTTGTTCCTGATTTTAGTTCTTTTCAAGATTTTATGTATTTAGACAATGATGCTTTTGGTGGTGGTATTTATCCCAAAAATTTTTGTGAGCTGAATTGTACTTCACATGGTGATTCTTGTGCTTTTCTAGATCTAAAAATATTTCAGTCTCCTTTTGGTTTGGAAGTAGACATTTATGATAAAAGATTAGAACCGGAATTTGCTAGCATTAACATGATACGTATGCCTCATATTGATTCAAATATTTCTCATTTAGCAAAGTACGGCGTTGTTTGCTCTCAATTGTTTAGATTTTCTCGTCTATGTTCGAGCTTGTCTTCATTTGTAATTCAATGTTATCAACTAATTTCTTTGCTTGTCCAAAAAGGGTATTTATTCAAGAAAGTTTCAAAGAAGGTAAGGACTTTCTTACTTCGTAACAAGTTCATTTATGGTTCTTCTTCTTTTCATGTGTTCAAATTAATCATTAGTAAATTCAATAGAAAAGGGGAACACTATTTGGGTTAATGATAAGGTATTTTGTGGTTCCTTCCCCCCCCTCCCCCTCCTTCTTTTTCACTCTCTATTTATAGCTTCTTTCTAGTCTTTTGTTCTTTTATGTTTTTTATTATTATTATTATTATTATTACTTTTATTTTTATTTTAGCTATTTCTTTATATTCATTATTATTATTTTTAATATATATATATATATTTTTAAAATTATTTTATAATTTTTATTTATTATTAATATATTTATTTATTTATTTATCTATATATTTATTAATTTTAATTTTAATTTTTATAATTCTAATTCCTTTCTTCTTATCATTTGTTTGTTCTTTGTGCAAGACTTTATCATGGCTGAGTTTGCCCTTCACTTCCGGAAGTGATAGAAACTCAGTTCGTTGACTTTGCTAGAGATCTTGATTTAGAAAGACTCTTTATTAAAGTCTGCACCTACTCTAGGGCACTGATGACGTGAGTAGAGATGTCATAGCTATTTGTCCAAGCTATGCATGATAAAGTTTAATTCTGATACTTCTTGTTTAGGACAGACATAGAAGTTGACGATGCACATTTTATTTCGTTTTGTTTTTGTTTAATTTGCTTATATACATATATTTATATATATATAATCATTATTTATTTATTTATTTATGGAATTATTTTTTTTATTTATTTTCTTTTATTTTAAATTCTATTTTTATATATTTTTATATTTTATATTTTTTATTTTAATTTGTTTCTTTTTTAATTTATTATTATTTTTTATTATTTAATTATTTATTATTTTTTTATTTTTTATTTCTTATTTTATTTTTATTATTTATTTATTATTTTTTGTTTTGTGTGTGTGTGGGTGTGTATGTGTATGTGTATGTGTATGTGTATGTGTATGTGTTCGTGTTCATGTGAGTGTGTGTGCATCTCTTTTTGTATTGGTTTTCTTTCTTGGTTGTAACTTTCATGTCTTATATTGGTCTTAAGTCTCTTGCTTTTGTTTGTTATTTTTTCCAATGTGTATGTATTTGTGTTCTCTATCTTGAGTTCGTAAGTTTGGATAACTCTGAACTTATGAAGGTATATATCAAAGTCACATAGCGGACATGCAAATCTTTTGATTTTCGTCCGAGTTGTGACCAGCTGTTTGTTCTTATTGGAAATATCTTTTTATGGTGTGCATACCCCGACAACTAATCTCTTCATACTTAAATGTTTGGGTGTATGAGTTTGTGATTGTGAGAATGTCCGTTTGTGTACGTGCGGTCATAGTGTGTTTGTGTATGTATGTATTTGAGTGTGTGCATGAATGTATGTGTGTGGGTTTATTTTTATTTTGTATTTTATTTTTATTTATTTATCTATTTTTAATTTTTATTTATTTATTTATTTTTTTCAATAATAATAATTTTATATATATTTATATGTATTTATAAAATTTTAATTTTTATAATTTATTTATTATCAATAATTATAATCATTAATATATATATATGTATGTATATATATATATATATATATATATATATATATATATATATATATATGTGTATATATATATATATATATATATATATATATATATATATATATATATATATTTATATATATATATATTTAAATAAATTTAGTTTTATATTACTATAATTTTTTATTTTAATTTGGTTTATTTTTTCTTAATTTAGGAATCTTTTATTTTGTTTATATCTTTTGTACTTTTTGGATTGTGTGTTTTCTATGAGTGTTGTGTTTATATGCATGTTGTTGTGAGGTATTTTATTATTTGATTATTTTGTTCTTAAGTCCGCTTTCTCTCTCTCTCTTTTCCTTTTTTTTTTCTTTTTTTTCCCCTTTTATTTGTTAGGTTTGCTTTATTTATTTTTCATTTTTGATTCATTTATTTAATTTAAAAAAAAAAAAAAAAAGTGGGTCTTTTTGACCAAGGGTTCTTTGTGTAGTTTCATGAACAATTTCTTGTGGCAGAGGAAGTTAAGTAATGATTCTAGCAAAGGATCACGGGCACTTGACTGCACGTTTCGTCGATGATCTCTCAAGTGTAACAAGCAGCCTTATTTAAGGGCCCCACTGCTTAGCAGCAGCCCTGCTACACAAATGGGGAGTGTGGTTAGCACTTTCTCTAACCTAGGATCTTTGGCCTACAGGCGGGCGTTGATCTGATTTTTTGACCTGACTATACACATTTCTCATAATACTTATTCAGCGACTTCGAGTTCCAATTTCGACCAGGTACGTGCTTCAACCTCTTCTTCAAATCTTGTTCCTTATCGTGTTTATAGTAGTGGAAGAGAAAGGTTCAAATTCTTAGCTATATCTAATTTAAATTCTTTGCATTGCTTAGATAATGGTCATATTCATTGGTCTTCTTTCAAAACGGCCTTAGTTAATACTCATTACACTAATAATTCAATAAAAGCTCTTCTTCGTTTAAGGCGTTTAAGAAAAAAGCATTTGCATGAAGATAATCCTTTAAGTCCAATTCATTGTTCACAAGTCATTTATGTGATCTATAATATTTACGATAGTTCATTTTTATATGTTGGTCAAACTTTTAGGACTGCATTTATTCGTTTTCAAGAGCATTTTAGAGAAGCTAGGAAAATTCATTCCAAAAGAATTTTAATTGAAAAAGTAAAACCTCTTTATGCATCCATAGCAAAATACGGTTTTGAATCGTTTCGTTGTTTTCCTATTGAACACATAGAAGGTAATTTTAGAAACTCTAAAGAGTTTTACAAAGCAGCTTTGCTTAGGGAGTTATTTTGGATGCGAACTCTACATACCTTCTTTCCTAAAGGCTTCAATTTAGAAGGAAAATCTAGCCTTCGTAAGAGTAAATCTATCAATAAGAAAACTCCTATGTTATGGCGTAGATACCCAAAACTTTCCTCAACTGTCCTATCTTCTCAACATACAGAAATTTGGGTTCCACATCGTAATATTAATATTTCTATTTCCTCTCCCAATAGGTCCCTTAGTTCTTGCTATAGATTAGACTCTTCTCATGAGGATTTCCCATCATCATCTTCTAATGAACATTTGTTTAGCTCTTTGGCTGATCAATCTCTTAAGTTTAGTGATTTTAAAAGAAGATTAATTTTCTTGGATAGAATTATGCAAGAGGGGTCTTTTTCTTTCAAAATCTTTGAAAAGTATAACAAAAGAGTCCTCTTTAAACTTCTATATATCTTGGAAAATTTCTCTCATGAGGATTTGAGTCTTAGAAAATCCCATAGTTTTCAACTTCGAATTCTCATATCCAAATTTCTAAAATCCTCTTGTGTTTCTCATAATCCTTTGATTTCAAGAAGAGTTTTACTAATTACTATCTTTACTTCTCCAGAAATGGTTAAAGTTGGTTTGAACTCTATTTTGAAATCAAAAGAAGTGATAGAATCTCTTCCTTCTTATGTTAGAAAGCTTTGGGTCCATCTTTTGGTTACATACAAATATTTGAAAACTTTGGGTCAAAAAGCTTTCAATTACAATGATATTGGAAGAAATATGAGAGAGCAAGATAGATTGTCGATTTCTAGAAGATCTTGTTGTTGCAATAATGGTTCCTTTTCCTCTTTCGTAAACAAGGATCTGGGTCATATAGTTTCTGCCGATTGTTCTATTCTTCCTACTAGTAGCTTGAAAGAACTTTTTTCTAGAGGAACAAAATATAGACTTCATACCTCTAAGGATGCTTGCATCCTTAAAGATATAGAAAAGGGCATTGATAATTTCATTCTAAAATTTGAAGAATCTTTAGGTATTCGTGGAATTTTTACACATTGGAAATCAATAGTAATGAAGAAAGTTTCTATGAAGGTTGATATAGCTTTAGGGAGGAATTCCCCTTCATTAGATAGCTTATCTGTAAGTGATTTGACCTCACTAAAATATTTTCATAAAAACTTTGTGATTTCTTATGTGGATAAATGTCCAAATAATTTTGTTTTTACTTGTAAAAAGTTTTATGTAGAGTGTCTTATGAAAGAAACTCAGTCCTCTACATATCAATTTTGCAATGTTTCTTCTTGAGAAGTTATTTCAAGTCATCAAGATTTTTGTAAATCTTATGGTTTCAAATTGTATCAAAATTTACCTTTTTTATATACAGTTTGGAAATTCCATAAGAACCCCATCAAACCGAGATTTATAGCTGCTTCTTGTAATACTTCTCTCACGGATGTTTCCAAATGGTTAAGCAATTGTTTTAAAGCCATTTTACCTACTATTCATGATATTTGGAAGGAATTACTCAAAGATGCAGATGTGCCAACTTCCTCTAGTTGGATATTAGATAATTCTCTAGGTGTTGTTCCTGTAATAAAGTCTCTCAACTCTTCAAGAACTATAGAAGAAAAATCTGTTCCTTTGGGGCTTCAAACTTTTGACTTCACCACTTTGTATGCAAAGTTAGATTTGAATGATTTAAAACATAGAATTTCTTCTTTAGTTAGGAAAGTTTTCTCTTTTAAATTCACCAAAGATAGATGTAAGGCTCTTTTGGTAGAAAAATCTGCATTACATTTTGATTATTTATGGTTGAAATCCAAGTCTGTAGATATAGATAGTAAAAAGAAACGTTACACTAGAATAGTAGATGAAACCGACATTCTTCTTTGGTTAGAGTTTCTTTTAGAAAACTTGTATATTTCAGTTGGTGATACTTTATTCAAACAATGTATTGGAATTCCTATGGGTACAAACTGTGCTGTCTTTCTTGCGAATTTTTATCTTTTTACTTATGAATTTGAATTTATGGAAAGGCTTGTTTTAGCTAATACCTGTCCTATCATTATACACAAACTTTCTAATATTAGACGCTTTGTAGATGATCTGTTTGTTCCTGATTTTAGTTCTTTTCAAGATTTTATGTATTTAGACAATGATGCTTTTGGTGGTGGTATTTATCCCAAAAATTTTTGTGAGCTGAATTGTACTTCACATGGTGATTCTTGTGCTTTTCTAGATCTAAAAATATTTCAGTCTCCTTTTGGTTTGGAAGTAGACATTTATGATAAAAGATTAGAACCGGAATTTGCTAGCATTAACATGATACGTATGCCTCATATTGATTCAAATATTTCTCATTTAGCAAAGTACGGCGTTGTTTGCTCTCAATTGTTTAGATTTTCTCGTCTATGTTCGAGCTTGTCTTCATTTGTAATTCAATGTTATCAACTAATTTCTTTGCTTGTCCAAAAAGGGTATTTATTCAAGAAAGTTTCAAAGAAGGTAAGGACTTTCTTACTTCGTAACAAGTTCATTTATGGTTCTTCTTCTTTTCATGTGTTCAAATTAATCATTAGTAAATTCAATAGAAAAGGGGAACACTATTTGGGTTAATGATAAGGTATTTTGTGGTTCCTTCCCCCCCCTCCCCCTCCTTCTTTTTCACTCTCTATTTATAGCTTCTTTCTAGTCTTTTGTTCTTTTATGTTTTTTTTTATTATTATTATTATTATTACTTTTATTTTTATTTTAGCTATTTCTTTATATTCATTATTATTATTTTTAATATATATATATTTTTAAAATTATTTTATAATTTTTATTTATTATTAATAATTCTGATACTTCTTGTTTAGGACAGACATAGAAGTTGACGATGCACATTTTATTTTGTTTTGTTTTTGTTTAATTTGCTTATATACATATATTTATATATATATAATCATTATTTATTTATTTATTTATGGAATTATTTTTTTTATTTATTTTCTTTTATTTTAAATTCTATTTTTATATATTTTTATATTTTATATTTTTTACTTTAATTTGTTTCTTTTTTAATTTATTATTATTTTTTATTATTTAATTATTTATTATTTTTTTATTTTTTATTTTTTATTTTATTTTTATTATTTATTTATTATTTTTTGTTTTGTGTGTGTGTGTGTATGTGTATGTGTTCGTGTTCATGTGAGTGTGTGTGCATCTCTTTTTGTATTGGTTTTCTTTCTTGGTTGTAACTTTCATGTCTTATATTGGTCTTAAGTCTCTTGCTTTTGTTTGTTATTTTTTCCAATGTGTATGTATTTGTGTTCTCTATCTTGAGTTCGTAAGTTTGGATAACTCTGAACTTTTTGAAGGTATATATTATTAATATATTTATTTATTTATTTATCTATATATTTATTAATTTTAATTTTAATTTTTATAATTCTAATTCCTTTCTTATTATCATTTGTTTGTTCTTTGTGCAAGACTTTATCATGGCTGAGTTTGCCCTTCACTTCCGGAAGTGATAGAAACTCAGTTCGTTGACTTTGCTAGAGATCTTGATTTAGAAAGACTCTTTATTAAAGTCTGCACCTACTCTAGGGCACTGATGACGTGAGTAGAGATGTCATAGCTATTTGTCCAAGCTATGCATGATAAAGTTTAATTCTGATACTTCTTGTTTAGGACAGACATAGAAGTTGACGATGCACATTTTATTTCGTTTTGTTTTTGTTTAATTTGCTTATATACATATATTTATATATATATAATCATTATTTATTTATTTATTTATGGAATTATTTTTTTTATTTATTTTCTTTTATTTTAAATTCTATTTTTATATATTTTTATATTTTATATTTTTTATTTTAATTTGTTTCTTTTTTAATTTATTATTATTTTTTATTATTTAATTATTTATTATTTTTTTATTTTTTATTTTTTATTTTATTTTTATTATTTATTTATTATTTTTTGTTTTGTGTGTGTGTGTGTGTGTGTGTGTGTGTGTGTGTGTGTGTGTGTATGTGTATGTGTATGTGTTCGTGTTCATGTGAGTGTGTGTGCATCTCTTTTTGTATTGGTTTTCTTTCTTGGTTGTAACTTTCATGTCTTATATTGGTCTTAAGTCTCTTGCTTTTGTTTGTTATTTTTTCCAATGTGTATGTATTTGTGTTCTCTATCTTGAGTTCGTAAGTTTGGATAACTCTGAACTTATGAAGGTATATATTTATGTTTGTGTTCTCTATGATCTATCTTGAGTTCGTAAGTTTGGATAACTCTCAACTTATGAAGGTACACACACACACACAGACAGACAGACACAAAGATGATACGATGTAGCACACATAATCACTGGTTTCTTCAACCACTCCAACCATCTCATTTTCTTGTATTTCCTCAAGTCCTGCTGCACCCTTTTTTTCTTCCTTGAAACAAGATCCTGGTTTATGGGTTTTACCTCCACAATTTTTTCATTGATTTATTGAATAACAATTTACCTTTTCATGGTTTGTTCTTCCATAATGTTTACACTTTTTAAATTTATTTACCTTTGCTGCAAAGGTATTCTTTTTGATGCCTTCATCTGGGAGTTCTCTCTCCTCCTTTTGTATGGTTGGTTACTCTCTCAGGATTAGGGTTATTCTTGTTTTGCGAAATAGTGACAACCATGTTGTAGGAAGAGGGTAGACTCTTTAAAAGAAATGCTACTGATGTTGGTTCTGAGATTGGGTGCTCCATCCGAGCAAGTTGAGCTAGATAACCCTTGAATTTGTTGATATGCTTTACCATTGACATTGAGTAATCCATCTCTAGTTGAAAGAAGAAAATAAAAAGTGATACAAGAGATGTTGAGTCCTTGCACTACATATTCCTTCCAATTTGATACAAGAGACATTGAGTCCAATAAACATATTCATTTCTAGAAGTAGTTGTTGCATCAGGGCCTTGACCTGATGTTGAAGCCCTTCCCTAAGGTTGTTGGAGTAATTGCCCCTCCTGCTTGGGAGCTTTCACTTCCACTCGAGGATGAAGGAGCACTTTGAGCTCATGACCTATAAAATTCTTGAGGAGCTGCAGTATGTGATCCAATACCTCCTCCTTTAAGCGATCTACTAGCAACATATTGGAGGCTGCCATATTCTCTCGAAAGTGTTTAAGCAAGCAAGATGCTCAAGCTAACACTCTAGATACTCACACTTCTGCTCTGAAACCGATTGTTAGGAACTCTGATACTCACATTCAAATTGAGTAAAAGAGCGAAAGAGAGAGTAGAGACAAAAGAGACACACTTGCATATAGGCTAAGGAGTAAGTGGCTCCACACGCTATATTGCAATATACTCACATGAAAGCTCCAAGATTGAGTGGCTCTAGAGCTCCAAATATGTGATGATTTTTTTGTATACAACTATGTCTTTATATAGACTATGTACTTCATGCAGAAAAACTGCCTAAGAAAGTACAAAACTGTCTTCCCGGTCCCTCCCCCCCCCCCCCCTTCCCTTTCTGCCGCACTTTTTGGGATTCTGCTTCTGTGGGCTTTTTGGCTGTGTGATATGGCTGATTATGAGCCATTATATTTATAGTTGCAGGATTTTACAGGATTTTGACAAGTGTCATGTGCTTGTCGCATTAAAAATCTGCTTTTCATGTTTTTATCAGAAATTAGGATTTGACTTTTGACCTACTAAATGTACTCGGATAGTGCTGTGTTTTATATCTGGTTGGATAGCTCTATTTGAGCCCTTCAGGAAAATGCAAAAATAATTTTGATCAAAATCTGACCATTTTTGACAAATTTGACCAGCATTTGACCAGGCTTACTATCAAGTTTTAGTGAGTTTGACCTGCAGGTTTGAGTTTCCTAGTGGAAAGTTCCCCTATTTTTGAAAATTGACACATTTGCTAACAAGACACATGCACACGCGTGCGCACACGCGCGCACACACGCACACACACACACACACACACACACACACACACACACACACACACACACACACACACACACACACACACACACACACACACACACACACACACACACACACACACACACACACACACATGCGCGCGCCCACACACCCATCCGCACATGTACACACTTTTTTTAAAAAAACTTTTTTACTTAAATTTATGGTTTAAATTATCATCATAGGATTTGGAAACCTTAGAAAAAATAGATGGATTCCTTTTCTTAGATTTTTATTACTATCAGGTCATGGGAGGGGAGATGCCGTCTAAGGATGAGGAAGAATTCTCTGGAAAAGGGGACCCAGCAGGTGGGCAGAGTGAGCAGAAGCAAGGTCAAGATCCTATTGATGATTCAACTGGTACAGGTGGTGTTTTTCATTTCGGACATTCAAACAAGAAAAAGTCTCCAGCATCTGACAAAATTGACCTGGGAAAGAGCAAAAGTGAGCGGTCTTCAACAAAAAATACTTTGCTGAACCAAGAGCTGAATGCCTCTGTTCACCCTGCACCTCCAATACCTAATTATATACATGGTTCACAGAGCACATGTGGGATATTTCCTTTCTTTGATCAAGGACAACCACCTGATTTTTATGAGCCTTTGGGGAAGTCACAAACTCCAGTAAACCCTCAGTTTATCAATGCTTCATATTTTACGAGTTTGGATATGCAAACTGTTTGGGGAGCAGTGCCTCTTGCACAATGTGGTCCTATTCCCCCTCTTTATGCTTACAATCCAGGGATACAGGCTTCCTTCAGCCATCGAAGCTCAGTAACCGACGAGGTATGTGAATCTGTTTCTGACTTGTAGTCTTGTGGGGACAGTCTTTGCCTGAATGTTGAAACTTTCTTTATGTCAATTAGGTCTGCAAGGACAGTAGTTCAAGATTTTGCTATATTTGAGTATCCGCAAAGTTTATTTTTCATTGGAACTTTGAGATCTGGACATTTATTGTAAGAATCAAAGCTGCTGGCTTTTATGCATTATGTAGTAGCAGGACTAAGAAATAGAACTGAGTATCTGCATGCATTCACTCGTAAACTCGGGAGAAAGGAAAATAATGGCCATGCATATTGTTTCCCTGCCTCTTGTTTGGGGATTTGTATGGATGAGTCTGCCCTGTAGTGGCAAACTGAGTTCAGGGAGCTGTGAGTTCATGCTTATGTGTGTATGTGTGCTTGAAGGGTGTCTGTGCACTGGGCAAGAGGAGCATATATTTATGCCCAGTTCTATGCTTTCTATTGGGCATTGGTGGTGTAAAGAGGAAACACAAGACCTCTCTACCAGTTGAGATGATTCGATTTCCTGAAGGAATCAAACCCTATTTCATCTTCTTCAAGCATCTCAGACCATTCTGCAGTTTAGCTCTGCTCTCTTATAGAAGAAAAGAGGTGGAATCATGCCTCAATGATTCTTGTGTGACAAGTCCATTACCTTTTCTCATTATTGTGACTGTTTTCATTATGTTTCTTCTTTTATTTTTGGTTGTTTCTGGAAGTGCCTGATTGTAGATATTGTTTGTTTGTTAGAAATGTATCTTACATCTTTTATGTTTGTATTTTGCGTTGTCTTATCTGACATAATCAGATAGTGATTCCTACTAGTGTGTTAATGTTCTGTTCTGTATGCTTCCTAAACTTATTTTTATCTACTTCTTTTCACTTCAGAGTTATTTCCAATTTCTTGAATTATGATACCTGAAGAGTATACCTTGGATCCATAGTCTTATATGGTGACAGAGATAACAAAAAAATGCTGGACTTCTTTTGTTGGCAGCAATTGGTGCCTTCTTTGTGGATATTTTACTGTTTGGATGATTCCATCCATGTTTTGTTACAAAGAACAACTTGTTCACAGCTATGAAGGGTGATGGAGAGGATCTTGGATGGGTCATTTTTCTCCTGATCTGATATGCACATGTGAATTCCTTTTCTTGTCAACATGTACATGAATCTTCTTGAGATACTATATGCCTTTTTCTTTGATGTATTTTGGCACACAATATTACTGAGTGTGGATGGACAAAGATAAGTAGCATGTTAGGGTTATGGACATATATACAAGGCGGGAAAGGGAACCACGACACACAATATTATTGAGTGTGGATGCACAAAGATAAGTAGCATGTTAGGGTTATGGACATATAGACAAGGCGGGAAAAGGAGCCTTTTAAAAGTAGTTCTATAATAGGATACTTGAGTGTCCTGGGACACTTACATGCCCTGCTTTTGCATCAACCTGATTGTTTTTTCTTGACAACTTATTTGAGGCTTTGATGACATACTCACTTGGATTTGATAGGCTACACCATGCACATTTTGAGAAAAATGTAAGCTTTATTGTTTTGCAACTTCAAATGGTAATTTTTAAAACTCAACTCAGAATAACCGAAAATATGTTTTAGCAAATGGATAAATATTCATGGATTTGAGGATTATAGTGCAAATTTTTGGGGAACTCATGAGAAGATTGAATGCTTGGAAAAAGTAAAAAACATGGACTCAAACTTATCTTGTCTAGATATCGTCCATTTATTGCAACTTTTCAAGAATGACTCACTCTCATTTGTGTGTAAGTGAGGTTGAAGAGAATTAGTAATTTGTTAATGGACAACCTTTATGCTAATTGAATGTGCTTTTTTATTTGAAGTTGGAAGGTGTCCACTTTGAACTAGTAGCCATTGGGTTTGGTTTTGACTTTAGTGTTGAACTGGCAAAACATATATTTCCATGTTCATGAAAAAAACATAGTTGTAGAGGTAGTATACAAAATTATGATGTAAAATAATCATTATTTAAACGATCTTTTAAGGATGGAACTTGCAAAAACATGCTTTCATGCAATGTGGTCATTCCTAACCTCATCAAAGAAGATGTGCTAGGCAATGGCTATTATGAGGAGAATGATAAAAATTTGCATACATATTTTATTTGAAAAAAAGAAGATGACATCCATGATGGAAGTGATGAAATAATTTTCAAGTTATTTCTTATCATTTTTATGATTTGGAAGAGTGTATCAAATAGGTTTGAGTACTATTTTGAGCATGTGTGGATGTGTGCATGGGACTATGTGCCTTATGCATATAACAACTATCAAAAAAATATTTTTGCTAAATATATTATAGAGACTATATTTTCTTTTGATCTTATGTGTAAGTGACTCTTTCTTCTTAGTAGGAACTAGACCTAGATGCTTGTTATATTATAGGACCTGGACGTATGAGTGCACGCGTAGGATGTCTCTAATAAGCAAGAAAATAATATAGTTCTACCCAGAGAGCAAAGTGGTTATATATTATAGACTATTAACAAGCATAAGTATCACAATGGTCAAATTTTAATTTTAAAAAGAGATCTACCATAGGAAACCTAAAATAAGATTTTTTTTTTGGAATAAAAATCGTTAAAAACGATTTAAATCGCGAATGCGATTTTTACGATTTTTATTTTATAAAAATCGTGCGGTTTTCTTTACTATGATATACATAGACTTGGCTTGGTGTACATAGATGTGAAAAACTTGGTTGCTTTTCACAGCTTGGTAGTTT